>NC_051175.1:43814615-43962115 GCF_013339725.1 Rhipicephalus microplus | reverse complement strand
CATCCATCCATCCATCCATCCATCCATCCGTCCGTCCGTCCGTCCGTTCGTCCATCCATCCGTCCATCCACCTATCCGTCCGTCCGTCCGTCCGTCCGTCCAAAAGATGGAAGATGTTATAAACTAGACGGCGGTACGTGTAGTTGATTATGAAAGATGCGAGGTGTTATAAAATAGGAATGATGCCACATATGGCGCGTGTCATCGTTCGATATAGTGCGGCGACGTACGCTAGGGGGAGCGTTGCAATAAAATCGAGTGGGCAAAATGTACGGAGGATTCATGGTTTACCAGGTTTACCTCCGAAGCTTCGCCCACTCATCATCATTCACTTCGTGAATATGGCGGCATTTTTTTTTCAGTAGCAGTACCGTTGCTGGAAACTATGGGTCGGCCGGGATTGTTAGTCTTGTGAATTTTGGGTAGTAAATAGAAACGCCCGGGAGACGATTTGCCAGGTGACATCATTTTAAGCATAGGGTAGGTTATCTTCCCACTTTTACGTAATGATATTAGTGAGGCCTTAATAGTACTTTCATACTCCTCTGTCGGATCACAAGGGAGTTGTTTATAGAAATTTTCATCTGCCAGTTGGCAAAGCCCTTCTTTGATGTAGTCACTCCTGCCGAGTATAACCACAGCACCACCCTTATCAGCTGGTTTAACAACGATGCTCCGGCTGTCACTTAAACTGTGCAAAGCCTCCCGCTCCTCTTTGGACAGATTGTTGCGAATGGGTCGGCGCTTTTCATATTCCCTGATTATATCACCCTGGACGGCTGAAATGTACATGTCTAGATATTTGTCTCGTTGTTCACCTGTCTTACCTATACCGGTAAGACAGGTGAACGTCTTACCTATACCCAGGCGGCGCGTCTTACCTATACCCAGTAACAATGCCAGAATTACCCGCTCGTTTCTGGCGGCTCTCCGTCGCTCTTTTCTAGTTCCTCTCCTTCTTCTGCTTCTTGTTGTCTGTTGCTACCTCGTTCGCCCTTTTGTCTCTTTTTTTTTTTTGGAAGGTCTTCAAACTTTGAGGGTGACCCTCTGCTACGGGAACTTGTACCATTTCACTTACATCCTCAGAAGAAGGCTGGTCCACCAGCCGAAACTGTTAGGATTAAATAAATATTTTATTGTTTTGTTTCCTATACTGCACTATTCTCGAAGTTTATAACTAATATATATATATATACAGTCGTGTCCGCTTATAACGAACCTGAGCGTGACGCGGCATCCGTTTGCTATATCCCAGAGTTCTTAGTAATTGAAACACAGCTTTTAAAAAAGTTGTTGCGAGTGAAAGCACAAACTTTTTTTGCCCCAAAAAGTCCGTGATGCATGTGTTTCGAAAAACAGAAGCAATAAGGCTGGTCTCGAGTACATTTAAAATGGCAGGGTGCTCGTTTGCCGAGGCCCGTGGCATAAGCTGCATGAGGCACTGGCTCCAAAATTTCGTCGTTCTCGCAATACAATTCCTCCAAATCGCTCTCGCCACGTACTTCATTCACAATGCCCCAATCCGTGCACGGTTCCGCAGTGTCGGCATCATCATCTGCCGTAATTAAACCATCGCAACAGATGTCCCACCCGCTCTCCCAAGTCGGTGTCGAAGATGCGCGGCCACAAATCGCCGCCGCAGTTCGGAAGCTTCAGGCTCGGCATCAGGCCCGACGTCGACGAAGTCGGCCTCGCGAAAACAGTTTCGCGCGCATGTAGCCGTCACCGCCGCCCACAAAATATTCACCATCTCCACAGCTGAATACAGGGACGCCCGAAGCGGCAAGTTGGCTGCCAGGTGGTCAACAGCTATGAGCAAGCACTCCGCAACGCGGCATGAGCGGGCAGCTGATTAATTGTCCCTCTTATACAACCTAAACACACCAAGTCTGCCAGTACGAGACCCTCGTTCAATGAAATAAGGGAGAGAAGTGTATACCTAAGGGCTCGTATTTCCGTGTTTTAACACAATATTAATGAGATATAACAGACAGTAATGCCAAGGAATGTACAGGGGAAGTTATTAGAACCAATGGAATGTAAATAAGAAGAAAGAAGAAAGAAAAGTGGATGAAAAAATTACCAGCTGTGAGCAGGAAACGAACCTACGACCTTCGAATAATGCGTTCGATGCTCTAACCACTGAGCTATCACAGCGGCAGTCCCTCCATCCACTTTTTGGGGTTTATATGTGAATTTAGAAGTAGGAGTGACAGTCAGCGCCATCTATAAGCCAAACAACGAGTGTGAAAACGCTCTTATTCGCATGTTTGGCGTCACATAGCACGTGAACTTATTATGAGCGGGCAGCTGATTAATTGTCCCTCTTATACAACCTAAACACACCAAGTCTGCCAGTACGAGACCCTCGTTCAATGAAATAAGGGAGAGAAGTGTATACCTAAGGGCTTGTATTTCCGTGTTTAACACAATATTAATGAGATATAACAGACAGTAATGCCAAGGAATGTACAGGGGAAGTTATTAGAACCAATGGAATGTAAATAAGAAGAAAGAAGAAAGAAAAGTGGATGAAAAAATTACCAGCTGTGAGCATATTTATATATATATATATATATATATATAGTCTAGTAGATCCTCCGTGAGCGGTCACAACGTGGTTTATTTCGACGTTTCGGCCTAGAGTCTGGCCTTCACTCTAGGCCGAAACGTCGAAATAAACCACGTTGTGACCGCTCACGGAGGATCTACTAGACTATATGCAACGCTACGGCCACTCAACCACCATGCCTGCCTATATATATATATATATATATATATATATATATATATATATATATATATATATATATATATATATATATATATATATATATATATATATATATGGGGATAAAAGACATAAAGAAGGTTTCGAAGAACCGCTACTCTGCGCCGCAACCGAATGTAATCAGACGGGTTACTGGGCTGCCAGAACAGCACGAACGCGCAATGTAGCCTTTTTGTCGCTTAATACCCCTGTCGCACGGGCACTTAAAAGTCTTTTAAATAAGCGGCCTTTTTCTGAAAAGGAGTTTCTGACAGCAGACACACGGCACAGAGCGAACTCCTTTTCAGAAGCGGTCTTTTTCGTAAACGGAGTTCGTCGATCTATTTTACGGCTCCGAATGAGTAGTCTCGAAACCAGTGGGCACCAGCAATTTTCGAGTGGTGGGAAAAAAAGAGCGAATGCTTATTTTTCTGTCACCAAACTCTTTCTAAAAACAAATTTCTTATCCTGCAGAAGATGTAATGAACTCTTTTAATGGTTATTTCCTTTTCTACTCTCGTAAGCAGCTACAACGCGTCTGCAATATCACGTAGTGATGCTCGGTCTCGCCCCGCGCCATTTTGCACAAGCGAGGAAAGCGTGACAGTCGTGTGTTTGCCCGTCATTCAAGTGGTTAAGCTTGTATAGGGCAATGCCTACTCGCTTCTAAGGAGTGATGGTTTCACGCATGCTGGTGCACTGTTTTTTGAGCTCACTGCGCAAGCTCTCCAGAATGAAACGAAGGGTGGACGGGTACACTCGAAAAGATTGCTTGAAGTTCTGCTCACCGAGGTGCCGTACAGTTCCCTCGAACCACCTCTCGTTTCGTTTGAAGGCCCAGATTGATCGATCGCAGGCCTTCTCCGACAGCTCCAGTGCGCACAGCAAGGAATTGCTGAGCAGCAGTTGCTGCTTGATCCTCTCCTTGGCGGCTTTTGAAGCATCTGCCTCGCTTTCCAGAGCGAGAAGGCAGGCCGTGAGGCTTGCGATCCTTGCTTTTTCTTCCGTACGGTCGCTCATAATGTGTCGAGACAACACCATCTAGAAAAGGTCAAGGCCCCTCCACTGCCGCCGTGACGTCACCGCACCTTGCCCAACTCCTTAGCGGGGCAGCACGCGGTGCCGCCGCCACTGTCATGCATGCGGTCGCCTTTCCAGTTTTTTTTGAAACTCTTGAATATATAACAGAGCGACAGGAGTGGGGCAGAGAACCAGCGTTCACTTTCTTGGTTTTACAGGACAATTACATATTTTTCAAGCACTCACAAGATCAACTGGAGACGAAAACATGATGTGAACACATTTATATCCAATGACAGCACGCGGAACATATATACAAGAACAAGAGCTGCGAATGTAGATATTAGGAATACATTATCATGAGTACATCAAAGAAAAGAAGAGCATAAACACATGTAGCACTATTACTGAGCATAAAGGCAAATTTATGAACTTAGATCAGAAGTCACCTATGTATGGAAGCGTTCAGAGATATACAATGGACAAAATAAAATGATGTAAAGTACTCATTTTGAACGAGCTAGTAAAATGGCAGGCATGCAACTTCAAGAGCACATTTCACTTATGTCTAAAAACCTTCCTCTGCTTGACACTTAACTTTGCTTTTATCAAGGTGTCGTTTCTAGTACTTGCATAATTTTTTAACAGTGTGTTCACAGCAGGCCGTAAAATATTTTTGAGGACAACATCAGGACAGTGACCACTAGCGCACATTTCGAGGCCTTCACTATCAGACAACAAAAACATCATAATGCTCAGCAGTGACAACCTTTGGTCATTCTCTTTGTGGAAAACAAGCAGGTACTCGTCATTTGTACAATGCTCCAACACAACTTTCGTACACAGTACAGCATGTACCACAAAAGGTTGCGGGAACTTCAGACCTCCCCGGTTCACTTCGTCTATGAGCACATGTTCGCCTTGGTCAAGTACTCTTTCTGCGATAGTCAGCTGCATGCAACAATTCTCGCATGGCTGACGCTTTAAGGCAGCATGGGCACAGTAGCCAGCTATATACACAACAGCCGGCATATCTGTGCGAGGCTTCTTTAGCTCGCTGTCTAGCACTGGTATGTTGTACTTGGCCAGAAGTACCTCATGGTTGGGCTCTTTCTCACCTTCTTTTGAAGCCTCAGGAAAATCCTCTAAAATCAACGTATCCTGCAAGCGAAGTTTTGCCTCTGCTTCAAATAGTTGTGTGATTGAAATGTGGTACTGCGTACCACACAGCTGCCTGTATTTGCCAAATCTTGCTTTCAGGCCATCTGTCTGAAATTTACCAAGAAGAACATATCTGAAGCAAAGTTCTTCCAAGCAGTACCGGGAAACTTCAATGAGAGCATACGTTGTTTGGCGGAGGGCAGAGTGTGTTTCAGTTGTCAGCTTGCCTGTGTCTTGCTTTACTGCCTTCCAGCTATCGAGCCAGTCAACGAATTCATCCAGGTACTTCAGTTGGTGGCAGTTTACTTCACTTACAGGCTCCTGCCAAACATTCCGCAATCGCTGACCCTTGTGAGGGCTTTTAACATTCACAATGTCCCACCACTTCACAATGACATCAATAAATTGTGCTGTGCCTTCTGCCACTTCGAGCCTTAGTTTTTCCCTTCGAATCCTCAAAGCTGCCGAGACAAAACCGCTGAAAACCTTAAGGGCCAGTCGAACATTTTGTCGTTCGAGATTACTGGGGTGCAGAGCCTTGTGGGTGAGCCCGTACGCAACTTTTGCAATGCTGCTCTGTTCTGCCTCATGGAGTTCTCTTAGGGAACTGAATGAAGCACCCGGCGAGTCGCTGTGAAACGTGGGATAGTACAGACACTTGCCCGAATTTTTCTGGTTAAGCCAGTTGTTCCGAACACATTTTAATAAGTGCACAGAATCAACAACATGAAACAACGGCTGCTGTGCATTCGCAGGATGTGGGTATACGATATCCAAGCTGGCACCTTTTTTTTGCCAAAGATTGCCATCATTTTTCGGTTAATTAAGTTGTTGTCAGTTATCACTGCGACTACATGAATGCCAGCATCTTCTAGGCCTATGATTATCTTATTCAGAACATCATGCAGCTCCTCCGCTGTAATTCTAGACACCGGCAGGACATGTACTACATCTTTGTAGGATGACAGAAGAGACTGCACCATGAAGATATGCGCAGTTTTTGCTGGCTCAGCACTGTTGGAAGCAGAGCCTGTCACACAGCCGCCTTTATACTCAAAGTACTGCTGCAAATGTATCTCGTCCACCATCAACGTAACATTTCGCTCCTGTGACTTCAGTGAACTCGCCCTTCTGATCACGTACCGCAAGAAACCGTCTTCGAGCTGCTCCTGTAATGAGCTAACATCATGTCAGCCACACACTCTTTTAACAGTACTAGGATGTGGCAAAATGACCACACCGCTGTTTCGTAGGAACCTGTACGCATGTGGTGAAATGGTAAATAATATGCTAGCCAGAACTAACAGTTCAGAGGAGTATCTCAAACCATTGATTTTCTTCCACAAAAGAAAACACTGCACCTTAAGAAATTTCAGAACATAAGCCCTCTCATCGTCCACCAACCCTTCAGTTGTAACGTCTTGCAAAAGGGTGCACACAAGACGGAGCGTTGAAATCACTTCATCGTCCTCCTGGGGTGCTTTTGTTGTGCAGAAGTCCTCCACATTATCTAAAAGCTCCACTAACCTTCGAAAATCCTGGATTTTTTCCGAAATCTTCAGGTTGTCGTTCGATGTCAGTAAAGCACGCTTCCAGAACACGCGCACGCACAGGTCTGACGACACACACACTGACGAACGTGAGCGAAGATGACGCAACCTTCGCAGACTGTTTGTGACCAGAACTTCTTTCGATGCAATCGAGTCAGCCTAGAAGTTATATCTTCGAAATTTTTGACCTTTTTCTCGTCCTGCTCTGCAGCAAATGCCAGCGCTGATTCCTGGATAGCTTCGAGCAACTGTTCATTTTCCTTTCGCCTTCGCTTGACGTCGGGCTCTTCTCGTGACGTTTGAGAATCAGAGAGATAACTCGGGCATCCAGGAAAAATGGTAGGAACAGCAGCAGGCATCAGCCGGGTCAGCTTCATCGGAACCTCAATAGTCCGCCCATCGCCGTCGGTGTGCTTTGACGTCGTTCGAAGGTGCTCCGCTTTGAAATGAAGCTCGCAGACCTGCACATTGTAACACAGAGAAGGGGCGAAGTAATGCACCGTGAAGCTTGACACCGTCCACGTCATAAAGCAAAGGTGATGCAGCATTCTTCTTATAAACAATAATGACGCCGCAACGGGCGATTGCACAGCTTGGTTAAGAAACAGCACCCCGACGACCAACGCGTAAAGCACGTGCAAAACGCGTGAGCAGCTATAACAATCATAGCGCGTTAAATACGAATGTTACGCATTCAAGAAAAGGGTGTATTCGAACGCTTACCTGAGGGTTCTTAAGTTGACACACGTCAATGTCGTCACGCCGGACGGCACGCTGCCATTTTGCTTTCCGCACAGGATCGCTCGGGAACGAAAACAAACGCACCTTAGGCCCGTTGTCGTAATTTCCCTTGCAGTTGGGCACGCAACAGCGTCCCATCGTGATGCGCTGTACATGTAGTAGGTCACAACAAATCGTGAAAGCAAATTGCAACCGCACAACCACAAAACACCACTAGCAGGCTGACGCAACACGCCGAAAAAAACGTGGCTTCGCCGGCACGTTCGTACGGTCTGTTTCCCTTAAGGTCCCTAGATAAAAAAGTTTTCAAGGTAGCGACACCCTCCCTTTTCCTCCTCCCTTATTTGCCTGAAGTACCCCCAAGAAGGGTCAGAGCGTGCATAAAAAAGCGAATGTTTGTGTTCAGTTACTACGGCGGATAGAAACAACTATACCAAATGAGAAGTAAATGAGACCTAGGATAAAAGGTTACTTAGTTGAAAATAAGCGGTACAACATAAGAAGAAGCAAGATGTGTGTTACCCAACTGGCAACGTTGTGCAAGTTCTATATTTCACACCATTAGCCATGGCGTCTCGCATCGTACGTCGTAGTTTGTCCAGTTCTCCGAATGTGTTTTGCTCGTGCATGTGATGTGGCACAGTTAACGTTCTTCTTGCTGGATCCTGTGACCCTGACCTACCACAGGGCAGCACTTTGTTGTGACGTTGTGACGAGTGATCGTAGCGGCTTGTGAGCACATAGGGAAATACCGCGGCCAGTCTGGAATGAACGCTTGACTAGCAGCAGTGCGATTACAGCTTTTTCTGAAAAAATACGTCCACTTTCGCAATCAGGATGCCAGGTAATCGTGGTGCATGTTATATTAGCTGGGTGACTATGAAAGAGACTGCGGCACCGCAATGCGGGTGCACGCAACTTAACGACAAGTTAGGGTTCTACGAGTGGGGTGTCCCGGCACTACAGCGTGCGCGTACAGAGACGTTTGTGAGTGACGCCAACAGACTCGCACGTTGTACCCTTTGTGACTCATCGCCGCGTTCACTGTCCCGAAGTGATGAACTTTGCGACGATGTCGTCGCCCCACCATCAGCGGCAAGTAGCAGAAATGTGCTGGAATACTGAACGATGGGCATTAGAAAAGCGTGATAGTGAGCGCAACCTTTCCAGCAAACTCGCTGTAGCACTGGTCTTCCCGCATGCTAATCAAATGCTGGCGCACCACTAGCGCTTCTCTGTTGTGCACGGGATTGTGCCGTTTGTAACCATCATTGTGAACTCGTTCGACAGAGTGGCTGGAGTGGCTACAGTCACGCACACCCGACTACTTTACAGAGTGCACCCGAGCCAGTACGGGCTGTAATTTCAGTAAGAAGCACCGACCAGCACTTCGCCCTCACCTCACCTCCAGCATGCACCCCCACCCTATGCCACCCCTTAGAAAGCGATGGAAGGATCTTGCCAAGGTTCCTTGTTTTAACTAGGAACCTTAGATCTTGCTGCCCAGCCCTGCCCGCAGTGGAACAATAATATTTAGCATTCCAGTGTAATTTCTTGAGCACTTATTATCATTGAGTGAATATAATCTTAGAGACAGCCCCATAGCTAAATCTTTTTCCACAAAGGTATATGTCCACTTTTTTGGTTAATACTTTAAGCAGCTGTGCAGTGTTCAGCTGTTTCCCGTGATATTCAAAGTACAATGTCGCTGTGGTAACATGTGGGGCTAATTTCAAGGCAAACCAAAAGCTTGACAAGTAGTTGAGCAGCCCCCGAAGAACAATAAAGTAAAAAATGTTACTGTAACGTTAACAGACAGCTAGAGATGACAGACGAAGTGTCGAATGCTGCTATTCTGGTGGAAATTGTGAAAAAAAAAAAAAAAAAAACAGCAGATGGGTACTGCTAAGGCGCCCATATAAAACAAAGTTGCTTAAATAGGAACCTTAGGCGACACATGTAACTGGTAGGGATGATAACTGATACACATACACAAATATAGAATGAGCGGTTATGAAATTATTAAACGTGGAAGTGCACGCTCAATTGAGGGGACGCAAGAAGCGTCAACACAAGAACGCTGGAAGGGGCGTTCGTTCTGCAAAGGACAAAAATAGGGCGCTGATGCATAAATAGATGCACTGAGCTACGTACAACGGCACTATTTCAACATCCTATGTAAATCAGGACACTGGAATGTTGAAAAGAACAAGGAGGCACATTGTTGACTACAAATATTTATTCTTGTTACTTCGTTACAATCTCTGGCAACATTTTCATAGCAGGCACCTATGAATAAACAAGCATGTCTTGGGCTGTTGCAAAGACACGCAAACCATACCAAGACACTTCATTTGTCAGTAAACAATAAAACTATGAAGAAAATTGCAGCATTTGACATTCAATGCAGAACATTGCTTGATCATTGCCTGAACAACAGGTTCCAGAGGAAGACTCACCGTTACATTTTTTTCAACATGAACGTGCGTGCTTTGAAACATACAATGAATGGCCTAGCAACACACTGTACTGACAATTTACACAGACACGAATGCCTTAATGGCATGAACAAAGGTGAACATGCAAACCGATTTCCACTGCAGCTTGTTGTCATATACACGAGGTGTATTACAGCAAGATTCACTGAGTAACTTTCGGATCAATAATATGTGTTTTCAAATATACAGGTGATGACACAGTAGAGCATTGCACTAACCATTTCCGCAGACTTCCATACAAATGTCTGCATGGGATCATGAAAGTTAAACAATGCACACTACATCCACAGAGGTGTTACAATACAGTTTGTGATGTCACATGACGTACTAGTGGAAGGCGCATTCAATAATGCTTGCAAAAATGACCTGTGTGATTTGAGATGTCTAGTAAAACACTGGAGTAACAATTTCCACAAACTTATACACGAATGTCTGCATGGCAGGAACACTTCAACGGTGTATGTAAACTGCAGATAAGTTGTTGCCACGTTGTGCGTATGCCTAGAGGACAGTATGGTCAAGTGACATTTGGAAAAAAACTGATATTTCTAAAGTGGCGGGAAGTTGCATTGTAACAGTTAGCTACCGTTTCCACTAGCTATACAAGTGCCCTGTGGCATAAACGTAGCAGTACAGTTTATATATCCACACATTACCGCAAAACCTTGGTCGTATGTTACATAATACATAAGAGACAGGCATGTTCATCATTGCTTGGAGGAGTAACTAGACTGTTTGAACAAGTATTCAATGGACACTTTGTACTTACAATTTGCACAAGTGATGGTAATGCCTTCATGGTGTAAATGAAATGAAACATTACCTTGTGTAAAGAGATGTTCCTAAGGTGCCCTCTCGTTCATTTGTCGTGTGAGCTTATAGGAAGGTAAATTGGGCATTGTGTGTATATGCGTGTTTTGAAGAGGATGCAATGAGTACATGAAAACATTGCACGAAAAATTTTCGTATTGTACATGACTGCATCCATGGCAGAAGATGGAACGGTACAGGTTATTTCTATTGCGCTCATCTATGTGACTTGCTGTCATGTTACATTGTAAACTACAGAAAGATACCTTAAGAGTTGTCCCGTGCCGGAAGCAGGTTCTAAAACGATGAAAAATACAGCAATCACATACCAAAACAGGTTGTGCTTTGGTTCTTATACTTGCGCTTACTTGAATGGCATGGTACACGTGGGGTAGTGCTGTGAACCTAGGCAGCACAAAATTTTTTAAGAAATGTAAATCTAGTCGGGATGTTGTCAACAAGTTGACAATGGCAGCATTAACGAACTCGGACAGTATGGCTCTTGGTACTTCAGTTTCTCAAGCACGCACGACGTGCAAGATGGAAAGATTTTGACAAGGCTATTGAAGGTGTGCAGGCAGCTAGATAAAATAAAAATGCGTTCTCCAAGGAGCTCTCCTGGCACGTACGCCACATTGGCTGCAAGGGCGCTTTCTACACTGCTATTTTTTAAGGAAGGTTGGCCACAGCAGCTCTCATTCCTACACTTTTACTTCCACATTTATTGTCGATTTGCACGCTTCGAGCCAATGTCTATTTCCTTACTTGTATGTGCATCCTTGCGGAGAAGAACACGTAAAGAATAGCCTCCAATACATTATGACAGTGTGGAAACAAGGTATTACACGATATCGCACTTTTAACAGCAATTTCGGTGGCTGATACAGGAACATGATTATGGATATGCTGCTCTTTATTTTTTTGAAAGTGAGACTCCGCTACCTTTAGAACTTCTACAACTGCTTCAGAAGCAAGCTACACACAACGCTAACTTTTCTTTGTATGATTTCAGCTGTGTGAGTCGCGGAACGTCTTTGTTCCCTGTCATGGAACTTACACAAGCATCACAGTTTTTTACTAACTTCTTAGCACTGTGAACAACATACCCTGCGAAGTACAAAAATGACTCGTGCTCTAACATATTCATGTCATGAATGTCAGCAGGAATTAAAACTGTTTCTCTGGTGCTGTCTTCATTGTCTGAGCTCAAACCAGCAAGTAAAAAGCCACCGTTCTTAGTGTAGCTGCCATCAGCACTAGCAGGTAGAAACTGTGGAACGCAACGCGCACTTAAATTCATATAACCTGGGAATCGGATGCTTAGCTCTAAGAGTAGAGAAGAAATTTTCCAGCGCATCTTGACAAAATCTGCTAAGGAACAGAAAGCGGAATTTGCAAAATAATAGGAAATACTCCTGCAGCTGAAGTACAGAGAGCGTACTGAGGATAGCCCCTGTCTGCACAGGCTTCCATGGGGCATTTTTGACGGTGCCGATAGGGAGCCCTTCAAAAAGTACAACAATATTCTTGAGAAAGCCAATAATTTCCTGTCTCTCTGTCTCAATAACTTTACTCAAGGCAAGTTTGGTTGTTTGTGATGTCATGATGCGGAACCACTTGGCCAATAAACCAAGCAGTGGCAAGCGCGGACTTCTCTAGCAAGCCCTTCTCAACAAGGATGCGCAGTGCAGCCCCAGTATCCACATTGAAAAGACTGTAAGCAGGGCCCACCTTCATTTTTTCGTAATGGCCAGGGTCAACACAAGTTTGTTTTAGGTGCGGAGCCAATTTGAAGTCTCCTTTACTGTCAATTTCAATGAGTTTTTTTATTGGTTCAATGAGAACCGCATTTGTGGAGAGACCAGCTTTTACAACAATGTCATCAGAAAGATACAAAGTTCGGCCCCTGGTGATGTGATTGCGCAGATTTTTCAACAGGTGAGGGGCATCTGCTATAAACCATAGCTTCCGATTTGAATCGCAGGGGTGTGTAACACTGCAATTTGGCCGACTGTGCTTGCCGACTCTGACAAGAAATAACCTCCATAGAGCCTGATTGCCACCACCCATATCTGAAACAACAGCATCTATTTTAAGGCCAATGTCTTCACATGCTCTTATCATTTTCAAGAGTTCTTGCTTGACAGTGAGTGCATAAAAACAATTTCCAGTCAAATGGTACCCAATGACCTGCTTCCATCTGGTAGTAACACCACCCTGCATAAATACGAGGCCCTGGGTAGCCAAGGTGTCTGCAGGGAGGCTGCCATCTGCCAAGGGAATCGTAGGTCTGCCCAGTACTGCGTCAGCCGAAGGATTATATATGAGGCCTGGGGTGATCTGCATCTCATCCATCATGAGGCACGCATGGCGCTCGTACTCTGTCATGCAGTTGACCTGCGCGTGATTGGAAGATACGAATAACTAACGTGAAAGGTTAGGCAGGAAATAAAAGAAGTGCTAGTGTTTAAGTACATTACGTCGCACAAGTAGGCTGCAATAAGGTGCCATAACGTAAACAGCCCCACAGTCAAAGGTAATCATTCCGTTAACGTTAAGGTCACCTCCATAGAAGCACTTCCCAAGCAAGCATCCATTTGAATGAGGTCGACCAATTTAATGAAATAACTGTTTATTATGACACAAACACACGAGCCGTCGAAAGATACCACTGAGAGCTTGCAGTGCGCAAAAGCGTCGTCAGGAATATGCATGTTCAATCAATCAGTGATGATTCGTGGTTTTGGCGCAGCGCACCGATTCGGTACGCTTGCCACAACCAGAACGTGCTATGAACACTTTCGTTATTTTATATAACAACACACTTTATCTGGCCAATATCTCGCACTACCTTACACTGTAAACTATAAGCTTCCTATCACAAAACTCTCTTGCATCCTGTCATGATCAGGCAACTATCAAATGGATGTTTGATGGCTTAGATTGTATTGTAGTGACAGCCTCTCGCGCCTCGGAAAAAAGAGCGGTTAATCGGCCAACACGCAAGCCACCGATGGCACTTCAGGATAAACGAGGATCTGTACCTTATCCGAGAAGTCATCTCCGCCAATCGCTTTGAAAATCCGCGCATGTGGTAGTCGTTCTACGCAGAAATACATCGAGAGCTGATACTTTAGTTCATAAAGAAGCGCATCGAAGAGCTGCTTTGGTACTTTCGTCAAAAAGACTCTGTAAACCTTCACTGGTCGTCTTGGTCTGGCTGCCGCTTGTGGTTCACTCTGGAAGGCCGGTTGACACCCCTGCCAAACAGCTGCAGTTTCCAGAAGACTGCGGCTTTTCTTTGAAGCAAACCCAGGGCCTCCAAAAAAGACCCCTGGGCCACTAGATGATGTCGAGAACAACACAGCTTCTTCTGATGTGCGTCATAAAGAAGTTATGGCAATGCTTTCTAAGATAAGTGCCCGCTGTGACTCATCTGCCGTTGAGCAGTCCAATTTGGCAAAGGCAATCGACGAGGTGAAAGCCAACCAGCAACTTGTGGGGAGCAAATTATGCGAGATTGAAAGGCGGCTTTCGACGGTGGAACTGCAGACTAACTCGGTTGCGGACATTGAGAAGGAATTGCAGGTCACGAATGAAGCTATCGGCAGCATCACTCATACAAATGACGCATTGGTGTCCCATCTAAACGACCTCGAGGACAGAGCCCGAAGGTGCAACTTAGTGTTTTTCAGTATGCCCGATAAGAATGAGACCTGGCAAGCTACTGAAGAGGCACTTACCAACTTGCTCTCTAGTAGCCTAGGCGCCGAGTTCGACCCGAATGCAGTAGAAAAGGTTCATCGTTTAGGTGGTCCATATATACGTGAGAAAGCTCGACCAGTGATAGTAAAATTTGCAAGCCTTAAAGCAAAAGAACTTGTGCTGGCACGTCGATCTAAGTTGAGAAGTCATAACGTCTCTGTATCGGAGGACTACTGTCAGGCTACAAGAACAGCGTGCAAGATGCTGCACAATTATGCAAAATCATTGCCTAACCGACCCGCTTTTCAGCTTCGTTACGACAAGCTTGTTATTAACCACAGAAACTACTGTTGTGATGCTTCCGCGGGCATTGTTCGCGAGACTACTGCGCATTTTCCCAGTAATGGCAGCGAATCCCGCATCGAAAATGGGGCGCACTCAACTTCCGATCACAGCCATGACCTTCACGCACGTTTATTGCCTGATGCCGCACTTTTGTCACGTGCGCGGACATCTAATGCCTCCTCATAACAATCAGCAAGGGGAAGTGGCAGTATCGTATCACGTCCTATTTCGGTGCTCTACACGAACATCCGTAGTATAATGGGAAAGCGGGACGCTTTTGACGCTATTATCGATTCTTGTGAAGCCGACCTGATTGCCGTGACCGAGACTTGGTTGAATGGTCATGTTTGCGATAACGGAATTTTTACTACTTCCAAATCGTTGAACATTTACTGCCGCGAGAGAGATGGAAGACAAGGTGGTGGTACTTTGCTTGCCATTTCGACGCGTTTCAAGTCCTTTCTTATAAACGTGACGTCTACATTGGAAGCGATATGGTGCGGGTTGGTTGTGAATAATAAAACGCTTGTTCTTGGCGTCTGTTACCGCCCTCCAGATACAGACATCAGCTTTGTTCAGGAGTTTCACGATAACATTAATGAAATTACAATGCGGTAACCATCTTCTTCGATAACTATTCTCGGCGACTTCAACTATCCTACTATAATGTGGGCGTCATCGTTACCAGGCGTCGTACCATTTTCTTCAAATGACCAATGTTTTCTCGATACTTGCAACCTGTTTAATTTTACGCAGATGGTGAATAACCCAACTCGCGTCACCAATTCTTCATCGCACATTCTTGACTTGATTCTTACAATAATGCCCGACAACATTCATGCACTAAACTGGCTTCCTGGTCTCAGCGATCACTGTCTGCTACATTTTTACATACGCAACAGCATGCCAACTGCTACTAAGAAACACAAGGTTATCTATAACTACAATGCTGCAAACTTTGAGGCAATCAACAACGAACTCTCTCTATTTTACGACACTTATCTACATGACTTTGATAATAGAACCGTGCAAAAAAACTGGGATCTGTTTGTTAACAAAATCTACGAACTTACTCGTACCTTTGTTCCCTTAAAGTCTATACCTGTGAGCTCTTGCTTACCCTAGTACAATACATACCTAAAGCGACTTTCTAACAAAAAGAAACGCTTGTTTCGTGCTGGGAAACTCCAGAGTACGGAGAAACACTGGCGCTCCTACGAGAGTGCTGCGTGAGTTTACTCGCCAGCAGTTTTGGATGCTAAGGCTAACTTTCTGTCTAACACTCTGCCATCAATGCTTGTCAGCAACCCTAGAAAGTTTTGGAAAACTATTACAAATACCAACGACAGTGAAATTGTACTTGTTGACTCGGACGGCCTTCCCGTATCTTCCGAGATGTGTGCAGCACGTCTGAACGAAAATTTTGTCCGGAACTTTTCAGTGTCGTCCACTTCTGCTACCGTCTCTTTACCAGCGCGCAACTATCCATCAACGTCTGTTATAGTGACTAAGGCCCATGGAATTGTAAAACTAATTGAACCACTCAGAATATCCTCTGCTTGTGGTGTTGACAACATAAACGCAAGAATCCTTAAAGAAACTAAGCATGCCTCATCTATGTTCCTGTGTAAAATATTCCAACAGTCTTTGAATGAAGGTGTGGTGCCACGCGTTTGGAAAGAGGCAAAGGTGGTTCCGCTACACAAATCAGGAAACAAGCATTCTGTTACTAATTACCGACCTATTTCACTTACTTCTATACCATGCAAACTTTTGGAGCACATAATCTTCTCTAACTTGGTCACCTTTCTAGAATCAAAATCGTTCTTTAGCACGTCACAGCATGGATTTAGGAAGTCATTCTCATGTGAAACACAGTTGCTTTGCTTTACCCATTCGTTACATATCATTCTAGATCACAGTTCACTGGTCGACTGCATTTTTTTAGACTTTTTGAAGGCTTTTGACAGGATTAATCATCACCTACTTCTATATAAGCTTAGGACCCTTAATATTGATGGCGGCATTCTTGCTTGGATCAAGTTTTCCTTAATTAATCGCTCACAATTTGTTGTTGCTAACAACTACAGCTCACCCTCTTCTCCCGTTACTTCTGGTGTGCCCCAGGGTTCTGTGTTGGGCCCTTTACTATTCCTTATTTATATTAACGATTTACCCGATGTTGTAACTTCTTCGATTCACCTTTTCGCCGAGGACTGCGTTGTTTACCGAGAAATTTCATCTAACTCTGACGCTAGTTCTTTGTAAAGTGACATTAATAATATTGCCAGCTGGTGTAGAACTTGGCACATGGACCTCAACACTAACAAATGTAAAGTTTTACGTATCTCACGAACTACCCGACCCCTTGCTAACTACATCTTAAATGACGTTGATCTAGAGTCTGTAACTTCGTATAAATACTTGGGGATTCATATAACATCTGACTTGAACTGGAAACATCATATTACCTATGTTATTAACAATAGCAACCGTATGCTAGGGTACCTACGACGCAACTTTAGCCGTGCCCCTCAAGCCGTCAAACTAACCATGTATAAAACACTAGTTCATCCAAAACTCGAATATGCATGCCCCATTTGGGATCCTTTTCAACTGAACTTGACTCACTCGCTTGAAATGGTACAGAATAACGCAGCACGCTTCATTCTATCTAACTACCATCGCACTAGCAGTGTTACGTCAATGAAACACAGCCTTTCACTACAGTCACTTGAATCACGTCGCAAAGCATCTCGTCTTATACTTTTTCACAAGATATTCAATCATCCACTTTTGAAAGCTCAGTTCATTACCACTCCTGCCTATTACTCAGCTCGTTTAGATCATCAACATAAGGTACACGTCATTAGCTGCCGCACTAACACTTTTCTTCATTCCTTCGTCCCACGCACATCCAACGACTGGAACCACCTTCTCTCGGACATGGTTTCCATGTCAAATCATGACTTGTTTTCTTCCACAATACAGGACTACTTACGTGATGACACGTGAAGTGTATATTGTACATTTATATTATTGTATTCTGTTTCCCCCATGTTTCTGATGGTACTTACACATACATCCAGTGTATTGCCTAACATCAAATTTACATGTCTTGTAATCTTTATCATTTTGATGTCACTATGTTTCTCTTGTTCATAGTTTATTATTTTCTTGTACCCCACTCCCCTCTGTAAAGCTATGTGCGATTGAGGGTAAAATAAATGAAATGAAATGAAGAGGCCTAGGTTGGTATCAGATGGGTTTCAGCTAAAATGACAACTCTATGCTATCTAACTTCCATTCAGGCAACCATGAAGTGCTAACCATTTTTCGGGAACACCGTGATTGTATTATGAGGCATGCCAGCATAAGTACAGAAAATACAAACAAAAATTTAAAATATCGGAACTTCCATAGTGTTGCAAAATGTACAAATTCGTTACGATTACCTTAACAGCGAGAGAGTCCTTAATGTCCACCAGCAGCCCTGGACGAAACTTGCAGTGCTCGATGTGACGTTGAAGTGTACGCTGTAAAGGCAATGGCTGGCCGAGCTCCTTGACTATATCATAGCCCCTCGAGCCGCAGGATAGGCGAATCTTCAGTGCTTTGGTCAATGTTTCTTTGGACCACACTGTGCCTCTTGGTGAACGATGCAAGCTGGTGAACTGGTCTTCATTTATGTACGAAGACAGGTGCAGCATAAGTTTCTTGTGCTCCCGCTCTTTCACCCTCGCCTTAGCCTTCGCAATAGTTAGCTGTCGTTCCAGAGCGTTTATTTTGGCCAACAGAGTTGCATGTGAGGCTGTACCTGGAAGTATAGGATGTATACTTAAATGAAAAACAATGACATCTGGGTTATTCTACGTGAAACGTCCAAGTCATTTCAGCTACCATCTCAAATGTATTTAAAAAATAGTACAGATCTGTTGAACTGAAAACAGTCTGCTGCTAGATTCTCTTGGAGAAAATCTCTTTTTTTTTATCGCGTGGGAATCCTTCCGAATTTTGGAGAGTATCGTCGGAGTGTTGTTTACGAAAATAATTTATGGCGAGAGTATTGCATCTCGTTGCAATACCAAATTTAGTCTACATATTAAGGAAAGGCGTTTGTGTAAAGCCGGGGTCTCAAACTCCTCTCAGCCAGTGAGCTGAAGACACTACATTGAGTACTGCAAGGGCAGATGCAGTGTGAACTAGTGGGCGAGGGGATCGGTGGGTGCGTTTGAACAATATGACAGCTATAGTTGCCTTTTGAAAGAGCGGTTTCCCCATATCACATATGTGTCTAATTTACGAAGGGTATTTAGTGTCGGGGTTCGAGAAATAACGATACCTATCTTCAGAATGACTGAAATCGACGCCGATTCTTGAATGGAGAGTTTTCGTTCCACGACCATGTTTCAACGTGTGATGGCCTAATGAACTGCGTCACGAAAAGTATGCTTGAGGCCGGCCATGTCTGTGTAGCTCATGAACACACTTAATAAGAAAATGAAAAAAAAAAAAAGAAATACGGGACGAAGACAGTCCTCTGCAGGCTGCAGCCAGCATGTTTCAGACCCCTGGAGCAAGTTCGCAGCTTAACAATACATATTATTGCTTTTTTTAACACGAAAGAGTTATATACCGGGGTCCACCAAGCCAAGTTCAAGCAAAAGTTCAACATCGCTGCAGCGAAATTCAAGCACCCTTAGAACAAACGCTGTGTCTTTATACAGCAATAAATAAGCATGGCGCCGATCAGCTTAGCTGTGTATCGAACATTGCGTAGATTAGTGCAAGCTTCGAGCCATTTTTTTAAAAAAGCTCTTCCATTCAGTTCTACGCCGTCATGGAATTCGTGAAGCGTGTATACATCTGTAGCTTCATATGGACAGTGATAGCTAAAAACAATCACGGAAATGAATAAATTTTATTTTCGCAACAAAACGTAAACAAATTCCCTGCGCATAAACTGCAGTGTTACAAGTTTCAAGTAATTGGAAGCTTCAAAATACCTGACGCTTTACCTAAGCACATGCAGTGTGAATGTGCTTCCTTAAATAGCACTGCAAGTGCATCACATGGTATCCTAAATGCGAGTAAGTTGCATAACTTAGGTCTGCTTCAAAAGACAACGGTGCGTTAGCTTAGCTGTACAGTGAAATTACAATAAAGTACTAGCAGCCGATACAGTTTAAGCAGGTCTACCTTTTTCAGTATTCTTTGTTTACAACCATTATGTGTGTAGCAACGAACTCCAAGTGGTCCAGCTGTGCATGCGCACAATCACTGCAGTGTTTTTTCTTTTTCGTTGTGCAACTACGCAAGCCAATTTCATGGTCATGAGGAGATACTTCCACTAAGATGATGCATTTACGAACATACAAAATAAAGTTCTAATAAAAAACCTAAAACCATGTAGTGCGAGTACACAACTCTTTTTTTATGCAGCAAATTCAGTTGGTTTCTATTGCCCCATAGTAAAATTGTGCAATAGTGGGACTAAACTTCAAAAATTGTTTTCTCCACTAAAAGAACAATTACTTTGATTAAACTTGTTGTAATTCTCATTCGTATGCGCTTTTCCGGTGATTGTTTCTTGGACCACCTTATAGGGTGCTACAGGTGTCTCAGCTTGGGCTGAAGTGGCATTTTCGCCAACTTTAGGATTTTATTTTAGAGCGCAGGTGCTATGCACAGGAACAACAAAAATATCAGGAAACATTAAGTCTTATGAAGAGTTCGAATAAGTAATTTATTCATATTACTGGCAATCGTTTTTTGCAGAAAAGTTTCCAAAAATGCTACAATTTACTCAACTTTGCCTGCGCGCCAGAAAATGATTAATTTAAAGCTACCATAAGGAACTGTTGTATATTGAAAGCACTATGCTCGAAAAATGCATAAAAGCAAGTGTTGAAAGAATGCTCGGCATGGTCGACTTATAGGAAATTTTTTTTCGTGCCAGCTTTCCCACCATTTCGCGAATTTCGAATGGTGGTCACGTGTGCAAAAAAAATTTGCCGCTCAGAATATTTTGGAAAAATGCTGTAGAAGTAATGTCTATATTTGTTTAATTTTCTCAGATTTTTCAATAGAAACTGATTTTTAGTGAGCGCCACGATTTGTACAGTTGGCATGGGATGACCGTTGTAATAGTTCATTGTTTAAAAAAAAGCAAAGTTCATGCAATCAACATGCGCCTTCTTACCCGATATGTTGCACGCAGAACTCCTTTGCACAATGTCCAGTGTACCTCGGCGAACCGCTTCGGCTTCACTAGAAATGTGAGGCACATTCTCTGGAGACATTTCTACAAAATAGAAGAAAGACAGCTCTGTTGATATACTGTATTACTTCCACGTCTGTAACATGAGCGGATACTTCCACTGACATGAAGCATCTGCGAACTTAAAATCCAGCCCTGATAATACAGGGCATCTATTTCACTAACAAGAACAGTTCATTGTTCAAAAAAAGCAAAGTGTATGCAATCAACATCATAGCTAGGCATACTCACTCATGAATGCACTCACTCACACTCATTTGAAACGCGTGAGTTTTAAGTATGAGTGAATACTCATGAATGTGAGCAGGCATGAATCTCAACGCGAGTGAGAAGAGGCGTGTGCGAGTAGGTGTATGAACGTGAGAGAGTACCAATGAGCTAGAAGTAATGTGTGAGCGTGAGTGAGTACGAATAACTGCGAGTACACGTGAATATGACCGTGAGTAAGGGCCTATGAGGGCAAGTAAATGTGAGAACCAATTTGAGTGAGTTCCTGCGAGCCTGAGAGAGTGAGCTGATGTATGAACGCGAGTTTTAGTTTGAGCGTCTTGAATCGGGCTGTTTGGTACATACTGATCTTGAATGAAGAAACAGCACTATAACAGGACGAGACGAGAGGACACAAACATGCCGCTGTGTTTGTGTCCTCTCGTCTCGTCCTCTTCTAGCGCTGTTTCTTCATTCAAAATTAGTTTAAGCTGATGTGAGTGTGTGAGTTGATGCAAGTATGAACGGGAGCGAGTACCTGTGAGTGTGAGTTGCATCAACAATGAACGTGAGTGAGTACCTGTGAGAAAGTTGACGCGAGTATGAACGTGAGCACCTGTGAGTTTGAATACATGTCAGTATGAACGTGAGTGAGCACCTGTGAGCGAGAGTTGATTTGTGTATGAACATAAGTACTACATATGGGTGTAAGTTGATGTATGAACCTAAGTGACTACCCGTTAGTGTTACTTGATGTGAGTATGAATGTGAGTGAGAACATATGGACGCAAGTACACGTGTGAGTATGAAAGTGAGTGAGTAGCTAGAAGTGCGAGTGTACGTGGATGTGAACGTGAGTACATGTGGGTGAGTACACGTGAGTATGAACGTCAGTGGGTAGCTTGGAGTAGGATTATGTGAGTATGAACGTGAGCGAATAGCTTTGAGTGAGAGTACATGTGAGTATGAACGTGGGTGAGTATTATGGATGCGAGTACACGTGAGTGTGAGCATAAGTGAGTGCGATGCCTGAAAAAAATTGGGTGAGTGAGGATTCTCTTGTAATGCCCACCTATGATCAACGTAATGAACAAGTAGACCAAGCTAGTTGGTACAGATTCATCTTCGTAGGAAGTGCAAAGCTACACACAAGAACAGCAAGGAAGAAAGACACTACACAAGCGCTTAACTGCAACTAAGCTTTTATTTGGATAAGCGAACATATATAAAGGTAAAAGAATGACGACAAAACAAACGAAGAGGCCTACGTGTCATGCCAGTCATCACTCATCCATTCACGCCTAAGACACCATCCAAAAAACAAAGTTCTTTTTGTGTAAGCGAGATAGACGGTGCGCTCACACAATATGATTCATCCTGCTTTATTTCTGCAGCTTCAACGACCAATCTCGTTAACTATCAGTCTTGTTAACATATCCCTGTCGCGTTACAAAATGAAAGTGTTATCAAAGTACGGTACGCAACCACAATCATTGCTGTAGATAGCCAGGTGGCCATCCGTGCATTTCTGCACCTTATTACCATGTTCTTTTGCTCGCTCATTAATACACCTTTCAGTTTCTCCAACGTATACGCGGCCACACGACAAGGGTATTCTATACACAACATGATGTGCACACGGAACTGTCTAAACTGTTTAGTGAAACTTGCCCTGTTCCGAGAGAAAAGAAGCGTTGCAAAGTCAACCATCGCAACGACTATGTTACGTGTGCACCGTCTGTTGTGTATAGGATACCCTTGTCATGTGGCCGCGTATACGTTGGACAAACTGAAAGGTGTATCAACGAGCGGGTTAAAGAACGCCATAATAAGGTGCGGAAATGCGCGGATGGTCACCTGGCTATCCACAGCAATAGTTGTGGTTGTTGCGTGCCGTACTTTGATAACACTTGCATTTTGCATCGTGACAGGGATATGTTAACGAGACTGATAGTTGAAGCTGCAGAAATGAAGCAGCATGAATTTCATTGTGTGAGCGCACCGTCTATCTCGCTTACACAGAAAGAACTTCATTTTTTGGAAGGCGTGTTAGGCAAGAATGGATGAGTGATGACTGGCATGACACGTGGTCCTCTTTGTTTGTTTTGTATTCGTTCTTTTACCTTTAGATAGGTTCGCCTATCCAAATAAAAGCTTAGCTGCAGTTAAGCGCTTGTGTAGTATCTTTCTTCCTTGCTGTCCCTGCGTGTAGTTTTGCGCTTCCTACGAAGGTACGTTCTTACCTGTAGAACTCCATTGCACAATGTCCAGAGTGCCTCGGCCAACTACTACTGCTTCACTTGGAAGGTGAGGCGGATTCTCTGGGGACATTTCTACAAGACAGAAGCAAGACATTTCAATTAATAAATATCATTACTCCACGTCTCTATCACGAGGGGATACTTCCACTCGCATGAAGCATTTACGGTTATAATACGCAGTCAGTAAACTGCATTACTTTCATGTTTCTAACATGAGGAGATACTTGCACTCAGATAACGCATTCACGATCATTAAATACAACCCTGACGATACAGGGCATCCATTCCACTTATCTATAACAGTTCATTGTTGAAAAAAAGTGGAGCACATGCAATTAATATACACGTTTTTACCTGGTATGTTGCATGCAGGACTCCATTGCGCAATGTCCATAGTACCTAGGCCTTACCTAGGCCAACCCCTTCCGCTTCACTTGAAAGGTGAGGCGGATTCTCTGGGGACATTTCTGCAAGACAGAATCAAGACATTTCAGTTAATAAACTGCATTACTTCCACGCCTTTAACATGAGGAGATACTTCCACTCATTTGACACATTTACGAACACAATATCGAATCCTCACAATACAGGGCATCTGTTTCTCTTCTCTATACCAGTTCATTGTTGAAAAAAAAAAGTTACGTGCATGATGCAATAAACATACACCTGCTTACCTGGTATACTGCACGCAGAACTCTGTTGCACAATGTCCAGAGTACCTTGGTCAACCACTTCTGCTTCAATTGAAAGGTGGGGCGTATCCTCTGGGGACATTTCTACAAGATAGAAGCCAGCCATCTCGGTTAATTACAAGCATTACTTCCACGTCTACACCATGAATGTCACCGCAATCGTACCTTGAGTATCACTCTCATGAGATCCGTGAAAGTAGCAATGGTCATGTCCTATTGAGCTGCTGTCAATGCTTATGTCATTTCCTGAAAATGTCGTTCATAAATGAGCAGACACTATAAAATCAAACGAGACAAGGGTAGTACAATTGATTGAAATGCCGTTTTATTCAACCATTCTAGCAGCTGCTTTTACTTAAACCGCTCCAAAGAAGTTGACGCTTTGTTAACAAACTTTCAAGTCTCCTTATACGCCAACCTAACAAATTCACTGCGTTCACTGTATTAGTGTTTCAATGTTTATTGTCACACAGTTCCTCAACTCCGGCATCTGAACACAAAACTAGCGTGTATGCCACACTGATGGGATGCCTGATGAATACGTGAGACACAACATTGCTTCGAGTCTTGCGCATATGCTTTCATGTACACATAATCACAATCAATGGACACATTTCTTTTTACTGTGTGCACGTAACATTTGTCGCTACAAATATGGAAAAGGGCGCATCGATTGCACAAACCAGAGACCATGTTCAGCTGTGCAAATTAAGGCAGGGCAGTTGAAGTTCATGCAATAGTGCACGTAATAATGCTGCAAGATTCAAACATGCACAAAAGGAAAACAAAATGCATTGGATTTTGTTGCATGCCCTCCAACTGCTACCACGTGGATTGCATGCAAATATGCGTACATGTGTTTTATTTGTGCACCAAAATGCATTTCTAACTTGGTGAAATGAAGTGCTATAAACGGACCAACAAAAAGAGAGACACAGAGGAGAAATGACTGCATTTTCAACTGTTTGCAGTAGCAAGGAGCGCACAACCCTTAAATGCTGTTTGCTGCCAAGCGGCTGTCATTTCGAAACTCCGAATCCGTAATGCGTCATTTCAGCAATGGTGGCTTCAGCTTAAGACAATCAGTTTTCGATTAGGGGACGTCCGAAGCACTCAATTACTCGATGGCCCCAACGGGCAATGCACAAAACAATCAACACAAAGGGCCAGGTGCCCCAAGCACCGCAGTGGTCTCAGCGGATGCAGTCGCTAACCCCTGTCGTCACTTACACATGACGACATTAACGCAACTGATCATGCGATGTGCTTCATACGTGCGTACATCTTTAATGAGTCTCTTTGCTGCAGCCCCAGAAAGTTATATTGTAAAATTATGCGTAACGCACAAAGCATGCGACTTTTCCCTCATTAATGCATGCGAGTCCGTAAGAAATACACCGGGTTATTTCGAACAAAGTGATTAGCTCTTGCAAGTGATTCTTTGTAACGTATTGATGACATAAATAAGGTTAAAACTGAATTTTCTCTCTTTCCGTACATGTTGATTTTTTTCACAGTCTATCGATTTCTTGTGAATGCAGAATGTTCTTTAATTCAAACGTGAAGACAAAACGTTCCTGTGCTGGCGCTACCACTCACAAATAAAGGGGGGGTAGGGGGGGGGTTGGGATGGTATGCTGGCAATGCAAACTATCAATCTTGCAGCATCGCGTGAAAGCGAGATCAGCTGTGATGCATTTTTACTCCACTGCGCCTTTCAGTGTAGTCATCCCGTGCTCACCGCAGGAACCAAATATCGGTCGTGCACAGCTCGACAATCTCTTTCAGTAGCTATGTTCAAGTTGCTATGTTTGTTTGTCTACCTAAAAACTAAACGTGTAATGCTCCAACAAGATATCGAGCAGTGCGATTATTCAGATAATGCAGCACGAGTAATACAAACAGCGCAATGACATACCTTAAAGCAGAGGTCTTTTCGTGCGCCTTCGCTGCCGGGAAGGCTTAAAAAGCGTTGGCACAGCGTCGCGTCTGAGCTTCTTTACGCCGCGCTCAAGAGCAAGTGGCTCAAACTGGTCTGGCGTGAAATGCTCCTGAAAGTGCAGTCATTTCAGCTGTATTAAACCGTACATGCACACGCACAAATATTTGTAACGAAGGTCACGTACTAGACACGCGTTGTGTAGCGTTTCAACAAAAGCCGATAAATCAACTCACCTCGCAAAGCCGCGTCGACGGCGTTGCACGGAAGTCCTCGCGTGAAATGTTTTGTAGCCACACTTCACGGCGTGCACTATTCCGGATGCCACGAGGTATGTTGTAGAGCGCGAAACCATCTTCTGTTTTGTTGCTGCAGCCTACAGGACAACAACCCGGCATTGTTCAAAAATTGGCAAGTACTTAACGTATTCAAGATCCACTGCGAAGCATGCTTGGCTGAGCGACTTCGCGCCAAATGGAATGCTCCTCTTCTACAGCTTATGTCTTGGATACGATCTCGTCTTTCGTCGCGGCAAGAACCATATGCACATGCGCACTCGTTTTGAACCTTTTGCTTTATAATAAATATCACCACCATCCACTAATACCGTCACGTGCAACGAATTCACCTATCACAGACGCAGATGATGGAGAAAAGGAGGAGTAGGTGCAAGAGTGAGGAGAACGGGGCAAAGAACAATGAGTGTCGCTACCTTGAAAACTTTTTTATCTAGGGACCTTAGTCTCCCTCGCCTCGTCGCGCCATCTGTTGCAGAAAAAGGGAAACAGAACGCTGTACTGGCTCGGGCCAACCTCGGGCATGGTGGGGTGACGTCACACCGCCGGCGAAGGGAAGTGGAGAGGCCTTAACCTTTTCTAGATGGTGTTGGTCGAGAGCAGCGAAAAACAAATACGGTAAATAAAAGCCCAGTGGTGCCAGACGGACTTGTGCACGTCGCTAGTTATGGGAATGCTTCCTTAACTAGTGTAACAAGCTTTCACATTGGTGTTTCTTCATCTCTTATTCTTAAACTTATTTGAAGTAACGAGCAGGGCAACAAGTCTTTAATTTGTACATCGTGATTCATCGTTTAATTTTCATTGCTTCTCTTTTAACTGCTAGTGCCACACTTTCGCTAGCGTCTTCGAACGAAAACACTAAAAGGAGATCGTTGCTGCCGTGTGTCTGCACTGCAACACCTCTGTGTTAAAAGTCTTTCAACTTCGTAAAAGACCGCTTACTTAAAAGACTTTTTGCGTGCCTGTGTGACACAGGTATAATTGCGACACACGTTCACTTACTTTTGGGACCAGGCATCTTGCTGGTGGGCTGAGTCAACAATTGATGGTTCAAATTATTCACCGCCCTGTCTAACACAGACTTCCTTCGTCCACAGCCACGAAGAATTCGTCTTTCACTTGATTCAACATCCCACAATCGCGATATGCGCTAGCTGAGTGATGGGGCATGCCGGCATGTGGTCGGTGACCGACATGTGCAGTATATATGAGACTGCACGTAACCTTCTGCAAAAGTGATTGCACTGCAGAGGAGTGGTGCAGAGCCGTAAAAACATTGTCTGAGGGAAACGCACTGCCAGAAAGTCCCACTTCAAGCGTTAATGAAGATGAATTTACATCACATTGATTCATTCTTTAAGTTTAACCTTGTAATGCCTAGAAACTGTTGAGCAGCGCTGCAAGATTTTTCCTTCAATATTTGCTTAAAATGCTTACAAAACATTATCCAAGTCTATTTTTTTTCTTGCATCTTTGTTTCGCGTGACGAAGGAATGTATCATTCATGATACGCTGGGTGAGGGTGGGGCCGAGCTTCTACTGGTGGAAGTCACTGGTGTCAGGTGGCAAAACAGTTCCCGTCCTTTTTCAAACAACTAGGCTCGTGCGAATATTTGAATGCTTTGATTATTCAAAAGAATAGTTGAGTATCTGAATTCGCTTTGATTCGAATTTAAATTATTCAAAATTTTAAAGTATTCACAAGGAATGAATAAATGCATATTAATCAGAGTGTATGGCCTGTAAAGCTGGCTCCACTGTTGTGTAGGGGTGCTGAACCGTGAAAGCACTTTTACAAAAGAAATTCGCATTGCTGCGAAGCCGCCCTTGAAATATAAAGGGGCCCTGCAACACTTTTTGAGCATTGTCGGAAGATGCTGTTTATCCGTAATCAAGGCTACTAAGGACACACAAGCCAAATATTATAGCACAGCACGCGGCATGGGATTCACAATAAACTCTCGAATTCAGCTAAAGATTGCACTCTTCTCTCTGCAAATGACTCCACAAACTCAGAGTGGGGATGTGAGTCATCATCATCATCATCAGCCTGGCTACGTCCACTGCAGGACAAAGGCCTCTCCCATGTTCCGCCAGTTAACCCGGTCCTGTGCTTGCTGCTGCCAATTTATACCCGCAAACTTCTTAATTTCATCTTTCCACCTAACCTTCTGTTCCCCCCTAACCCGTTTTCCTTCTCTGGGAATCCAGTTAATTACTCTTAATGACCAGCGGTTATCCTGTCTACGCGCTACATGCCCGGCCCATGTCCATTTCCTCTTCTTTATTTCAACTATGATATCCTTAACCCCCGTTTGTCCCCTAATCCACTCCGCTCTATTCTTGTCTCTCAAGGTTACACCTACCATTTTTCTTTCCATTGCTCGCTGCGTCGTCCTCAATTTAAGCTGAACCCTCTTTGTGAGTCTCCAGGTTTCTGCTCCGTAGCTAAGTACCGGCAAGATACAACTGTTATATACCTTCCTCTTAAGGGATAATGGCAATCTACGTGTCATAATTTGAGAGTGCTTGCCGAATGTGCTCCACCCCATTCTTATTCTTCTAGTTACTTCAATCTCGTGGTTAGGCTCTGCGGTTATTACCTGCCCTAAGTAGACATAGTCTTTTACAACTTCAAGTGCACTATTACCTATCTCGAAGCGCTGCTCCTTGCCGAGGTTGTTGTACATTACTTTCGTTTTCTGCAGATTAATTTTAAGACCCACCTTTCTGCTCTCCTTGTCTAACTCCGTAATCATGAGTTGCAATTCGTCCCCTGAGTTACTCAGCAATGCAATGTCATCGGCGAAGCGCAGGTTACTAAGGTATTCTCCATTGACTCTTATCCCTAACTGTTCCCATTCTAGACTTCTGAAAACCTCCTGTAAGCACGCGGTAAATAGCATTGGGGAAATTGTGTCCCCCTGCCTTACACCCTTCTTGATTGGTATTCTGTTGCTTTCTTTATGAAGCACTATGGTAGCAGTTGATCCCCTGTAGATTTCTTCCAGAATGTTTATATATACTTCATCTACGCCCTGATTCCGCAGTGTTTGCATGACGGCTGATATTTCTACTGAATCAAACGCCTTCTCGTAATCCATGAAGGCTATGTATAGTGGTTGGTTATACTCTGAGCATTTCTCTATTACCTGATTGATAGTATGAATGTGGTAAATTGTTGAGTAGCTTGTTCGAAATCCTGCTTGTTCCTTTGGTTGATTGAATTCTAATGTTTTCTTTACTCTGTTAGCAATTACCTTTGTAAATAGCTTGTACACTACAGAGAGCAAGCTGATTGGCCTGTAATTCTTCAAGTCTTTGTCATCTCCTTTCTTATGTATTAAGATGATGTAAGCGTTCTTCCAAGACTCTGGTACCCTTCCAGTCAGGAGACACCTCGTAAACAGGATGGCTAGTTTTTCTAACACAATCTGTCCTCCATCTTTCAGCAGATCTGATGTTACCTGATCCTCACCAGCAGCTTTGCCTCATTGCATGCTCTCCAAAGCTTTTCTGACTTCTTCTATCATTACTGGTGGGGTGTCATCTGGGTTACTGCTAGTTCTTATAGTATTAAGGTCGTGGTTGTCTCGGCTACTGTACAGATCTCTGTAAAACTCCTCAGCTATTTTAACTATCCTATCCATATTGGTAGTTATTTTGCCTTCTTTGTCCTTGTTACAAGCTGCCACTCTAGCGTCGCCAGCGCGAAGTCGGCGACGGGAATGACAGCAAGTTGGTCCGTTCCGTACGCAAGCAGAGACAATGAAGAGATCAGAGACGTGAGAAAACAAAACAAACTTTACTCTAGTGATATTGCAGCACACAGGATCTAATACGACACTTCAATACAGCTAACAAATTACATCAACACTGGATACAAATACATATAAAAACAATAAATCAGCTTACGCGAGATAACTATTACAAACTACACAAACTAACACAACAGAACTACAGAGGAGAAAGTTCGAAGATATAAACAGGCGAAGGCATACGTTTGATGACCGGCAGCGTTGTGTCCCCGACGATCGGATGCGAGAAGTCGAAGAGAGTTCTGGCACGACTGCGATGTCGGCAGTGTTGCAACGCTGGTGGCTCCGGGAGGCTAGTGCTTGCAGGTGACTTCGAGCAGGTTGAGCTAACTCGAGGCGAAGTCCCGATGTCTACGTTGCAGACGTTAATATCGCATCACAACTAGACGAACGGCTAAGTTTAGGTGGCCAGCCGATACAGAGCCACACTAAAAACTTCTAGAAGAGATGCTTGTTGATCTGTTTCTACACCATCTTGGTCAGCGACTAGTCTGCCTAGCAGGGCAAAATTCCTGCGCTTAAATCCCCCTCGTGTCTCCTCGCTCTCTTCCTTGGGGACAAGAGACCTCTACCTGGGTCCAATCATGCGCGTTTAATTGAGGGGAAACTCCGCCCCAAAATTATTTTGACCCCACCCCTTTTTAATTGGGAGAGGGTCCTCAACTAGCGAGAGTGACAACTTGTCGGGTTGTTGTCATACGGCTTGGCCACCAGAGCGTTTCCCACGCTTTTCGCCGTGGGAACGGTCAACCATTTAGCTCTCAGCCGGCGTGTCTCGTAGTCTAATCCTTTTTTGGGGTATACCGCGGCCTTCTACGACCTTGCAGACGCCGCCACAGTTACAAAAGGATTAACCGTCGGCGGCGACGTTCTAAGAAGAGCACCCCATTTTGCACTTCTCGGCTCCCTTTCAAGCGCCGCCGTTTCTCACGGTCAGTCGGGGAGTACGGCGCCCGTTAATTGCCGTGACGCGGTGTCGCCAAAAATAGCCGTCCGTGACATTGCCCCCACTTTCAGAATGTTATTCATAACATTTGTTCACACGGAGGGGAATTTTTTCGACAACAAGGAACAAAACACCACCAACAAGGGAGACATGAGGGCTGTCCCTCTCATACACAACATAAATAGGCAGAGTGCATCAAACAACAAAAGAAAAAACAAACAATTGTTAGTGGTACCAGCCTCAGTTACACGCAACAATATCAATGCGCCATACAAATAAGAAGAGGAAATAGCCGTGTATGGCAGCCATCAATACAGAATACACTGCACGAATGTATACTACGAAACAAAACGGAACAGGTGTGCTCCTTTACTGTAGGGCAATCTTTCAATGGGCATTACAACAAGTAAAACAACCAATGCACCAAGCAAAAAGGAAATAACTCAAAATACACTTCTTATACAATGAAATACGCACATACAAACAGAAAACAACCGATGAAAGAAAAAAAATGCTCATAGACCTCAATTCTCAATGCGCGCAACGACAACTGTACCGGGTCACGCCCATCTTAATCAATTTACGAAATAATTCGGTTTATGCTAACATCTTCCTCAAATGCTCATTCATGCCACATCCCCATGGCAGTGGAGGCATACGATGCCACACTAAACCTTTGAAACAACTAGAAAAGTGACACATTTTCTCGGTTTTTACCTTATGCAAATTTTCGCACTCATGATTAAACTAATTCGATGCTAACTTTCGGCCTTTGGCTCGGCGGTTTCCCTTCTGAACAATTTACAACGCATCCCGTAACTTGCAAAAATTATGACTGAAGTCTGTATCTGCAAAGCAACATCATGTAACTATACTTTGCACGCACGTGCAACAATTCTTCAAACTGACCGCCCCCTTTTCTCAATTAGATTCGCTTGAATTGCACACGATGGGGTCGCGTTCCCGGCGACTTTCGAGCACGCCAGAAGTTACAAAAAGCACCAACGCCAGACTGTGTCCTGCTGTCACACCTCATTCTGCATTTCGGTCGGCTCCCCTCAGGAATGTGCAAGGGACGCCAGAAACAGGGGGGAAGCCTGGGTAATAGTGTCTTTGTGGTCGCCCCTACGCAGTACTTAGCCGTTGTGCCTTTTCGACTTTGAACCTTCGGGCAAGGCTGCTTTCCCGAAGTCGTTGAAATGAACCGCGCGTTTCGTTCGGGTGACGCACCTCCTTTTCCCCCTCTACACCTGGCTCGCCGCTTGTGCCTCCATGAACGCCACCATTGACGTTTCTTGAAACGGATTAACGGCCTAGCCTTTCGTCTCTGTCGGGACGGAGTGGGACCAGCCCTAGGCTCACGCAGCGTGGTACGCTTCCTCTTCTTTCTTTTTCGGCGATGTTTGCGTACCTCCTTTCCCTCGACGTCATCATCATGTTGCTTCGGGACCTCAAAAGTTGGGAAGCTCGTTGGAGCTGGTGCTAGGTCTTCCCTCCCGATAACGCTTTTTGAACTCTGCGTCACGACGGACTGTCGGGCCAAATTAGCTTTGTCAACACTGATGAAGCCATTAACTGGGCCCTCTCTGACGGCATCACTGCATTCCTAAAGCGTCGCGTCCTCGCTCTGATTCGCCACTGTGCTAATCATGCCTACATTTGACGATGTCGAAACGTACTCTTGAGGCACGAAGGAGGTTTCCAGCATCTTACTGGGCCCATTAGGGCTGCTGGCACTCTCCTCATTCACACAAGGAGCATCTTTCGACATCGTCTCTACCTCCAGACCGGCCAAGGCCTCGTTCTCAGCATACTCTACCTTGATGCCTTCTAGAATACGCGGGCCCTTTTCTGGCGCGATCTCTGGTTCTAGCATTTCCTGCCACACTTTAACGTTCCTCGCTTTCCGTCGCGCCTCGCTTTCAGACTGTTGTCTTTCTGTTTCGCGCTTTCTTTCAGACTCTTGTCTGAGTTGCTCTTCTTTTGTCCAGACAGACGTTCCGAATATCTGGAGCATCTCTTCCTTAACTACCTCGTAGTTGTTCGCGTTCTGCTGACTGAGTCGCGCAACAGCTTCATTTGCCTCGCAAGGCAGAACCGTGAGTAGCCCTTGACACCATGTGTCTCCCTCAAATGACAGTTTCTCGCCAGCATCGCCGTGCTCACTGCTTGATCGGCTTACCCTGCTACCCTCACTGAGGCGAATCTTTAATTGCAGTAACTCTCTCCCGTTCTCCGGCTTCCCTTGCCGCTTCCCTTGCCGCTTCTCGTTCTTTCGCCCTTTCAACGCGTTCTCTCTCCCTTTCTTTTTCCTCCCGGGCCCGTGCCCGCTCTTCTCTGGTTAACGCCTGTTCCTGCTGCTCCTTAACCCATTGTCTCAGTTCGGCGCCCTCGAGGCCTAACTGTTTACCTTGCGTGATCCACTTATCAAGATCCATACACTCCATACTGCAACTGTCACTATAATGCCACGATAAAAACAGCGCAATCATTGCAGGATGCAACCGCTTCAACTGTGCGGCTCTATCACCACGCTGTCCGCACGGTTCTCGTTCCCCCCTCACTGTCTTATTCTTGTACGGAACGTCCTGTCTCGCGGACGCCAGTTTTGTTACAAGCTGCCACTCTAGCGTCGCCAGCGCGAAGTCGGCGACGGGAATGACAGCAGGTTGGTCCGTTCCGTACGCAAGCAGAGACAATGAAGAGATCAGAGACGTGAGAAAACAAAACAAACTTTACTCCTGTGATATTGCAGCACACAGGATCTAACACGACACTTCAATACAGCTAACAAATTACATCAACACTGGATACAAATACATATAAAAACAATAAATCAGCTTACGCGAGAGAACTATTACAAACTACACAAACTAACACAACAGAACTACAGAGGAGAAAGTTCGAAGATATAAACAGGCGACGGCATACGTTTGATGACCGGCAGCGTTGTGTCCCCGACGATCGGATGCGAGAAGTCGAAGAGAGTTCTGGCACGACTGCGATGTCGGCAGTGTTGCAACGCTGGTGGCTCCGGGAGGCTAGTGCTTGCAGGTGACTTCGAGCAAGTTGAGCTAACTCGAGGCGAAGTCCCGATGTCTATGTTGCAGGCGTTAATATCGCGTCACAACTAGACGAACGGCTAAGTTTAGGTGGCCAGCCGATACAGAGCCACACTAAAAACTTCTAGAAGAGATGCTTGTTGATCTGTTTCTACACCATCTTGGTCAGCGACTAGTCTGCCTAGCAGGGCAAAATCCTGCGCTTAAATCCCCCTCGTGTCTCCTCACTCTCTTCCTTGGGGACAAGAGACCTCTACCTGGGTCCAATCATGCGCGTTTAATTGAGGGGAAACTCCGCCCTAAAATTATTTTGACCCCACCCCTTTTTAATTGGGAGAGGTTCCTCAACTAGCGAGAGTGACAACCTGTCGGGTTGTTGTCATACGGCTTGGCCACCAGAGCGTTTCCCACGCTTTTCGCCGTGGGAACGGTCAATCATTTAGCTCTCAGCCGGCGTGTCTCGTAGTCTAATCCTTTTTCGGGGTATACCGCGGCCTTCTACGACCTTGCAGACGCCGCCACAGTTACAAAAGGATTAACCGTCGGCGGCGACGTTCTAAGAAGAGCACCCCATTTTGCACTTCTCGGCTCCCTTTCAAGCGCCGCCGTTTCTCACGGTCAGTCGGGGAGTACGGCGCCCGTTTATTGCCGTGACGCGGTGTCGCCAAAAATAGCTGTCCGTGACAGTCCCTTAGTGCATACATCCTACTTTTGCCTATCCCAAGTTTCCTCTTCACTGCTTTGAAGCTTCCTCCGTTTTTCAGAGCGTGTTCAATTCTCTCCATGTTATACCTTCTTACATCGCATACTTTACGTCTATTAATCAACTTCGAAAGCTCTGCCAGTTCTATTTCGTCTGTTGTACTTGACACTTTCATGGTCTGATGCTTCTTAATTAGGTTCTTCGTTTCCTGGGAAAGCTTGCCAGTGTCCTGTCTAACTACCCTGCCTCCAACTTCCACTGCACACTTCGTAATGATACTCGTCAGATTATCATTCATTGTATCTACGCTAAGGTTGGTTTCCTCACTAAGAGTCGAGTACCTGTTCTGCATCGACGCTCTGAATTCCTGTACTTTCCCTCTCAGTGCTAGCTCATTGATTGGCTTCTTGCGTATCAGTTTCTTTCGTTCCTTCTTCAAGTCTAGGCGAATTCGAGACCGTACCATTCTATGGTCACTGCATCGTACCTTGCCAGCCACTTTCACATCCTGCACGATTCCTGGGTGTGCGGTCATTATAAAGTCTATTTCGTTGTTATTTTTGCCATTAGGACTTCTCCATGTCCACTTGCGGTTTTCTCGTTTTCGGTAGAAGGTATTCAAAATCTGCAAATTGTTGCGTTCTGCGAATTCTACTAGTAGGGGATGTGAGTAATAAACTGCATTTGGTGAAGCCCACAGTGGGCGAATGGAAGTCATGTGCTCACCAAGAACGGTTCATTGAGGTCATCCTGTGCGGGCTCCGGATTGGGCACACTCACCTCGCTCACAACTTCTTGCTTAGAAGGGAAGACCTGCTGGAATGTGAAAAATGTCAAAAGCCATTAACAGTTTTATATATTCCAATCACGTGTCCATACATTGAACCAGAAAGACGAAAAAAATTTCAGAGTACTATACAAACACCACACACCGATGCACCTGAATAAAATTTTAGGAGATAATTCACTTGTTCCACTGTATAACGTAATTAATTCCCTAAAAGAAAGGGGATTTCTCCATAAGCTAGGTACCTTGTGTTTGGTGCAGCTTAGTCCGAGTCGCTTTTGCGCCAATAAATCCAATATTGTGAGGAACCGGTTTATTCGGCCAGGCTCGAGCTCAATCACGCTGGTGATGATATTCTTAGATGAAGAAGATGTACAGGTGATGATGATTACAAAGAGAATAAAGAGTCATTCGCTTGTCGCGCTCACACTAATTCCCCCGCGCGGTGAAAGCGGCCGCCTGGTCGCTTGACAGTATTATGAAATGCGTCTCGCATAAGGCTTTAAACGAGATACGTGCACTATCTCTGTTCCTCGGCAACGATGATCAGGACTAGCGCTAAGAGGAGAAACGCGGTAATTGACAGGAGATGTCTGTTCGACCACCGTGTATGGCCCAATGAAGCGACTGATGAATTTGTCGCATAGGCCGGGGACGCGTAGTGGAGTCCATAGAAGAACTTCGTCACCAGGGGAAAAACTCACAACACGGCGAGACGAGTCGTAGCGAGATTTTCGAGTGTCTTGAGAGAGGCCGGTGTTAACACGGGCCTTGTGACGGCAGTGTGCGAGACGAGATAGAAATTCTTCAGAGAAAGGAGCCGTCGAGGGTGCAGGGGCCGAAAGGAAAGAGACATCCAGAGCGAAACTCGGCGAGCGACCATGGACGAGAAAAAATGGAGAAAAGCCGGTAGTGCGTTGAGCAGCCGTATTATAGGCGAATGTCACGAAGGGTAGAATTGCATCCCAGTTCGTGTGGTTGGGGTGAATGTACATGGCGATCATGTCCGATAGGGTCCGATGAAACCGTTCAGTCAATCCGTTGGTCTGCGGGAGGTAGCTAGAAGTGGTCTTGTGAACAGTGTTCGAGGCACGCAAAACTTGCTCGACAATAGAAGATAGGAAGACTTTGCCACGATCACTGAGGAGAATGCGTGGAGCTCCATGACGCAAAAAGATGTGCGAAGAAAGAAATTGGCGATCTCAGTGGCAGTCCCAGATGGTATAGAAGCTGTTTCTGCGTAGCGGGTAAGGTGGTCGACTGCCGTGACAATCCAGCGATTCCCATTGGATGATATAGGAAGAGGGCCATACAAGTCGATTCCAACAACTTCAAAAGGTGAGGCGGGACAAGGAAGAGGTTGCATTAAGCCAGCCGGAGCAGTTGTCGGTCGTTTTCGCCGTTGCCAATGGACACAGGAGGCGACGTACTTAGCGACGGCTGAAGAGAGGCCAGGCCAAAAACAACGACTTCGTATTTTGTCGTAAGTCTTGTGGTAGCCTAGATGAGCAGCGGTTGGATCATCATGAAAGGCTTCCAGAACTTCACGTTGCAGAGAACGTGGGATGACGGGTACCCACTTGTTGCCATCGATGTGGTAAATGTAGCGACATAAAGCATCACCGACAAGCTTAAATTGTTTAAGTTGTCGACGGAGTCTGGCGTTTGGAGGAGTAGTAGAGCCGGTCAAGCGGTCAACAATGGTGCGGCAGTATGGGTCGACACGTTGTTGTGAAACAAGGACGGATAGGGTGTGAAACAAGGACGGATAGGGTGGCAGGTGATGAACTTAGCGCTGCGATTGGAGAGGTGCTGTTGTTTTGGAGTATCGATGGTGAATTGCTTCCGCTGGGCAAAGGACAGCGCGATAGAGCATCAGCATCTTGATGCTTCTTCCCAGATCTGTAGGCGACATCGAAATCATACTCCTGTAAGCGAAGCGCCCAGCGACCAAGGCGACCCGATAAGTTTTTCAGCGATGAAAGCCAGCATAGGGCGTTATGGTCGGTCACGACGGTAAAATGACGGCCGTGAAGATATGGTCGGAATCTTTGCACTGCCCAAACAACAGCAAGGCACTCCTGCTCGGTGATAGTGTAGTTCTTTTCTGGAGCGGTAAGAGCGCGACTTGCGTAAGCAACGACGCGTTCGCGTGAGTTTTTGTCACGCTGCAAGAGTACCGCACCAAGACCATGACTACTTGCGTCGGTGTGAAGGATGGTGGGTGCGGTGGAATTGAAGTGGCACAGTACCGGATCCGACATGAGGGCTTGCTTCAATGCCGTGAAAGCGCTTTCGCAGTCTTCGGACCAAATGAAGGGGACGTTCTTAGCGAGGAGTTGATGGAGCGGAGACGCAAGTTCCGCGAAACCACGTATGAAGCGCCGGAAGTAAGAAGATAACCCAAGAAAGCTGCGCAGGTCCTTCTGACGTAGTGGACGAGGAAAATCGAGGACAGCGGCAAGCTTCTCGGGGTCGGGCCGAATTCCTTCTTTGCTGACAAGGTGGCCGAGAACCTTGATTGTCTTGCTAGCAAAGGTACATTTCTTGGTGTTAAGCTGTAGACCGGCTTTTGCAAGGCATGTGAGGACTTCGTCAAGACGTTGTAGATGCTGCGAGAACGTGGATGAAAATACTACTATGTCATCGAGATAGCACAGACATGTTTTCCATTTCAAACCACGCAATACGCCGTCTATCATGCGTTTGAAGGTGGCGGGCGCATTACAGAGTCCAAAAGGCATCACATTGAACTCGTACAACCCATCTGGCGTTGAAAAGGCGGTCTTCTCTTTATCAGACTCCGACATTGGTATCTGCCAGTAGCCTGACCTAAGGTCGAGGCTGGAAAAATACTCTGCGCCCTGTAATGAATCCAGTGCATCGTCGATCCGAGGGAGGGGATAAACATCCTTGCGCGTTATTTTGTTTAGCGCACGGTAATCGATGCAGAAACGCACTGTCCCATCTTTCTTTTGAACGAGAACAACTGGGGATGACCAGGGACTCGAGGAAGGACGTATGATGTTGCGTCGTAGCATGTCTGAGACGTTTTCCTCGATTATCTTGCGTTCTGCCTGAGACACGCGATATGGACGCCGATGTACAATACGAGAGCCGTCAGTCTGGATGCTGTGAGTAGCGGTGGTAGTCATGCTTAGGGCGGGCGAGTTCACGTCAAATAAAGAACGGTGTCTATTTAACAGGGCGAGCAAATCTTCAGTTTGATCAGGTGTTAAGTCATTGCTTATTGTCGCCGACACAGGTGTGGCAGAGGCATTGAATGGCAATGATTGCGACTTCGGAACATCGTTGTGGTTGTTGTTCGGAAGAGTAACAATCGCAACAGGCTCACTGTCGACCGCACAAGATACTGTTGAGCCACAGGGGAGCAGTACACACTCGGGCGTTTGATTTATGGCGGTTAGGTACGTACACCCATCGAAGAAACGAATTAAGCCCCGGTGTGATCACAATGCCCCTACGTAGGGTATGACCGTAAGGGAGAATTAGTACGTCGCCATCCACAATGTCGGTGCAATTAACACTTATAATTTCTTCGATGTATGGCCGAAGTACATAATCTGACTTGGTGACAAGGCGGATGCGTCCATCTTGTTCTAGCGGAGAAGAGTCAGTGGCGTTTAGATGCAGGAGGCGCTGATGACATGATATGAAGGCGGACGCAGAAGACAAGAAATCCCACCCAAGAATGAGAGCGTGGGTGCACTCACGAAATACTGCGAAAACAATGTGATGACGAATGCCTTCTATGCAGACACGAACGGTACACTGTGCAAGTGGACGAATGAGAGCGTTGGTCGCCGCACGTAGAGGTGGGCCGCCATAAGGTGTGGTGACTTTTCGAAGGCGGGAACAAAAATCAGCACGAATAATCGAAACGGCAGCGCCAGTGTCTACAAGAGCTTCAACACGTACACCTTCAACAAACACTACTATCAAATTTGATGGCCGCTCTGGAGGAATTGTTAGCTGTCCAAGGGATGCAGTTTCCCCTCCTAAAACTGCATTTGGGAGTTTTCCGCGTGGGCGTTCGTGGAATGGGAGGCGGGCCGTAGAGGCGACACTGAACGGCGACCTGGCGAAGGCGACCTGCGGCGAGACGTACGGGAATTCCCAGGCATGTCCGTGTGGTAAGTAGGTGACGGTGAACGGTAATAGGACGATCGGGAGGGTGGCCGTAAGTAGTTCATGGTCGGACGGAAGCTTCTATGTTCTTCGGGAGCGTAGCCGCGTTGCTCGTCTTGCTGGCGCCTTCGACAAAACCGAGCGATATGTCCTCGATAGCCGCAGTAGTAACAGATTGGTCGAGGTGGGCGCTGAGGTGCGTAGTAAGGTGGTGCACGCACTGGCGGTGATAACGAAGCCACAGGCGTATGGTCTGCTGTTGTAGGCACAGAAACGGTGGGTGCGGAAGAGAGCGCGGCAACTTCGGCGTACGTGCGCGTCTGGCGCACGCAGGGACTGTTGGAACACGTCGCACGCGATGCGGAGGCGATCTCTTGTTTAATCAGGTCTCGCAAGCTATCTTTTTCAGGAGGTAAAGTAACTTCTGCTGCACGGGAAGAGCAGCGCCCGTGCAGCTCTTCACGAACGATGTCGCGAATAAGCGCACGCAAGTCGAGGGGTGCAGGCAAACGAACGTCGGTGGCATCGTAGCAAAGGCGAAGAGACTGAAGCTCGTCAAGTCGCTGACAGATGGTTATCAAGTCCTGGGTGGTGGCAGGATTTTGCGTGGCGAGGGCGTTAAAGGCGACGGTGTTAATGCCTTTAATAATGTGGCGTATTTGGTCGTTTTGAGACATGCCGGTGTTAACGCGCTTGCACAGTGCAAGGACATCCTCAATATAAGAGGTGTAAGATTCACCCGGCAGCTGCGTGCGTTGAGCGAGTTTCTTCTTTGCTGCCTCAGTGCGAACTGCAGGGGCACCAAATACCTGACGAATTTGCTGCTCGAAAGTGTCCCAGTCGGGAAGATCCGGGTGGTGGTTCCAGAACCAAGTTTTCGCAACATCGGACAAGTAAAATGGGACGCTGCGCAACTTGTGTGGATTGTCCCACCTGTTCAAATCGCTGACGAGGTCGTAGTTCTTGATCCAGTCTTCGACATCATCGCCTCGGAGACCGGAAAACACAGGTGGATCACGCAGGCGAGTGTTGTTGGGCGGAGCGGGTGGCGGTGGCTGCAGTAAGACGGCGACGTTGGATGGGCCAGGGTTTTCTTGGGCCGCCATGGCAGGAGGTTGTATGCGACGACCCGAGCGGAGATCCAGCGAGAACGGGCGAGAGGACTTGAGGGAACGAAAAGCACAGTCCACCACTTGTGAGGAACCGGTTTATTCGGCCAGGCTCGAGCTCAATCACGCTGGTGATGATATTCTTAGATGAAGAAGATGTACAGGTGATGATGATTACAAAGAGAATAAAGAGTCATTCGCTTGTCGCGCTCACAATATAACTAACTGTCCACAAACTCAGAAAGCACGTGTGACATATTTTCTTTTTCCTTGCCACACCTTTGTGCTTAGCTTCCAGCGCTTTTGTCAGGACGAGAAGGGAAAGTGCATGTGCAGCGTGCGAGAAATCTTTGCAACTCCGCACGTACTGAACAGATTCTAAAATGTTTGCAGCGGTGAATTCACGTGGCATTAAATCTGCTTTATTGTATCCATTTCATGGTTACTTGAAGAAGTGTTGTACAGCCCCTTTAAATGAAAACAGTACTCTCAAATCAAATGATTTTATTAAGCTTAAAAGCTTGTTAGCAAGGCTTATCTGCTGTAAGTATGATAAATTATAAAATGTTATGTATTTTAAGGGTCATGACTCGCATTCAGCTGAAAGTCAAATCCTGCTACTACCCAAAGTTGTTTTGACTTCCTTTGAACGAAAAAAAAAGCATTTGCATAGAGGCCCTATTCCAATTAAAAAAATATTGTGCAGGTTAGTTAGGTCATGATAAATATGCCCATATTTTTTCATATGTCTTATGGACTATTCGAATTTGCCTTGAACCTAACGTTCGTTACTTGTACAAGCCTAGAAACAACGATGCACATTGCACTTGATTTTTTTTTTTTCGGCAACAAAAGAGGTTGCTTTGGGGCTATGGCAAAAGGCAGCATTTAAAGTCGCCTGACTAGGCCCCTAGCGCCAGGCAGCACAATCACACAAGCAGCAGTTTAATACATAACGCAAATAGCTTAGACACTGTAATTCAGAAACCTTATACAATTCTATGTTCAACGATACAACAATATCAGGCAAACCACAGTTTGTATTCATTTCTGGAACCTGTAGTCAAACTTCGTAAGCCTAAATATAAGTAATAAAATAAGTCTTGTTGCACAGCAAAAAAATAGTTTTTTTTTTACAGAGATTTAACACGAAAGCATTTCTACACAAAAACACACTCGTACACAATAATAAAGCTACGAAAGAGGAGACAGAAGAACATGACCCATTGCTCGAGTAGAAGCTGTTTAACTTTTTTCCGGAAGGCTAGCAAGGAAGAGCAGCTGTCCATCACATCAAGTAGAGAAGGGTGCATATTTAAAGGAGGTGGATTCAGTTGGCAAATGAAAAACATGCTCCAAATATTTGTGGGAATATCATTGTATCTGAATTTAAAGTATTGAAAGTTTTGAACCGAAATCAACGAATAAATGTATACTAGTTCGCATGTAACCGTCACCCCCGGAAGCTTTTCAGGCCTGCGCGTCACGTGACGTGACGTCGACGACCTCACATCGCGCCGGCCGCCCTTCACGCCTTGCCGCGCGCGCCCTTCACGCCTACTGATTCAGGCGAGGTTCCTTGACACCATGTCCGCACGATTTATCAAGGTATCGATTGATTGTATGGTTTAACGCGCCGACGCAACGCAGGCGATGAAGCGCGCCGTAGGGGAGGGCTCAGGATTAAGTTTGACTACCTGGGAATCTTTATTGTGTGCCGAAATCTCTAACACACGGGCGTTTTTGCTTTTCGCCTCCATCAGAAATGCGGCCGCTGCAGCCGGGTATCGAAACCGCGCCCTAGTGCTCAGCAGCGCAACGCCTTAGCCACTGAGCCACCGCGGCGGGGGAACTTATCAAGGTATCAAGAAATAATGAATATCGTGAATGGAATAATGCATATTTATTTATCACAGCCAGACGCCGTCTGTACAAATATCACAGTGCGCATTGTTCTTGGTCCAGGCAGACGACAGGCAACACAAGATGTTGTCCTTAATGCTGAAAATATGCCAAAAGAACAAAACACAATATCTTGCCACATAAAACTCAGAAAACAAAACAGATTGTAACAGCAAAAACATCCCCGAGCTTTGGAACAGAAAAAGCACACTTTCATTTAAATTGTAGGTTAGAGGAAAACATACCATTCGTTTATCATAGTAGCAGTAGCAACACAAGGTATCAGGTTCAAACACTTGCCAAAAAATACAATACTTAAGAATACTGGTGACTAAATTGTGGTCCACAGCATGATAAATGACAGAAAGAAAAGTAATTGTACTGCCACAGGTAGGTGCATGTCCTAGGGAAAAAAATCAAACAAAAATCTAAGAAAAAACTAATCGCAGTGCATAACATGTCTGTACACAGAGTGCACAAGGAAAGTGTACACAGCTCAGGTACCAAAACGGACTGTACAACTGCTACAGTAGGCACCGAGGCAGTTCGAGTTAAAAAAGAAAAGAAAAAAGAGTACAGCACTTTTAAAAGCTAACAACTTGTAAAGAGATACAAAACTGGAAACGAGGCTCAGTTTACATAAGGCAGAAGTATACCAAGGAAATCAAGTCATGACTATGCAATCAAATACACTCAGTGCAGTTTCACAAGAATAAATGTGAAGAGAAAGACGCTACGCTTGGAAAATTATTTTCCAAGAAAAATTCGGGCCTTTCTATTTTTCGCCTTCTGATCTTTTTCAATGCGTAAAAGATCGTTCCTTTGCTTGCACAAGTTGTTGAGCATTATATTTGCTGCACAGTTTGCAAGCAATGTGATGAGGAGCTCGTAGGTGTGCCCGTTTTCACACGTATCTATGTCCTCAAGCCTTGGCAGAGAGTCCAGTGTAAGTTGTCGAACGACATTCTTTTGGTTCGGCCCATGGAGAAACTGGGTAGAGGTACTTTCTGTCATGAGCTTTCTAACTACAACCTCCGTGTACATAACTACTGCGATTACAAGAGCAGAAGGAAATTTGAGGCCACCCCGATCCAGTTGTGCGATTAAAGAATGGGTGTCCTCTCCTGTTTCGGCCGTATTTCCGGTAACGACCAACTGCCTCTGGCAGCTTTCACACTTGAGAACTTTCATTGCAGCGTGTGCACAATACCCACCAACATAACCAATCACCGGCATTTGTGCTCTGAGCTCATCAAGGTCAGCATCGCTAACATGAACACTAAAAGAAGTGCCCGCATCCCTGACACTGTCCGTCTCTTTGATGCCTCTGAGATCATCGTTGCTCATCCTTGGTAGGGCATTTTGAAGGCGATTCCTTCCCTCGGTTTCGCAAAGCTGGCGAACAGATATGTGATACTGCCCACCAACCATCTGCCTGTACTGTCCAAAGCGACTCTCGAGGGGATCCGTCTGGACTTTCCCTAGCAGAATGTACTTAAAGTGAAGCTCACTAACGCAGTACTTCACCAATGCCAAAAGGGATTGAGCAGAGAGCCTCAAGGCACTCAATGTCTCCTGGATAAGTACTCCGGTGTCGTGCCTATAAAATTCCCACACATCGAGCCATGTGATAAAAGCGCTTAGAAAGCTTGCCTTTGGGTAATCTGTGTGGTTTGACATGGGCTCTTCGTAAACATTACGGTGATGGAAGCCCTTACTAGGTGTCTTTACATTGACAATGCTCCACCAACGAAGAATTATTTTGATGAACTCGGCGATTGCTGTAGCATGTTGAAAATCAGTATGACCCTTGCGAGTGGCCAGGGCTTCGGCTACGTGCGGATTAAAAACCTGCAGTACGAGTTTGACGTCCTGTCGTTCAAAGCTGCTTGGATTTAGAGCTTTTGACGTCAAGCCATACCCAGACTTCAGAAGCAGGGGTGACTCCTCTTTATGCAAATCTCTCAAATGCTTAAATGAAGCAGTCATCTTGCGTTCGGGATGAACTTCATTGATCGAAAGCTCGAAGCGTGGGTAGAAAAAGCAAGTTCCAGCATTTTTCTGGTTGAGCCAGTTATTTCTTATGCATTTAAATAGATGTACAGCATCCACCACGTAAAATAATGGCCGATCTGGGTCTGCCGGATGCGGGTAAACAGGGCTTAGCTTTGGTTCTGGCAGAAACATTTTCATTGCCTTTCTGTTCAGCGAGTTATTGTCACAGACATCGGCTATGACCCTGTATCGAATTTCTTTTAAGCCGAAGATCACCTTCTTCAGCATGCAATGAAGATCTTCACCCTGTAAGGTTTTTATTGGAAGAATGTGCGCCACCTCCTTGAATGCGCTCAGCAAACTTTGTATCATAAACACGTGCACCGATGTGGCCGCTTCGTTGGAGTTAACTGCTGCACCACATATGTTGCCACCTTTGTAATCTAAACAAGGTTTGATATGAATCAGCGTCACAGTGTGTTCATGTGGCTGCAGATGTTTGAATCTCTGAGACACATACTGAAGGAAAGTGTCGTCAGAAGAATCAACTTGTGGGCACATTTGAATAGACGAGCACACATTTCGAATAGTGCTTGGGTGGGGCAAAGTTAGTGTACCTGTGCTTCTCAGGAACTTGTAGGCATGTGGTGATATTGTACGCAAGATGCATGCAAAGACCATCACCCGTGCGCTATACTGAATGCGCTCTGCAGAAAGGAGTAGTAGCTGCTCCTTCATAAAGTTCACCGTCTCTTTCTTGCCTTCATCAATGCTGGCTTCCAATTTGTCCAGAAGGGAATGTATTGCTTGAGCCAGGTGGCGATAAGTGCAGCGCTTCTCAGACAGCATCGACAGGTTGTTCAAAATTTCCAACAAGGAACTTACTTTTTGAACTGAGTCTGGTACAACAGCGCTACCAAGATTCTTGATTGGTGAACCTTGATAGCAGGCAAAGACTTCAACGTTTGCAAACACGGTCAATGACGCATTCAAACAAGGTTCACGATAGTCGATAATGTTCAAAAACATGGAGCACTCTTCTTTATGAATCACAGTCCACTTCGGAGACACTGACACCCCTTGCAGGCGAGCCCTTAGTTCTTCGAGGGACGAAAACCGGTCTCGTTCTTGCTCTGCTTCATATGACGCCAGCGACTCTTCTACAGCACGGGCGAGTTGGGAGGCTTCTTGTCGGCTCCTCTTGGCGTCAGGGGTTTCTCTCGTGCTCTGGTCTCGTACTGATAGGTAGGACGGACAGCCGGGAAATACCGTTGGGACAGATCCAGGACGCAACTGTGGTACTGGGAGTGCAACTTCAATAACTCTCCCTGTCTTTGGATCCGTGTACGATGTCGTCTTCTCGATCCATGAAGCATCGAAATGATCCGCGCACACCTGCACAAACGTTTCAAGAACGTCTGAGACGCCACTTCTCAAAAGAAAAAAATGCGCTCTCGTTTGCATGACCGTGTTTACAGTCCGTGTAGCTAAAACAAAGTCTACCTACGTTTCGCAAGCATCTAAATAAAAGCGCTGCGCTAAGCGGTACAAGCAACATGAAAGGAAACACGGGAGCGTGATGTCACCGCACTCCACGAAGCGCTTCCACCGAGAGCTTGCAAGAATGGACGACACCACGGCACTGTTAGTGAACAAAGCGCAGCTGACCGTCCTTGCTGCGAACGTGCCTTTCTGGGCGATTCTCATCAACTGCTGGCGTCAGCGCTTCGCGAGGCCCGGCGGCCACACGCTCAAGTGTTTCCCATCATAGGTGATTTCTACCCGAACAAGCAACGACAAGCTAAGAACAGGAGCATCTCAAATTCTTACCTTAGTGCACGAAGTCGGTACGAAGTCCTTCCTAGGAATGGTGTGTAGCCATTGTTTGAGAGCGTCGGCGTCTTTAGGGAAGGAAAACACTTGTATCTTCTTTCCTGTTTTGTAGTTGCCGGTGCATCCGGGTACACAACACTTATTCGGCATGGTCGCATCACTCCAGCATCACGCACGGAAACGAAATTGCCGCAAAACAACAACGGAAAGCAACAAACGTGAAACACCGTCAACACCACGCCGCCGAACTGACCCGCGCTGCCTGCGCTGCGCTCGCTGCCGCTGCGGCTTCCCCGAGAGTCGGTCGGGCGGAACTGACGTCAGATTGCTGGGCATAGGCCTGAGATTGCTGGGCGCAGGCCTGAAAAGCTTCCAGGGGTGACACGGAGGAAGGAGGAAGGAAAGGTAAGGAGAGGCCCGGACGTCACTCGTTGTGAAGCCGCGATGAAGCCGGAAGTCGGCCATATTGACTAGGCAAATTCTCCTCTCTTGTTTACATATGAATGCGAAGCAGAAGGCGCGACTCCCTCTCCGGCTCGGAAAGCACGTGGGCTGCGCTGCGCGTATGTCGTGACGATCCGAAACTAATGGAACTGGGCTTATCACTCTGAGCCAGCGGGACACCTTCAGCGAAATCTCTTCATCCGAGTAATAACAGGGAGTAACAGCTCGCCGACAACGAAGCAACTACGAGAGAACGCGCGCTAGATGCACTGACAACGGCGAGTGGTTTCACGTCATTAATTCAGCAACTGTACAGACAACACGATCGGTCGTGCGCCTTCTACGGTTGCATTCCGCCAGGTGGCCGACGCAGCATCCTGCCACTGTGTCCGTGTTCTGCGTGAAAATCACCGGCGTCAGCATTCTGCGACCGTGGTGACTGAGCACGGTGCTAGTGACAGTTGAACGTGGTTGCTGTTACGGTGAGATTACATGCAATGCTGGTGGGGAGTGTACCAAGCGGAACAGAAAAGGTGTTTTAATACGCAGATGCAAGTTGTTACTGTACACACACAACACGAAACTACGTATGTGCACATGGTCCTCACGGCGTCTTGCTGGGCTCAACAGCGCCGTCCGTTGTCATAAGCAAAAGCACTGCTCAGCCGTCACTGACCTGCAAGGGGTTCGTCGTCATTCAGCTTCGTCATGGTGCCCAACGCAACTTCGCTGAACACTAACTGCTTCATCCGCGTCATCCGCCGCACGACACATGGATATGCACTTGTTCTACGCACTGTTGAAACCCCGTGATGGACAAAGGGATTTGTAAACGTTGATAAGAGTAATGTAACAGCCAGGAGAACACTGCGTAACCAATAACGCGGCGCAGAGCACAGATATTGTCTGCCACGGCTCAGCACGAGACCTGGGGAGGCACACATTCCGCCGCCAGCCGCGGCCGCTCACTGCTAGACCAGCTCCACTGCGCAACTCGTAACCATAGCAACGCCGCCATTGTGCCTAGTGAATATGGCCGCCATGATGTCATTTCCGCCACACTTTTTACGCCCTGCGCCGGCTGGGCAAGCCCTCTCCTTACCTTTTTCCTTACTTCGTGGGGGGTGACGATGTAACCCCCTGAAAGGTGGTTTTTCTGCGGTGGAGGGGTACTAAGCCCGAAAGCATTTTTAGATGTATGTATATCTGCACATAATCTCCTGTAACAATGGTTTCACTGCAGTGAAGTGGTGCCTAGCCGGCAAAACATGCATTTAGGGGAAACCCACACTGCTGGGAAGTCCAACTTCAAAGGTAAATGAAGATATCACATCGATTCATTTTTCGCGTTTAATCCTGTTATGCTTAGAAACTGTTGAGCATTCCTAAAATTTTTTTCCTTCAATATTTGCTTGATGTGCTTACAAAAGGTCATCCAAGTCATTTTCTCACACCTTTACATCACGTCATAAAGGAATGTATCACTTATGACACAATGGCCAGTGGTGCAAGAGTGGGGCCGAGCTTCCACTGGTGACAGTCACTGGTGGGAGGCGGCAAAATAGTTTACCTGATAGTTTTCTAGCTTCTGAAAAATTTTGAATTAACGTTTGGTCTGTCCATGGAAACTTGAAGAATCTTTGCTAGTGGCAATGGCTCCGATGCCTTCAACAATTTATCTTCAATGTCATCCGCCATTGCATGGCCCATTAAAATGAATGTCAAGCACCTAGTTGATCTGATGCAAACGTCCATCTGCTTCTGATGGAGGTAATCATTTGCGGATTCATCAAAGAAAACAACTTAGTAATCACACTTCTCTATTGCCCGGTGGACGGATGATAGAAAGAAGGGGCCCAAACCATGGCACACACGGTACGTGCACTTTTTTTTCTACACGTAAAAGCTTTCGCCACTTCGCTATCGGAAGACATTTTCTGGAACAGTTTGCTTGTGTGTGCAGATGAACAGTACGAGTAATGTGAAATGACAACCTTTAATACCCACAATATCTTGGCTTCGGTCGCTCCATCGTGGGCCTTGCACGCGGTATTCAAATCTGAGGACTGCTTTGGGACTGAACGAATGGATTCGCCATTTTCGCGGGGTGTCACATACTTTATAAAGAAGCTACTTGCTGCGTCCTTCATGCTGCCGATGTGCTTCGCACTCCTCTGGTGGCTTTTTAGCGCAGACTCCCCCATTGATGAGACATGGAATGTCTTTGCACATGGTCTGCATCTAGCATGATGTGAACTCATTTGGTCGGGTGCGACCCAGTCTTTGTACTCAACGCGACTGAGCCACGATTTCTGGAAATTGTACTGCCCAGGTATTGCGCACAAACACAACTATGTCGACGTCCAACCTGCATGGCATAAAACATACTCCGATGAAGCGAATGGGAGGTGGCGAACAAGCAAGCTAAATGTCCTTCGCCGATGAAAAACACACACACAATACCACAACATGAATGCCGATGGCAGACTTGTGGTGGATAACCGAATCAGATTGGATTGGCTTGAATCGAAAGGCGACCTACGACCGCTTTCAATGAGGCCAGTTGCTGAACGAACACTCGGCACTGCTGAAGTCCATAGACCTTTCACATTCTCACGGCGTTGTTGTTGGCGGTGGTTGTTGGAGGAAGAATGAGACTCCTAATTTCCGCAGCCCATAAGGGTGCACAGCGCAACGTGTCACGGTGTGCCTCCCCTTCAGACCTCCTCCCACGTGCAGCTTGAGTCTGACTTGCAATGTACTTTCACTCTTATAAGGTTTACAAAGTCACTTACATTTAAAGTACATTAGCCACGCACCTTTCAGTGAACAATGTGTGAACGCGATGCATTTTTTTCTCCTCTGCTGATTGCCCGTTGTTATTGAGCGGGGGACGCTGTTTCACCGGGTGCTGAGAAAGCGCTAGCAAAACATGGATACCGGAAGTAAATGTTACCAAATAATATTTGTCGGCCGCGCTTCAATGGTTGTCGCTACGTAACAAAAGAACGAAAAATAATCTAGGGACTTAAGGCGCCGCAGATAGAGTTTAAGGGTTTTCAAGCACCACTTTTAAGCAACGCAATATTTGAGCGTTTTCAAGGTTTTCAAGGATCCGTGCGGACCTTGTGGTATGTTGTGTTAAGTTTGAATTTTCTTTTTCCTTCATTATTACTGCTTTGTGATATCGGATCTAGCCTGAAGTTGGCAAAGACAATGTCTGGGTGCGTTCTCTTGGTGGTTGTTGGTTGTTTCCGGTCATACGAAATGCATATGCATATTGAGACATCATCTACTGCACAAGCCAGTCATCTGTGGTCATCATTGTCAACCTCTTCATTGCCATCGGCACCATCATCGTCATGGCGTACACGCGTTCTTCATCGTCATCAGCATCATCGTCAGCTGTGGCTACAATGCACAAAGCCAATGGACAAGCCTCAACCTTAAAGTAGCACTGACATCAAATTTACTCATGCCAAGATTTTTGCGTCAGTGAGTAGCTATAGACCCCGAAGCAGCGATTCGTGACTTAAAACGCAACTGAGGGATGAATAACTATCACTTTTATTGATTAATATTGCTGGGATCTAGCACTATTCAAAAACGGCCGGCAATCCCGCCATATTTAGCGCTGGGAGCACCAGCAGTGGCGCTACCTCGCAGTCACCTCCAGATCACGCCACAGCTGAGCACTTCTCCACAGAAAAGAGTGACGTCAGGCTCAGCTGCTCCGCAAACATTTCGTCTGCCAGACGGACACACTCAGTCATGCCTTGTTACCTGCATTGCTGTCGTCGACTCAGGTTCAATACGATAGTCTGGAGCTTGTAATCTCCATGATTCGCGATGTCTCGAATTATTTTTGATTCGATCGACCTTTTGCAGAACAGTGATTCTCAAATGGACGCCGTTCCAAGCAGCACTGCAGAGGTTCTCGAGGATGCATGCTTCAGCCACGTTCGCTCGTGTGTCTCAGTTAGCTATATTGGTGTGTTTTGGCGTGCAGAGTATTCAGGTATACGCAGAAGGGTCGATGCAATATAGCTATCGCGAATGAGCATCAGCAGAGAAATAGAACACGTTTCCTGTTTGTCAGGTTCTTTTTTGGCACCTCCAGATGGCCCCATCTATCCAGCCTCTCGAGGTTAATGCGGTATTACCATTTTTACGTGGACGCAAAGTCTATAGATAAACTAAAATTCAATGATACCTGCATAATACTTGTTAGCGACGATATCTGACTACACGATCTTCCACTTTTGATAGGTTGTGGTCGTGTTGATGTGTAACACATACGCGATATGAAAGGACACCCTCATTGCGCTTTTTCCGTGCTTCGAACTAGACGACTGCAATTCACAATGATTCCCCGAAATGCTGATCAACAAGCACACGTTTCATCATGCTCTTTTCTTTAGCCATTCTTTGAAAGGTGGTTTTTATCTTGATAATTTCACGAAATCATTCAAACCGGTGCGATGAAGATCAGATGCGACGAGCCACGGCCGGACTAGACTGCACCTGCGTGCGCTAGCCGTGCCCTAGCCCGGCCGTGGACGAGCGAGTGCGTTTCTGCACTTCGGCGTCAGTCAGCGCCACGATAAGAACACTCGGATCATACACGTCATTGCTACTAGGGTGTTACTCAGGATGGTATTTGTGGAATGTATCACACCAAACACATAGCACTAGTGTCGATGTCGCAGGGCAGTCTATTTTTCGGTTTTTCTCCTTAGCTCTTCCACGCTGTTCGACATCGAAATAAAATAACTTCCACGTGACGGAGGCTGTTCAAATTTGGCCAAGACCTATGCATACCAAGCGATCGAATGATGGGCACATCTCGATCTTGAAATTTGATGTCAGTGCTCCTTTAAAGGAGCTTCTCCCCTTAAACCTGTCTGCAGCTACACTGCGACTTGGCCTTTGTGCTGAGGTAAAAACTTGCATATCCTGATCACAATTTCGCCACCCAATGCAAATTTGCACTGCTTGTTTTGTTGTCCTTGAAAAACATTACGAAGGTACAGGTAACCAAAAGTGCTCGCACGACCCCGCAGCTTGATGTCTCATGGGTGAGGTTTGGCTGGCATATGTCTCTGTCAAGAGGTTGGAGGAAGACCGAGAGACGCCGGGTTTCAAACGAGAACGCAATGTTTATCTTCTATATGCCCTAAGTCCCTGTTGCCGTCCCAGCCTTCTTAGCGCGGGGTCCCAACAGGTATGTGGCTCCCTCTCTAGAAAGAACATGTCTGCAAAATGAACGTAGCTTACTCAGACTATCTCAAAAAATGTTTTTTACGTCGCACTCACTCGGACTCAGACACACCAAATTTTTTTTCAACTGAAAACACTCGAGATCAAACTCACAGAACTTTTTCTCAGTTGGATTCACTCGAACTCAGACTCGCCAAACGTATCCTCAATCGCACTCACTCGGACTCAGACTCGCGAAATGTTTCCCCAATCGAACTCACTCGGACTCAGACTCATAAAAAGTTTCCTCAATCGAACTAACTCAGACTCACGAAAGGCATCCTTTATCGGACTTACTTGGACTCAGACTCGCCGAATGCATTCTCATTCGGACTCGCTGGGACTGAGACCTCGCTGAAAGTTTCCTCAGTCGAACTCTGTCAGACTGAGGCTCACCAAACCTATCTTCAAGTGGACTCACTCGGACTCCTGACAAATTTTCTTGGTCTGACTCGGACTCACCAAACGTACCCCAACTGGACTCTGACTCGCCAGACGTATTCTGCACGATACTCAGACTCGCCGGACGTATCCCCAACTGGACTCACAAGGGCCCTGATCAAAATTTTCCACAAGTAGACGCAGTCGGACCATGCTCACGAAACATTTCCTCCATCGGACTCAAACTCGCCAAACGTGTCAGCAGCCGGACTTACCAGGGCTTTATATATTGCTTAACCTGGCTGACTCTGCCCCTATAATTCAGCGACATTAAGTTTGGGCTGGATCACTGAGTACCCCACAAAGCCATCAAACCTACTATTCTTAAAAAGTCTCAATCTGGCCTACACTCATCAATGTCTCGCACAGTCTGGCTCCTATTACAGATTGATTATATGCGTTGAAGATTTCTGTGGCGGCGGAACAATCGGTGGAATACTCTGCACTGGCAAGTTTACATAAAAGCATGTGTAAACAAAAAGGCTACACAAGGTGGCCCCAAAAAGTGCCCATGGTCTTTTTTGTGTATTTGTATGCTCAGTTTTTCGATAATGCATTTTATCTTAATCGTGGTCTTGTTGGGGATTGCCCTCTTCTGATATGGAAATCTTTTGTTTACTGAAAGTCGCATGTCGTTTCATGATGCCACGGTGGTTTGCAGTTATTGACAGCGGGTACAACACAGAGCAAGAGCGAACGACAAGAACGTTAACGAACAGCATTTTCCTTTGTTGCACCACAGCATGAAAAGAAAACAGCATGCCCTGCAGTGCGCAAGACCACACAATCAAATTTATACATAGGTGCGAAAGTAAATTTTAAATCGGGAATAAAACCTTTCTAATCGCAAGTCTAAGAAATGCCTTCTAGAGACAGGACTGCACCTTTGGCTGAGTGATATCGGAGCAGTGCTGACACATGAGTCTTAGGGCATTGCGTATGTTTATTTTATCAATTGCACTCTGTCTTGACGATAACATTTCAAAACCCTGCATGCTCAATATTTCCGCAGACTGCGCAACGAACAGTCTAATTGCATGCATCTGGGGAAGATTGCTCTTGAGTTCTCTGAGCAGAGGCGTAGCCAAAGGTAGATCACTGGGTCCCCCCCCCCCCCCCCCCCGAAACAATTTCTGGGTACGACCATGTCTCTGAGATGGGTGTTGAGGCAACGATACGGCTGCTGCTAATACAGATACTTTTTTCTGCAGGGTAACTGTTTACTACAGGTGCCGGCGTCATGCACAACGTCGTGCCGAAACAGCCAATCTCTGTCGCTGCAGTGGTCAGCGGTGAGCGAGCAAGATATTGGAAATTTTCTCCATTGTTCGTAGGATAAATGCAACAAAATAGTCCAGACTACAAAAAAAAACTTTTGAAGTTTATTTTTGGCATATTATAGCACCAGTTGCTCTAGCAATTATATTTAACATTTTCTTTGCTTTTCACATGCTGAGCTGCAATAACTAGCTGCTCAATTGTGTGGGGCAACAGTGAAGTTCCCGTGGCCCTTTGTAGTCCTCCAAAAACTGAAAGTAGCCGTTCCACAGTCAGATGATGCAGTGAGCTCTAGGTATAATGGGGCTAATTTTTCCAGCTTAGAGTAATTCTTTTAATTATTTTTCCAAAAAAAAAAAAAGATAAGATCTCGAGAAGGGCACGAACTCTTCTAATAGTTTTTCAGCTCTGCTTGTGAGAAGACGTTTGTGTTGGGCTAAGAAGATCCTAGCATAGGGGCCTTCAGTGCTAAAAGAAGCTGGTGCAGAGTTTTTTATTAGATGATTGGGGCTCCGATTGAATGTTGCCTCGGGAACCACTCGAGGCCAATCCACTTCTGGTTGGCAAATCCATATAGCTCCATTCTACCGGAGCTCATTTGCAGCCAGCTGCGTGACAGGTACTCCTCGGTCTGAGAAGATCCGCTGCATTTACTTTTCTGGGGGTAATGTCTTCACGATAACCCATCCGTTAGATGTTGACTATCAGTGACGTGGCTGCGCACGAACTGCTGCCAGCGGTCAGCATTTCCAAGGATTCAATAGAGCGCAATTGTTGAATTCGTTCACAGGCAGGCATTCGGGGGCTGCTCTTTTAGGGTGTCCGAAATGTGGCGGAATAGCCGAACAGTCGGCTTGCCCTGTTGCGCCAACGAAGAGGCAGAATCCGAAGTTTAACTGTTTATTTAATGGCCAGCAGAGACTGCACCACTTGGCTGTGACAATAAGACACCGTGTCACTGCTCTCTAAGTGAAAATAAGTACAGCGAAATCTAACGGTAAAACTGCGCAGGATGTGTAACAATATTAACATCTTTCAAAGGAGCACAGACAAGCAAACCACCAACCACCTTCTCCCCCCTTCCTTGGCCCCCTATGCAAGGTGAAGACGAATTTGTCCTGCACCCGCGCAGTTTTCGGCACTGCTGCTGTTTCGGAGGTGCTGGCGAGGGACCGATGTTGTTCCTAGAAATTTAGGAAACCGCTCTCAAAGGCAAGCGGTTCTTTCGGGCTTGCCGTCACCTTCATGAAACCGCTCAAAGTTTCTTTCTTAGTCGACAACAATGTACCCCAAAAATAGTCCCATAGCCAAAGAGAAAATTTCGACGCCAACTTGAACACAAAGTAGACCAATTGGGCTATCGATAGCCCAATCTGGTAACCATACTGGGCTGGCCGATGCGAAGGCGGAGAAGGGAAGCGCGCTCCCTTCTTGTCAGGCCGGTTCTTGGGAGAAGGCGTGGTGGGAGGGAAGAGATTCTTTAAACAAAAGAAGGTGAAGAGTGGAGTTAAGTGATGCAGTAACTGTCTCTCAAACAGGGACACCACAACTGCGACACTGGGGGTGAGAAGGGGTAAAAGAGTAGGGGAGAATTAGAGGGGAGTGAGTAGGATTGGTGTAGGGAGGCAGGAGCAGTATAAGAGAGGACTGGCAACACATACCTACTCCCGAAAATGAAGTTTCTCGCCGTCAGCTCCAGGCCCAGTCGGTGTGGTCTAAGGGCGTTTGGTCAGTTGCGTAACCTTGATGAAGTTGAGGACAGCCCGCAGGGCAGAGCGTACATGATGGGCCGATCCTATCTTGAGGTATTCTTTATTTTATTTATTTATTTATCGTGAATACATTGAAAGGCTGACGACAAAAGCTGCATACAAGCAGCTTGACAGGCCCGTCAGCCCAATTCAAACGTCAGCAGCAGACGGCAGATATGCATGCTGTAGAAATTTACAGTAATAGACACAACACACCAAAGTATCGCAATTCTATTGCGATAACAAAAATATGCAAGTAAAAAATGTATGCACGCTAACAACTAAACAAAGAAACGATATTGTATTCGAAAAACATGGGAACGCTACAAACAAGAAAAAGAGAAACGACGAGGCAATACTGAAACATACAAAAGTGCAAATAGTGTCAATTTACAAAAAAAGATGCACCGGTAAAAGAAAGACTGATAATAAAAAGTATACATATGAGCTACTGCACACAACAGAACAGGAATAAGCGCTTCAAAAAAAAAAAAAAAATGGTTACACCAATCAGGGTATCACCCACACTGAGATGCATATGCACTAAAATGTTACACATAAGAAAACCTACGGCTAGTAATTGAAGGCCCGAGCAACATATGTCCGTCAACCGGGCTGGCATAGTCTACGTGCACCCTTGACCACTTTTCCTTGGTTTCCGGCCATGGCACAGCCTCCTTGGCAGGTGGCATGCTGCTACACTGCGCACATACAGGGCAAGTGTTTACCACACGTTCAATGTCCCGATCCAGCCCAGGATACCAAAATATGGAGCGCGCCAACTTCTTCATCGACGTCATCCCTTGATGAGTCTCGTGCAGCATGCGTAGTACGGAATTCCGGGCGGCGACCGGAATTATCGCTCGGTGGCCCCAGTAGACAATGTTATTACTGCACACAAGTTCGTGTTTTTTGAAAAAGAATGGACGTAAGTCTGGTTTTGATCTCGGTAGTTTCCTAGGCCAGCCGTCGCGAATATAGACAGCGACTTGCTTGAGGGTGCTATCTGCTTTTGTCGCCCAGGCCAAATCACTAGACGACATCAGGGTGGTGTCTAGTTGCTCAGCAAAAAGTACGTACTCACGGGCGTCGTTATTGATGGACTCCATGGTACTGGCATCGTGCTGGTAGCTTGCCGGAAGGCGGCTCAGGGCATCAGCTACCGGAAGGGTTTTTCCTGCCTTGTACTCGATCGTGTACGTGTAGCCGCTGAGTAATAAAGACCAACGTTGGATCCGTGTCGCTGCCAGAGCATGTACGGGCTTGTCCGGGCTGAGCAGTCGCAGAAGTGGCTTGTGATCTGTAATTAGCGTGAAAGTATTACCCAGTAGGTACTCACGAAATTTGGTCACCCCAAAGACAACTGCCAGCGCTTCACGCTCAATTTGTGTGTAATTCCGCTCTGCGGCAGTCAGCGTGCGCGACTGAAATCCTACTGGCTTCGCTTCTTCGTTGACCCGGTGGTATAAAACAGCCCCGATGCCGTAAGACGACGCGTCCGTTTCTAACACAAGGGGCTTTTGCGGATCGTAGTGCGTGAGGAACTTGGCGCCTTTGACGAGGCGTTTCGTTGCTTCGAAAGCGGCCTCTTGTCTTGCTCCCCACTGCCAACGGGCGTTTTTCTTTAACAGTTCATACAACGGTGCGAGAACAGTGGACAAGTTGCCAAGGAATGCATGGTAATACGTCACAAAGCCGATGAATGACCGCAGCTCTGCCACACATGTGGGCCTGGGCATTCCTGATACTGCTTCAATGTTCTCCGCTTTCGGCAAAAGGCCATCTGCGCATATGCGGTGCCCAAGATACTCAACTTCTTTCTTCCGTATTTTGCATTTGCTTGGGTGAAGCTTCACACCGTAGTCCCGTAACCTCTGGAAGACTTCGCGCAATTTTTCGCAGTTGTCTTGCCTCTCTGCCACAACCATGTCATCTAAGTAAACTTGAACACCCGGTATTCCTTGAAGGATGGCTTCCATGCGTCTCTGGAAAATTGCTGGGGCGGACGCTACACCGAAAGGGAGCCGGTTGAAGCAGAATAGTCCTTTTTGCGTGTTAACGACTAGAAGCTGCTTTGCGTTCTCATCTAGAGGTAGCTGACTGTAAGCGTCCTTTAGATCGATTGTAGAGAACACTTCGCCTCCACTTAAGCTAGCAAAGATGTCTTGAATTTTGGGCAACGGATATTTTCCGTGTGGCAAGCAGCGTTGACTGTTACTTTGAAGTCACCGCAAAGTCGTATGGACCCATTTTTCTTTACTACCGGAACGAGAGGCGTTGCCCAGTCAGCGCAAGCAACTGGTGTCAAGAATCCTGTCTGAACGAGACGATCTATCTCTTGGCTAATGGCTTCTCTCATCCCGTAAGGCACGGCATGTGCCTTAAAGAAACGAGGTACGACACCTTCGCGCAAGCGTAACTCAACGGGTGGCCCTTTGATTAAACCTAGCTCTTCCGAGAACAAGTCCTGAAACTCGTCTAACAACTGCTGCACCTGTAAATCGTCCTTAGTAGAGGATGGCTTACCGGGGGCAGCCTTCATTCCGACGGCGAGAACCTGCCTTCCGTGCTGTTCGAGGGCTTTGATGACGTCCCGCCCACACAGATCCGGCCCAGAGCACCCCAGCACCACCAAGGTAGCGTCCAGTGTGGTCCCGCCATACGTCACCGTGATATTGAGTTGACCCTTGACGGGAAGTTGACCGAGGAAACAAGTCAGTTGCAAGGTAGTCTTCTGGAGCCGAGGCCAAAGGTGACGGTATTTGGTGTAGGTAGGCCATGTGATGATTGTCACGGGGGAACCGGTGTCTACTTGCATTCGGAGAGCCACGCCATCCCATTTCATGGTGCGATAAATTGGCTGGACCATGTTCACCGATGCCGCTTGCAAGTTGAGCAGAAATTGTTCGTAGTCGTCATTATCAGACCACTGACTTTCACAGTGGAATACTTTGTTTTGCCGGGACTGGTGCTGCTGGCACACACGGGCTAGGTGTCCTTGCCTCTTACAAGTGAAGCATTTAACAGAACGGAACTTGCATTTTTCCACTGTATGACCACTTTTGCCGCAGTATGGGCACGTCCCTTCGGGCCGCCAGAAGTCTTCCCTGCTCGCCGACTCTCGTAGTGACGGATGCCTAGTTGGTTGGCCTCTGCGCTTCATCGTCATAGCGTGCAAATTGTCCGTGTTTTGCGCGCTGGCCATGTGGTCCACGTTTGCCGCTGTCATCTCTGCTGCACGCGCTGCCTCTTTCGCCTCCCTCAGCGTGAGTTCCGCTTTTGCCAACAGCTGCCGACGAACACTAGCGTCGCGCAGGCCGCAAACAATGCGGTCCTTTAGCATCCTGTCGAGGGCGCTACCGAAATTACACCTGCTTGCAATCTTTCGTATTTCCACGAGAAATTCATTTACCGACTCTCCTGCAAGCTGATTCCTTGTGAAGAACTTGTACGATTCTGCGATTTCATTGCACGCCGGAGCAAATCGCTCACCCAGGAACTTCACAGCGTCTTCGTATTTCAGGTCCTGTATCTTCGCCGGCGCGCATCGTGCAGCCAATAAATCCACTGTCTTTGTGCTCAACGCCGTGACCAAAATTGCCCTGCGTTTCTTCTCGTCGTGACGTCGTGAACCTCGAAGTATGCTTCCAAGCGTAGCCGGTAAGCCTCCCAGTTGTCCGCCTCCTCATCAAAACCCGGTGGGCCCGCGTGCGCAGCCATGGTCGCAGCGGGGCCAACGGTTCGACCGCCTCGTCGCCACTGAAGCGTACAGACACGAATGTGCAACAGTGAACAACGTTTATTGGGAGCGAGGCTTTTTATAGCCTCTAAAGGGTATGCGCACACAACGTGCGCAGTGGCAGTGACATGTGCAAATGACGATGCATCACAAAGGTGCTCATTTAAGTAGAGCGGGAGGTCACGGTGAAAACCGAGAAGACCCGTCTGCAGTTTCTTTTTTCTAGTGGCTTCGAGCAAACTGTCTCGTGCACGTCTTGTTCGAAATTTGACTATTACATTGAACTGATCCTTTTTTTTTCGTTGGCACCCGATGAGCGACGTCAATGTCGTCTTTGCTAACTTCGACTTCAAGGCACTTAGCAATGTCTTCAACGACTGTCTCCAAGTCTTCTTTAGGCGCCACCGGTAGACCTTGAATTTCCACGTTCATATTCCGGCTATACTGCTTAAGATCAACCAATTCTTTCCTAGCCACAGCAAGCTCCTTCCTTAACTCCTGATTTTGTTTGCAGCATTCTGCATTTCGGGTCTTTACCTCAGCAATCTCACGACGAAAACCATCGACATCTTTTTTGAAGTTCTCAAAGCAGTCGTTCATGAATTTCATAGATTTGTGAATATCGGCGCAGCACGCCTCCCCGCAGTCTGCAAAATTGTAGAAGAGTTGATCAGGTAGCGTTCACACGCCGCCGCTGCCGCTGCCAGAACCTGGTGGAGAATGCCATCCACTGTAGCAGGCGACAGTCCCAGCAGCTTGTAAGAGCGCCAGGGTGCTTCAGGGTGGCCAGAGAGTGCTGGGCAGGAAAGGAGGAGATGCGCTAAGGTTTCTCTTGTGTTGCTTGGTCAAGTGTTGCTTGGTGAAGCTGTTTATTTCATGCCATATTTTAAGGCCAGTGATGTCGTTTGCCATGTTTGCGTAAGCTAAGGGAGTTCGTGTTCATTTCGCGTATTCATTGCTTGCTGGGAGTTTGGATGAACGAATGCAAGATAGCTTGTTTTGATTCAACAAAGTGATGTCATTACTGTGTAAAAGTACAAAAATTTGAGGCTCACACTCGGCCATGGAAAATGCATTTATTTAGAGCTAAAAGCCTTTTTATTTGCCACAGCCTCTTTCTCGCTACTCTCAAGGTGGCGATTTACATCCCTAGCGTAGAAGTGCATCTTGGTAACTATAATGAAATTCAGCGCCTGACAGGTGAAGGCAGCCTCATGCTCTTTGCATCCTTCGACAATCTATGCTCTCCATCTTCAGCACATTAAGCATGCCCCAAAGATGTCAGGCACAACTTGATTTCCCTTCAATGGGGGTGAAATTGCACGGTTGACAATTTTCACAAAGTGCAGCATTTTTCTCGAAGGATGTTTCAAGCATCCTTTCTTGAACTTCCTTTAAATAGTGAGGTAAGCATCTTTTCCTACAACTGGCTCAGTGGACCTTATGTCTCCTATGCATGAAGAGCAGGTGGTGGTTTTTGCAAATTAGTGAACCATATATCCTGACAAATTGTACAGGGTGCTGTCGTCTACCCTTAAAATCAACGTTGTCGCTGTCTTCATGCTGGTGGGAGTCCCCTGGCCCTGTGGCTAAGTGAGGCATCTAAGCCTCAATCAGATCACGCAAGATGGCCTTATCCAAGCGACTGCCTTCTTTCGTACTTCTCAGAGTATCTTAAGCACCAACAAGCACAGCGCTTGGTGCACCTTCAACGCTCCCGTGCAGAGCTGTTTAGATGGATGTGTACAAACTGAAAAGTCAAAATATTTGTGTGAAGTTGACGACTGTTAGATGCGATTCATCCCCACCAAATGAGCGTGCTAATCCGAAGTGACACTGAAAAAGCTAGAAGTCTGCCGGTTCAATTAAACTTGAATAAACAGTTTATGCACTCACCTCCAGAAAGGATCTTAAGCTTAGCTCTCAAATTATAATGAGCACCTTGGCTAAACAAGTATTCAATGATGTCAATGCGAGCGAAGTCACCGGCAAAGCCTCTGTGGTCATCTGTGATGCAAAAAGCTTCAGTCCACTACAGACAGACAGCGTTTCTCTCAGTCGTATTAAGGACAGCCAAAAAATCTTTGATGACCTAAAGATGAATGACATGAGGAGGGATATGAGCAAAAGTTTTAGCAGGAATATGAGCAGATTTAACACGAGCAGGCAACGGGATCAAGCAAATATAACAAGAAGATTCATTGCCTATATTTTTTTTGAGCCAGGTCTGGTTCCTTGGGACGGTAACTTGATATTCAAGGCATCAAAAAGGTGATTGAGGATTCTGGTGAATGCCTCTGTTCGTTCGCTCTGTTCGAAGCCCGGCACTTTTGCTTCTTGGTACACTTTGATTCCAATTGATGATGAACGGCTTAAGAGCTGTCAAAGAAATGCTTGGCATATCGGTTCTGTAGAAATCCTCAAGCTGGGGAAGGGTCTAGTATGAGTTTCAGCTTCGATTTAATGTCAGGTAAACAGTTCCGTATGTAATAAGCCTTATAGACAGCATTGCAGTCTTATTAAAGTTTGTCCTGGTCAGCCGAAGCTGTGATTCTCGGAAACTGGGAAAAATACTATATATTTTAGCGTGGCTCTTGGATGAACGAAAAATTTAGTTTTTGTAAAGAAGCGCTTATCTGTTCAAATTCGTAAGCAGATGTGCATTGATTATTAGGTGAACTATTGGTGGTATTCACCTCTGAGTAACCCTGTGCTTCCACAGCCTACGCCTCGGCATATCCGCACAGCACGCGGGTGATCCGGGGAAGACACTGCTTCTAGTTGCTATGACTAGGGTGATATACACTGCTCGTGCCTCTGCGTGTTACTAAAGTTGAGCCGTTACTAAAGTTGCCACCCTGCTGGTTTCTTGAAACACTGTTCACTTACGACTCTTCTGCCCAAAGAGTAGGCCACTCTTTTGTGTATTTGTTAGTTCTAATATCTTGCATGTGTTTCAAAAACGTGCAGGTACACTCATACCACTCACTGCACCTAACCTTTTGTAATACTTGGCTGCACTTCCCAACTCTTTGTATCCTTTTTTCGCAATCTAACATACCTTCTCACAATGTGATAAGCCCAGGCCCACTTTTTCTCTAAATTCCTACCAGGATACCAGCAAGCTCTCCTTGCTCTGTGATCCGCCAGGATGTAATGATGATAAAATGTGTACTTGTATTAGTAGTCATGCGTTTTAAACGTTGTTACAAGACGTCTGTAAATTGAACTTATTTTACAGCATAATTCAATATTTTTCTTTCTTCTGTGTCTGTAGTTAACATATACGAATGTGACAATGTTAACATATACGAACATGACGAATGTGACAATGCACATTAAAAAGCATAGCCGTTCTGTTATACCAAAGTTTCAGCTGCAGCAAGTATTCTAATTTTAGTGCCGAATGGAACAAGGCTAAAATAACAGGTTTCACATACAGTTGACGAAGAACTGCTTGCAGGAATGCAGATGCTCGAAAAGTTAGCTGCTTGTTACATAATTCCTCACGAGTGCTGCCCCACTGTCAAGCCACTTGTGTATTTATGAAACACTCAATTACAAAGTAAGTGTTCATGCAAATTCGCTACCATTTTGCCAGCTAATTTGTGAATGCAAAACGATTAACCGACAGAACACGTTCGAAAATTGGTTGTTATGACCCCTTCAAACACTCCCGCTTCCCCTGATCCTATAGGTATAAAGCAAAGTATCGGAGGTGTTTTTTTTTTTTTTAAGTGACAAGACTTGGAGATTATTAGTCTGAATCACAAAGCAGATTTTTATAGGCATATGAGAGCATTGAAAGGCAAGCCCTATTTTTGTAAAATTTTTTTGCAAGTAAAATTAATATTTAAAGTGTGCATTTTGTGTACCAAAATGTACCAATGAAAAAAAAAAAATGTTAGTGCTCCCTGAAGTAGCAAAAAATAAGTGTGCACTCAAATTCCACATTCTACAAATTCTAATCTTTTCAGGCACAGAAAAGAAGCTTTGCCCTGTGCAATGAACCAAAATAAATCTCTTCAAATGAATATTAAAAGCACAGTGATTAAACAGGTTTCAAGAAAATCAACAAAAGCATTTTAAACAGGTGCGGCACCTACACAATCAAAAGCGCTAAGTCTTGCATGTTTGTAACTAGTTACACTCAAGGAGCTATTTGCCTTTTTTTTCTGTAGACATTATTTAAATGAGAGAGCAAATCTAATTGTTAACAGGCTGACATATGTGTCCTTGAGCGCAAACAATGCATGCACAATGCTGTGCATTAACCTGGTGAGAAGTGTATGGTTTTTATGACTAAAAATGTCAAGTTGACAATGCTAACAAAGCATTATTACATATTTGCACATTTAATATGAAGGCTAAAAGAGTCATAAAACGCTCGATTTAAAACGACAATGCGAAACCACCGGCATCCACACGCACTAACTAGGCGACGTCAGCATAAGTAGTTCTTTGCCTATCGAGGATTGCAAAACTCTTCGGTACTTGCGAGTGCATGCAATTCAAACACCTATCAGCGCCTTTGCCATAAGCAATAAGCACCAACTTGAACTCTGTAGCTGACGTCATATTAAGCAGCATTCTTGTGGGATGCCTCTTGCACGCGCTCACAGAAGCCGTAGAGTTCTGCGTTTCTAGATAGTCAAAGCGTCTATGCAGGCTCATTCAGGCTGATGATATAGTTAGAGCATGTGGCTACTGATGGTGCCGCATTGTCGTTGTTAAGTGACCTTTTCACAACCTCTTTAAAGAGTAAACAAAATACCACATATCAAGATAATCTTATGATGCACACAAAACAGGCACTTTCAGTTTTTTCTTCGCAACTGTTGGGTAGTGTAACATTTTTCCTTGCATCTTTGCAAAAAAACTATTTAAAGAGAAAGTTCATGCAGCAAAATAATGAGTGATTCAGTTAACATGACAGAAAATGTAAAAAATGACATTTTAAAAAGAAATTTGCACTTGGCCCCGTACCTTAATAAAAAAAAATCACTTCAGCCATTGAAATAAAAAAGAAACTAGTCCACATACTTCATTACTAATTGCATGATCTTCACTTTCAGCTCTAAATGTCGCTTTTCTGGCATCTTCTCAAAGTATTTAGCAAGGCACAGCCCAAAATATTCATGTTGGTTTCTTGACTCAGTTTTATTCAATGTCTCGCACAAGTCTTGCACATTTTGAGTAATGCTATCTAACTCTTCTTCATTCTTTCTTTTGCGACTTCTTCGCTGGGTTGGTGTTGACCCGGCACTTCCATCAGCGACAGCAGGCTCTGGTGCAGTCCTCTCTTGGGTGTATGGGCAAACAACCCCTGGAGGCCCGAAAGCATCATCATCTGAATGTGCAGAAGCTCCCGACAGTTCTAAACACTGGTCTTCAAACTGGACCATGTCCTGCAGAAGCTCCTGCACATTCATATCATTGCGGGTAGTAGGGCTGTCAGGCGTCGGTGGTTGCCTGCCAGCCTGCACCTGGCTTGCAGGCCTTACTGGTTCACCCAGACTGCAGAAAAAGCTTGAAGTGCTCTGCAAGCTTGCAGGGCTAACATAATTTCCAGATGTCCTGCAGGCAGCAACAAGTGTGAACGTTATGACCTTACATTAATGAAAAGCCAGTTAAAGAAGTACCCGAATGTAAATATTTAGGAATTTATTTAACAGAATCATTTCATTGGCACAGGCACATAGAACACATGATCTTAAAGGCTAGTAAAACATTGTATTTTATTCACAGAAACTTTCACTGTGCAACAAAAAAGGTAAAGGAAATTCTCTACTACCTGCATGTAAGGTTTATACTTGAATATGCTTGTGTTACCTGGGACCCAGCTCAAAAGTATCTTGCAGAAACAATGGAAAAATTCAAAACCAGGCAGCGCGTTTCGTCCGCAAAAATTACGAGCTATTTGTTAGTATATCAGATATAAAGGCCACATTAGGCTGGGAAACTTTACAATCTGGAAGACGGAAACTTCGACTAAAACTTCTGCCTAGTATATACTATAACCTTTTTAGAGGTGAATACCCAGTAGCACCAACATATCGTTCCACAAGATGCCAACACACACATAAAATACGAGAATACGCATTCAAAACCACAACTTTTACTAACTACTTCTTTTTAAAAACAAGTAGAGAGTGGAACAAACTTCCCGAAGATATTGTAAACTTGAGTGACAACAGCGCTTTTTTTTTTTTCATCGTTGTGACATCATGGCATGCTTATTCACTTTTAGTACCTGTTTGCCACATGTCACATTGTACTAAAATATTTTTCGATTGCATGCTGTAATTATTATATGTTGTTTTATTTTCCAGAATGTTTAAAGCGTCACTATTCACAGAAATGTAAACTCCCCTGCAGTAATGCCACTATGGCGTTGCAGGAACTCTAAATAAATAAAAATGAAATATAATTTCACCTCTTTCTGCACTGAAATAGAATCAAGGATTAAACTGTGCTTTTTCCTAAGCACATCACTTGGTATTTCACACACTACCACACTAAAATACTTTGCTATATCTGGTTTTGCGTGTTTTCCAGACCACATACAAAGGGCCCATGCACTTATTTACTTGCACTTCAATTAAACTTTGGCATTGAGGCAATCTAAGGTCAAACAATGTAAACATAACTAAAATCACATTAACATACTGTCACGTGCGTCCCGCAAAAAAGACGAAGGCGACAGCGCATACGCGCATCTGCACGCTTTTATGCAAAACGCAACAATGAGAAAGATGAGGAACTCTCTCTCACGCGGTTAACAAAAAGACCGACCCGCTGCTGTTTTCTCAGCGTCTTCGAGTACGACCTCTCTCTTGAAGTCGCGACACTGGAGGAGGTGCTGGGGCCTGCAACCTGATGCAAGAAAGCGTTGTTCGGGACCGTACACCCAGTCCGGAGCCTCAACGTCTTGTTGCGACTCCAGTACACCGATTCAGCCGGCGCCTATTAGGCCTAAGCCCAGAACTCTTGACGGCATCTCCTGTTACCAACATGGCGGCCCCTTCAGCGTCTGCGAATCTTCCCCCGGCCCCGGCCCAGACGACTCACCCTTACCAGGTAACTTTCGAGACTCCTCGTGTTCCCGAAGTCTTCCGTGGAGAACCGTATGAAGACGTCGAGGACTGGCTCGACCAGTTCGAGCGGACCGCTGTGGTGAATCGTTGGAGTGTGCAAGAAAAACTTGGCCGTGCCTACTTCGCAATGGAAAATAGCGCTCGCACATGGTACGAGAACAGGGAGCCTACTTTGCAAACCTGGGACAATTTCCGCCAAAAGCTTCTCGAGACGTTCCTGAGTGCGGACCGACGAGATCTCGCACAACAGATGATCGAAGCCCGCATGCAAAAACCGAACGAAAGCGTGGCCATGTTCGCTGAGGATATGGCCTGCCTATTTCGCCGCGCTGACCCTGACATGCCCGAGGCAAGGAAAGTTCGTCATCTGATGCGGGGAGTTAAGGAACCGCTTTTCGCCGGCCTTGTACGAAATCCGCCAACAACAGTGGATGAATTCATCAAAGAGGCGACTGTCATTGAGCGGGTGCTCCGGCAACGATGCCGCCACTTTGACCGCCTGCCCGACCAAACGCCTGTTGGTGCCGCCGCTCAAAACGCTACCGTTTCCGAAAACTCTTTACGGCAAATGATTCGACAAATTCTGCGGGAAGAGCTACGGGCCCTCGGCCTTCCGTCTACCGATCCCCCAGTTGCTTCTGTTGCAGAAATCGTGCGCCAGGAACTACGGCAAGCCTTTCCATCACCGGCGCCACCACCCGAACCACGTCCACTGACCTATGCTGATGCCGTCCGCCGTCATCCGCCTGCCCCAGAAGAAGCACCCTTTCAGCCGCGGCCCGTTACCTTGCCGTGGTGGCAGCGTGAACCTGTGCGGTGACCACCAGTACGTCGGACCGACTTGTGGCGCACTGCCGACCGTCGACCCCTTTGTTTCCACTGCGGCGAACCAGGCCACATCTCGCGCTACTGCCGTCATCGAGAAACCCGGTTTGGAAACTTTTCTTGGCCCGCTTCTTTTTATTCTGAAGACCCTCGTGACCATGGTGCTGATCACCTACCGACCAACCAAGCGTCTTCACCAAGTCGTCGCTGGCGGTCTCCCTCACCTGCACAAGGTCAGAATTCCCCGAATCGCCAAAGAAACGCGGACGCCATCAGAAACCGCTCCCCAAGCCCGTGCCAGGGAAACTAACTGCCGCGACCTCCGGGGGCAAGGTTGCCAATTGCCGAGACACCAAAAAGAGCCCCTTGCCTCTACACAAAGACGACGTGACGACGGTGATGACGAAGACGACAACAACCACGAGTACTACTGCCAATGAATTTGCACGTGCCGACCTCAGCGTTATTATAGACGGGCACCACGTAACAGCACTGGTTGACACTGGTGCTGACTTCTCTATTATGCGACAAGAGCTCGCCGACCGCCTTAAGAAGGTTAAGACGCCGTGGAGTGGGCCGAGCATAAGGAATGCTGGTGGGCAGCTAATGACGCCAACCGGTAAATGCACCGCTCGGCTCGTAATTGATGATTCGAACTTCGTCGCCACTTTTGTCATTTTACCGGACTGTTGTAAAGAGTTGATTTTGGGTATGGATTTTCTGCGAGAGTACGGTGCTATCATCAACATCCCAGAACGTATCGTCACCTTTTCCGCCCATCCTTACGTCGACGCCACCTCTGAAGAACAACTGCAACGTTTACGTGTAGCTGATGATGTGATGCTCCTGCCGAGATCTTGCTGTCTTGTGTCGGTGTTGTGTGAACGGCCGTGTCGTAATGAGGTGATAGCGGAGCGAATAGACACGCTATTGCTTACGCAAGGTGTTTCAATAGCGAGAGGCATTCTGGCACTAATTGATGGGCGGGCAGAAGTCCTGATCACTAACTTCAGCAACGAGCGTAGTCACATCCAGAAGGGCACAGGGCACCGCGATTGCCTACTACGACGATGTGGACCAAGCCAGAGATTGCTTCGCTTTGCAACTGGACGAGGCGACCATCCCAGCCTCGACACCTTTGTCTGTCAACATTTGCTGAACCCTGTCAGCCTCGGAAAAACAGCGCCTACTAGAGCTGATACACCAGTTCAAAAATTGTTTTTCGTGCACGTCGAAAGTCAAGCAAACACCACTGACCTGGCACCGAATCATCATTGAAGAAAATACGAGACCGATCCGTCAAAACCCATACCGTGTGGCTCCGAAAGAACGTGAGGAGATCCAAAAGCAAGTTCAGAAGATGCTCCAAGATGACGTAATACAGCCTTCCAAGAGTCCCTGGGCATCCCCCGTGGTATTAGTTAAAAAGAAAGACGGCAGCTTGCATTTCTGTATAGATTACTGCAAGTTAAATCAAGTAATGAAGAAAGACGTCTACCCACTGCCACGTATAGATGACTCTCTTGATCGGCTGCGGCATGCACGCTATTTCTCATCGATGGACCTGCGAAGTGGCTATTGGCAAATAGAGGTCGACGAGAGAGACCGTGAGAAAACTGCTTTCGTGACGCCCGACGGTCTTTATGAATTTAAAGTGCTTCCATTCGGGTTATGCTCAGTGCCAGCCACTTTTCAGCGTTTAATGGACACTGTGCTATCAGGACTTAAGTGGCAGACATGCTTGGTTTATCTAGACGACGTTGTCGTCTTCTCAGCTACATTCGAGAAACACCTAAGTCGATTATACGCAGTTCTACAAGCTATACGTTCGACTGGCCTGACTTTAAAGCCAGAGAAGTGCCATTTCGGTTTCAACGAACTTTGCTTCTTAGGCCACATGATCAGCCACGAAGGTGTTCGACCTGACCCGGGCAAAATCGACGCTGTCGCAAAGTTTCCCGCACCGCATGACAAAAGAGCAGTGAGACGCTTCTTAGGCCTCTGCACTTATTACCGACGATTCATCGCCAACTTTTCGTCTATTGCGGCGCCTCTGACGCGGCTCACACGAGAGGATGTCCCCTTCCTTTGGAGCGAAAAGGAACAAACAGTGTTCAACGAATTACGCCAACGCCTCCAAACACCTCCGGTTCTGGCACACTTTGACCAGGAAGCGCCAACAGCGCTTCACACCGACGCAAGCAATGTAGGCCTGGGCGCCGTACTGATACAATGGCAAGATAACTCCGAGAAAGTGATAGCCTACGCCAGCAGAGCTCTCTCTCGCACGGAAGAGAACTACTCGACTACCGAGAAAGAGTGCCTCACCGTGGTTTGGGCGGTTCTCAAATTTCGACCGTATCTGTACGGCCGCTCATTCAAGGTCGTCAGTGATCACCACTCGCTTTGCTGGCTCACTAACTTGAAAGACCAATCCGGCCGTTTAGCACGCTGGAGCCTTCGGCTTCAGGAGTTTGATATGATCATTATTTATAAATCAGGGAAGAAGCACACCGACGCAGACTGTCTCTCGCGGTCACCCGTTGAGCCTGCCGCTATTAATGACGAGTCTATGGACGCCGCATTCTTGGGAGTCATCAACGCGGCCACTATCTCACAAGAGCAGCGCCGCGACCCTGACCTGCTTTCGCTTATCGATTTCTTAGAAGGACGACGGGAAGACGTGCCGCGAATTTTTGCGAGAGGAGTGCCATCTTTTTGTTTAAGGAACGACGTCCTATACAAGAAAAACTTTTCTCCCACCGGCAGCCCATACTTGCTCGTCGTCCCTGCATCACTGCGAAAAGAAATTCTGGAAGCCTGCCATGATGAAGTCACCTCTGGTCATCTCGGTTACACTCGAACATTGTCCCGTCTGCAAAACAGTTACTACTGGCCTAACCTACCTGCTGCTGTGAAACATCACGTCCAAACATGTGCCGACTGTCAAAGATGCAAAGCACCACCCGGCAGGCCGGCAGGCTTATTACATTCCGTTCAAGTACCAGCAAAGCCATTCGCCCAAATCGGAATGGATTTCCTGGGCCCATTCCCAACTTCTACCACAGGGAACAGATGGATCATTGTCGCCACTGATTACTTGTCTTGCTACGCAGAAACTAAAGCCATGCCGAGGGCCACAGCAGCAGAAGCGGCTCATTTCTTCATAGAAAACGTCGTCCTTCGCCATGGTGCTCCAACAGTTCTCATCACGGATAGAGGAACTGCGTTCGTGGCAGAACTTTTGGAGTCGGTTCTCAGGCTCAGTGGTACAGCTCACCGGAGAACAACGGCGTACCACCCACAAACAAACGGACTAACAGAGCGGCTTAATAAGACCCTCGCAGACATGCTCTGCATGTATGTCGACACAGAACACAAGAACTGGGACGAAATCTTGCCATATGTGACCTTCGCCTATAATACTGCCCGGCAGGAAACTACCGGAATGACGCCGTTTAGTTTAATACACGGGCGCGAGGTCACTGCAACGTTGGACGCTATGCTGCCGCACGAGTGTGACGACACTCACGCTGACGCCGAAGAATTTGGTCAGCGTGCCGAAGAAGCCCGACAGCTAGCCCGCGTGCGTATTTGTCACCAGCTACACAAAGATGCGAAACGGTACGACCTACGACATGCATTAGTAACCTACAAACCAGGCGACAAGGTATGGGTCTGGATCCCAATACGTCGACGCGGACTTTCAGAAAAGCTATTACGACGATACTTTGGCCCATATCGAGTCACCCGACGATTGAACGACATCAACTACGAAGTTATTCCCGACGGCAATTGCAGTTCCAGTCGCCGAAACTGCTCACCCGAAATCGTGCATGTCATCCGGATGAAACCCTACTTTTCCAGCTAACTCTCGTTTGTCCTGTGCGTGCCGGTGCATATGTGCGTTTTTATAAGTATAGTGCCTTGGCTGCGCATCGGGACGATGCCATTTTTGGAGGGAGGCAAATGTCACGTGCGTCCCGCGAAAAAGACGAAGGCGACAGCGCATACGCGCATCTGCACGCTTTTATGTAAAACGCAACAACGAGAAAGATGAGGAACTCTCTCTCACGCGGTTAACAAAAAGACCGACCCGCTGCTGTTTTCTCAGCGTCTTCGAGTACGACCTCTCTCTTGACGTCGCGACAATACTTACATTTCATTTATGTAATCTAGAATTTTATGGCAGGAACCACATACAAAAAGAAAACCAAGAAGCTTACTGTGCTGGCAATACAACTTGAAATGGCACAGCTAATGATAGATGAAGTGATCACAATTCATTTTACACCAAGCAAAATCCCTGGCATAGTACCTTGTCTTGGCAAATAGACGGACAGAGATCATTAGTGACAAAAGAAAAAAAAAACAATATGAACAACATTTTCATAAATTAAATATATAGCAAACCATATTAGCCATACCAGAAGCTGGGCTGATTGACCAAACAGTAATAGGTGTTTTGCAGCAGCGGCCATGTCCTTATGCATAAAGCCAATGATGGGAAGGCAACACTGATGTAGTAAACTACACATACTCTGCTACTATAGCACATGTGATTCACCAATAACTGCAACAGATGCTAGCAGAGAAGCGTACATACCTTATAGCAAGGATGTCAACAGTACATATAAGATGGATTCCTAGAGTCGTTTTAGTGCTTTCACTGGAATATTCAGTCAATTTTAAGGTAAAGGAAAAATGTAAGTATTGTTTATTCTTCGACGAACTACAACGTTTAGTTGATGCAATATGACCATACATGTGGTGTAGGAATAATCTGAATGTCTGCGGCAACGTTAAACGTAAAGGCACAATTATGCGGTTTACTTACAGCCAATATATTTGCTCATGATCTCGAACACAACTCTGTGTGTGTGTATGTATTATATATATATATATATATATATATATACACTGTAGAATGTCAATTTTTATTTAAGTGGGCACGTGAGCGTGTGGCCTGCCAACTCTGGTGGCTGCTTGCAGCATGTTCAAACGGGAGCGAGAGTTACCACAGCCTCTTTTTGCGTCATCTAGTGACGAGCAAAACAAGCAGTCATAGGTGATATAAAACTGGTGGCAAACTTTAACCCCTCCCCCTTTTTAAGGCATAACAGGTCAGGCCTGGCCTCTTGTGGGTTCAATTTCTGCTGGAACCCTGATATTTTTGCATTCGCCTCAATACTGCCAATGTCAGTTTTCATTACCACTCTCACATTCCAACAACCAATGTCTTCTTGCCATTCCTAGGTAAATATAAATTATCAATCACCTGTGGAACATATCGTGGCTCATGGTATCCAATTATATGCCTTATAAGTCTGGAGAAAAGGCTTTGACAGAGAATGTATCAGGATTTTCACTTTAGCCATGCCATGACCAGGTCAAAAAAGAAATTACAGCTCACTCAGATTCAATTAAGAAATACATTTTGCTATGAGGACTCACTCCGACTCAGACTCGCCACAATGAGAGGGCTCAGTCTCACTGTACTTTTTCAGAACCGAACTGAAGTACGGACCCAAGCTCACCAACATAGCTACTCAGTCAGGCTCACAGTTTCGCCTGAATCTGGGTTGATTCACGAGTTCATTAGTGCAAAGTTATCTTTTTCAATCTTAGTGTTAAAGCTCCTTAACGCAAGCAACTCGCATAATCGATTCTCTATAATATGCCTTTAATCTTGTAGCTTCAAGAACGAGTTCTCAGTGGTTTCAATTCAATGAGGAGATTTTTATGAAATATGCGACTCGCGCGGAATATCTTGAGGAACCACCTACCCTGAAAAAATTGGTGGGGAGGGTCGTGGCACCCTTGCACCCCTAATTCGCTCTTTGAATCAACAAATATTGTGCAGCACATTGTTGAGGTATCTGTGAAAAGACTTGGTACAAAGTTGAGTTGATGTAACACTCAATTAATGAAAAAAAAATGTCAGTGTTCCCGGAAGTAGCGAAAAATAATTTTTGGGGTTCAACATGTCTAAATCACCATGTCATTATGAGAGAGACGCCGTAGTGAAGGGTTCTGGAAATTTCGACCACCTGGTGTTCTTTATAATTTGCACCTATATCTATGTACAAAGGCCTCGAGCATTTTCACCTCCATTTAAAATGCCGCTGCTGTGAATGAGATTTCATCCTACACCTGTGGGTCAGCAGTTGAGCACCATGACCACAAGACCGCCGTGGTGGGTGAAATAGCGAAAAAAAAGGGAACATGTATGATGCAAAGAGGGCTCTCTGAATATGCACAAAAAAACATTTGTTTTTCCATTTGACAACACTGCTCAACAACGGAAAAATGCACACCATTGTGTCAGCAAAAGGTTTTCTCAAGGTCTTTAATGTAGTTGTCATTAATGTTCAGACCTCTATCAGTATTGTCAGTACCACACTGCTTAGATTACTATAGCTGTTGAAACGGATAATTTTTTCATATCACTGCACACTGCTGCCTTGGCCACATGTAACAGTAATCAACACTTGAACTTCCTACATGCTGTACACTGCATTCAATATATGCATACCTGAAAATCACAGAATTTTCAGTGTCACAGTATTTCTATTTAAAAAGATGACATTTAGCAATGCTCATGACAACGATTAATAAACTGACTTACGTCCTTGTTTGCATGCTATCCTTGAGGACGTATAGAAGCTCGAAATAAGGCCACAGGATGGTGATACACTCCACATCGTCCAGGCCGGCACCGCTCTTTGCTTTTTTATTTGCTACGAAGAGCCGCTGGAACTTGTCGCGTAGCAACTTCCAGCGCTTCTGTACAAGCTCGGCGGCGTCTGCGCAATGGGAAATACAAAGATTGAAACGCTTATGCATGTCGCACGAACGACCAAGTGCTAACTTACCATCAATATTTACATTCGGTAACACGGCTGCGGCTACCTCCCGCCACATCGCGGCCTTCACAATCTTGTCTTTGTGATGCCGGTGGCTTGCCATCCATAATGGTAGTCTATGCTGCACTGCAGCGATGAGAATCTCGTTGTCAATGAAGGCACCGTCCATTGCTTGCTCCTCACACGACAACTGCAGCACTGCACGGCTGAACACAAAGCACCGCGCTTGTGCAGCACATGTTCCGGAAGTGAGACCATGAGCGCCGTAAATATCCGGTGTGACCGTAGTGTTTCGAAGATTTTCAAGGCCGAAAATTGTCATGCCTGCCTATTGCATCGACTGCTAGTGGATGTAGTTTTGCAGGAGCACATACAATCAGCTAGCAATTTTCACAGTAGGACAGTTTCACCGCTGCACGACGACGGCTCACAGATCACACAGTTGCATTCGTCGTATGCTTCTCGTTACCACCCACACCGGTGCTACAGTGCAATTCATTCACGTAAACACGCACATCGAAGCTTCAGTAGAATTCGTTCACGTAAACACGCACATCGGAGCTACAGCTGAATTCGTTGGTGTAAACACGCACGCCGGATCAATTCGTTCGTGTCAGTGACACCAGGTACTACAGCTCAACGGAGTTCGTACGCCGATGTAAACGATGATCACATGTCACTAGCTTGGCATCACACGCTAATGCAAAGGCATCAGACAAGCCTCAAGCACTCTTTCTATGTAATATTTTTTTCTTTTTTTAGCCAGCTGAGACGTAAACAACTTAACTTTCGTTGTCCGAGTTTGTCACGTCAGCTTCCACCGAGGAATGCAAACGAAGCACACATCTTTTTCGGCATCCGGCTAGTGTCGATCATCCTGACTTCTATCATCGGAAGCATCTTACCATCACAGCCCACTGACTTCGAGCACAACGTATGAAGATGAAAGCACAGGCGCAGTACAATCGCCGATACGATGTTTTCACACGGCCAACGACCACACTGAAACTGGCAGGCACTCACTAGCAAGCCGGCAGGTACTCGCTGGATTTGTCGGCGTCACTCGCACTCGGCACGAAATTGAGTCACGCTGGTAGCACTCGCAGACATTCGTCGTGTCATTCTAGATGACGAAGCGGTCATACAGGAACGTTTGGAGTAGTTTTCGTGCTTGCCTCTAGCACTCGGCCGTGCCTTCGAAGCGGCGGCCATTAGGCCCAGCACTCGGAGTCATCGCGGCCTCTGGTTGGTTGGCGCCGCTGTACGCGTGGTGACGTAGCATACGCGAGGCGAAATATCAAGCCCGGCTTGATCCCTCGCGCCTGCTCGCGTATGCCCCTCCGAAGCCGACGTCGAGAGGCGCATTTGACGCTTTTGACGCGTAGACGCGAGCGAACACGTGCCAGTGGTTGGCACTTTACACCACCGCTTGCATGTACCGGCAGGATCAGATCCAACAGTGCTTGACATGAGAAGAACTCCTTTGTTATCTCTCCACTTCACAAGGCATACTTCTCCATCTTCCCGCACAAGGCAAGCATTGTCTCCCCGCTTCATTGACTTATCATTCGGAAGTTGTGTGACTGCACCTCTTGTTCACTTTGAATTGACAGTCCCAGTCAAAACCACTTTCCTTTTTAGAAGGTAGTCCACGATTGGCAAGCCTGTAAAATATTGATCAGTAAACACATGAACTTTGTTATTCGTTATGGTTGTTGCGAGCTTCTTGACAACTGCTCCACCCAGGCTATACGCTGTTGAATCATCGGCGTGTACGATATCCTTCCCTGTGTAAACAAGAAAGTCAAGGACTAGACCATCAGGGGAGGCCAAAGTGAAATTCTTGAGACCAAGTGGATTCGGCTTTGAACTGGAGATATTGCCTGAATGTACACCTTCCTGAAAATGGGATCATTTGCTCGTCTATCGAAAAGTTTTTTGTCTGCGGGAGTGCTCGGCACGAAGTTTGGAAACAATCGACTATTGGCCGCGCAAGGTGCAGCTTATCTTCCTTTGATGCGCTGTAATGGCAGAAATATAGATAAAGTGCAATTGATTGCGCAGCTCGTAGAATCTGTTTCTTGTCATGTGGTCAGCAACAGATGGCGTTCGGGTTGCGCAGGACCAGTACAGCTGCACTTGGGGAAGATGCATGATTCCCATTAGCAGGTGTATTTCAGCAAGCTTCCTTATTTCAAGAGTGTTGGTTTGAACTGATCGGTGACTTCGCTTTTGAACCAAATACAGATTCGTTTATTCAGCAAGTTCCCTCCAAAACTCCAATGCAAAATACTTTGCAAAGTACTCATGCGTGTTGAGAAACTTCCGAAGAGTGAGTTCTTGATTGTCAGGTTGAAGACCATCCCTCTTTGGAAATCTGTAAGTAATGAGAGAGTACGTTTACCTTTAACCAACAGCCGCAAACTATAAACACTTACGCTCGCAAGTTCTAGATGCATTTCTTCTTTTTTGTTGGTGGGCTAGAAATTTCAGGTTGAAACTCATCTCCAGAATCACTTGTTTTCTCATCCTCGCTTACAGGAGGTGAAAAGTCACATTCATCTTCATCTTCTGACTCAGAGAGACCTGCGTCACTTTCCTCCAACATGGCAGCGATATCTTTATCGGTCAGGAACCTGGCTATTGAGAGCAAACCAAAGAATGCTCTACACACGTACACAACTTTTGTCCACAAACGTGGACCATTGTAAACACACATCTCGCACGTCAACGCAAGTAAATACCTTCTGAGTAACAGCTTATTACGCTTTAATGGGGGGCAAGTTTCACGCGTGAGCAAAAAGTTTCGCATTGTAGAGCATAATAGCCGAAAACTTACCCCTGGGTCGCCGCAAGCCACTCGAGCTATTTGCCGCCATTTCAACTTTTCACCACAGCGCTTCTAAACGACTGGTGCTGCTCTCTGTCGGGGATTGTGAAAACTGAATGCCAGTCTTTCAAACACACCGAATTTGAATTATCCAAAACAGATTTTGCTTGAATACTGTACCTAAACATCCACGTCCACAATTGTGGTTGCTGGTAGCTAAGAGGCTAAGTGACGGCACTCATCGTGCTTCTAGTAAGTAAGCTGAACTGCTTGTTTTCACATATTTCTTTACCTTGAGTTTATGTGGCAGGCGTGCGTGCTATTCACTACTGTTGGTGGTGGTGGGCCTTCCAACAGTGCGTGTAAATTTTATTTCACAAGCTACTGCTAAATAAAAATCACTCTGTTCGAGATACATTGTACATGACCGTGGAGCACCTGATTCCATGTTGCTGATGGAACTTTGAATACAGATTGTTGTTACAACCACGCTACATGCAAAAGTGTATAGTTTATAAACATGTGCTAACATTTACAGATGTCACATTTTGAGAAGCCAATGACACATATAGATGACATGTATATGACTGGTATAGTTAGCAAGCGCTGGTCTACAACTTCATCCAAAGCAAGACACCATCGAAATCACTGCTCTTTATGAGTTCTGGAGGGAAACTTGATGTTCATAGGCTGTTCCTGGTAGGTAGAAACTCATACGTTTTCACCGAAAAACAGTCTAGGCTTGCTATCGAAGCAACGTTATCTACAACGAATGTATCATCTCTAGACTTCATTTTGACACATCACGGTGCTCAGACTACATGGTTATCACAAAAAGTAAAAGTAACGAGTTAACAAAACGCCAAGCTGCACTACTGCAGCATTGTAGGGCAAAACAGTCGCCAACCCTGCCTTTCAATGTTCTGTCACACGAGTACAGCAGCTTCCACAAGTCTTGGAAACGTCAACACAGCACTACTGTTCACACCATCGTTTCACTCCCGAACACCAGACTGCTCACAAGAAAATAGAAGCACACAGGGCTAACCAGTGCCGAAGCAAGAACACAACACAGTGCGTAGTTCATGTGTTACCGTATGTACTTGGGTTTACTCAAGTAACCTTAGTAGAAACTTCAGTTGCTAAGGAACTGCACAGCATGTTTGGTTTGAGTTCCACAAAGCTCTTCCAGTTCAAAAAATCTTTAGTAACAGGTACTATGTAGTTCCTCCTTCATGGTGGAACAAGTCTGTGCCGACCACCTGCCACGGGCATTCTGGGAATGGTGTCTGGAGCAACTGTTCCTTTGCCACAGGACGGTGCATTGTACAAGTTGGGCATCTTCTCACGTGCGTTTCAACGTCTCAGGCTGATTGCTGGCCATCACTACAACTCCCGTGCTCTTGCTCGGCATCTCACAACTCCTTGTTGTCCCCTGTGTAGTTGCTGCAAAACTTCTTCTCGTAATGAAGGAAAAAGACAATGATTGTGCCCCGAAGTAGGAGTTCCTGTACAACAGACTGCTCACCGGTCACACTTGTGTACTTGCGCAGTTCAGGTGCCAGCATTTGTTTTTGGCCATTTGGTAATGCAGTGGTGCATGACCACGTGATGTTGCATCTTTTTACAGCTCGACTTTGGTGCTGTTCAGCATCTCAGTTAACACTGGCAGCTGCTCATTGGTCACAAGTTCCCACTCTTCTATGATGGATGCTAGATGTTGGTCAGAGCACTTTAGCGGTTTGCGCCATGGCACATCAGCTGTGTGCATGTCTTTTCCTGGTATGTGTGAAATCGATGAAGTCATACTCAAGCACACCCATGCGAAAACGGTGCAAATGAGGAGTCATTTCGTCAATGTGTTTTGTTGAGAACAAAGGCGCCGAGGGTTTGTGATCAGTCTTTGCTGAACTGGAGACCGAGCACATACATTATAAAACGTTCATATGCCCAGGTTTTGGCAAGAGTCTCCTTCTCCACCTGAGCATAGTTTTCCTCTGTCGATGTCATTGTGCTTGAAGCGTATGCCACTGGCTGCCACTTGCCGTCGTCATTTAAATGGAGCAGAATAGCCCCCAAGCCATAGAAGAAGGCATCAGTTGATATCATCAGAGGCTTTTGTGGATCATAGTAGCTCAATACTGGTGTTCTGGTCAGTCATCTTTGACCCGGTTGAAGGCTTCTTGTTCAGTATGGTGCCGAAATCAAACTTCTTTATCCAGCAATAGCTCTCGCAACGGTTTCGTCTTCTCGGCCAGTCCCGTGAGAAAATTTGCCACCTGGTTGATCATGCCCAGGAACGACCTGAGCTTGGTGGTGTTCTCTACTGGCGGCATTTTTCTGTTGGCTTCAGTTTTTTCTTGGTCAGCAGCGATACCTGCTTCATTTCAAGATGTGCCGAGAAACTTGATGCTTATTTTGCTGAATTCACACTTGCATAGATTTAGAGTCATTCCTGCGTCCTTGAGCCTCTGACGCACTGCTGTGAGCTGTGGGTTGTGCTTCGCTTTGTTCGTTCCAAAAACGACGGCGTCACCCTTTTGGTATGCTCTGTCAGGTAGTCCCTCAAGAATGCAAAGCATTTCTCGCTGAAAGAACTCTGGCGCTGCCGCAATGCCAAAAGATACTCGCAGGAACCGAAATCTCCCGAACGGCATGATAAATGACATCAAGTCATGGGACTCTGGTGCAAGGGTGTCTGGCAGTAGCCAGAATTTGCATCGAGCTTGCTGGAAACGTTTGCATTGGCCACTTTACAAAGTTTTCTTCGACTGTAGGCATGATGACCTTTTCACGGATCAGCTTGGGCATCATTACGTGAAGAAGTTTTGTAGTTAAATTCAGGGTAGTCAATGCAGATTCTGATTCTCTCCAATCTGTTTCAATGCAATAATCATAGGTGCATACCAGGGTGTCCCATGGTAAACCTGCTGGATCACCCCAAGATCCTCTGTAGTTCTTGTTGAAATATAGACGGCAGTCAAACAGCCACTCATCGAGGCCTTGTCAGTGCATAAGGTGTAGCATTTGCTTTGAGCCTCACTTCATAGTTTTCATTTGAACAAGTCTTGCAAAGGGTTGGCAGAACTCCATTCTTGCCTAGGGGACACCATATTACTTGGGTCTGTTTGTTGGCCCCAACTGCCTGCAGGTGTGACAGTGTGTCGGGAGCACACATGACTGGTCTTCCCAATAGAGCTCTTTCCTGGCCTTCCACTTCAAAAACCTGTTGATGAACTGACTTGTCTTGCCATGCGGTTGTTGCACTGAACATTCCCTTTGTTTTTATAGGTCTTCTGCCCAGTCCGAAAAGTTGGGACGGCCATGTTGGCCATCCCAGCTTTCCTAGTGGCGGGGTCCTTTATTCCCAACAGGTATGTGGTGCCCTCTCTGGAGAGTGTCGAGATTTCTCATCACAGGACAGCATATACTGTTTGATAAGACAATGCCACGTGAACATCGTTATTTCACCCACACTATTTAATTCTTCAGGTTAAATAGTGTTTCTCTTGAAGATTCTCTTGAAGAGCATTCAGGCACTTCTGAATCTTCGAAACCTTATCATGCTTTATGTTCTTTGTGGCACTAATATTTAACCTTAAAATGATGGAACCTCATGAGCCTTTCAAATTGGTTCCAAGGTATTACATCAGCCACAGCAGGGAAGGTGGTTCTATTTTCCGAGTAACACCTCACTCATTTCAGTAAGCGTGTATCAACTAGCCAACAAGTTTTTTTAAGCTTACTAAAAATGGTGGTACTCAAGCAAGTGCAATGTGGCAAAGTCAGATTGGGTATATTCGATTCGAAGTGGGCCATAAAAGAGTTCTATATACTAGGTAATTGAATATATTAAAAATGAACAGTTACCATAAGATGGCTCTTTCATCAATCACAGGAGAGAAGCATGCCTTACCGTGCCTGGCTTTCTGAAACTGCACTGCCCATTTCTTTTTTGACCACTAGCCGTAACTCCCTGCTTGTGCCCTCTGTTTTCGTTGTAGTGCATGGCAGAAATTTGCACTCTCTAAAAAATTGAAAAATAATAAAGCAACATTATGAAGGAAAACACCTATATGTGAGACAGACAGAGTTTAAGAATAAAGGATTACTATGAGAGGCAAAAACTTCTAACGAAATAAAGCTTGACTTGTGAGAAATGTGATCAGTGCTGATTTTTTTTCATTACAGTAAGGCAACCTTCAATAAGTATAAACATATTTCATGTGAATGTGTGCAAGCACTAGCCTAACCTTCATTCCATTGTAGCTGTAATGGTAAATCTTGACGGAAAACTGGTTGATGAGGCTGTAAAAGGCCTCGCAGCTGTGATACCCCTGTCACACAGCCACCACCAAACTCTAACTTCGTCAACGTGAATCTCCCCTAGGGAGTTCGACAGAGATGAAGTTGTGGCAGTGTCACACGGCAATGACAACATTATAATAGTTGCCATGAGGTGGCTCAGCCAGCGCTGCTTGATTTTCACAGAAGTATCTTAATTTCATATCTAGTTGCTTTTTTTGTGTGTATCTTTGTTATGCAGTTTTTACAAAAACATGCGAACGAAATATGAAAAATTATTTCAAATGAAAACTCATTTGCTAAATGTAGCGATGCTGGCCACCTTGTGCCTAACACTATGTTTGTGTTTACAAACGCACCATTATTCTAGCCACCCTAGCACTGTGCTTGATTACTAATTGTTTTTGTAGCCCGTAAGTTACTTTTGAATTATTAGGTCGGGTCCTATTACCCATTCCTGCAGTCGTCGAAGCATGCCATGATGATGCAGAACTGTCAGTCATTCCTCTGACGGGCAAACGCAAACACAGCGACAACAACCGCATGCACGGGCGAAATATTTTGAAATGGCGGCGCCTGGCCCGACTCGCGAAGCACGGTGTAGATACCAAGCGGTAGATATAAGGTAGATACCAACCTGTGAAACGGACAGGCTTTCGCAGTTGCTTTCAACAGCAAGTGTAGCGTCATTTACCGGCAGACTCCCAAGGAACTGGTGGATTCGCCAATAAAATGGCCACGTGACCGCACCAGAACCTGTAGTTCTGTTTTTTGAGAATAATCTGTAATAAACGAAAGTGCAAGCTTAGTAGTAGTGACAGAAGCAAGTCGAAACGATTCTCTAGGCTTGTGTATGACACCATCTTATGACACCAGGCTTTGAACAGTGGAATAGGTTGAATTGCTGTGCATACTGCGTGGGATAATCCAATTCGATAACAGTATCCAATGGCAAGACGACTGCACCAACTTACACAGAGTCCATTCTTGGTAGTCGCACTATAAAGATAAAAAATCCTAGGTACACAAGGTATGTCTAGAGTTAATGTTTTCACAAGTGGACCTGTATTCTGTAGGATTTTAATTCCTGAGGACAGGTCCGTTTGTTAAAGTGTTGGCTTCAGGAACATCCCGTCTTCCAAGGGCTTTTTTTTTTCATTGCTTCAAAACTTTATCTCCGACTGAACTTGCCAATAAAGGCACCTGAGAGAGGCCATGAGGATGAGCCATTAACTCATGTATAATGTTGCCCCGGAAAGGCAATACAATCAGCACGGGTACAAATTTGTTTAAATTGACAACTAAATAGGCATAGCAAGTGTTTTTATGTGGGACACCTAGCTAAATCACACCTAAATGGTCGTAAGGGGCTGAGCTTTTTCGCGCCGTTTTCCGCGAACATTTTGTTGGTTAGTAGTGTGGCAGCTTGGGCTAGTTGGTATGGCATGACGATAGTTATAACGCGAGAACAAAACGACGACACAGAGACAGGGAGTGCCCTTGTCTCTGTGTCGTCGTTTTGTTCTCGCGCTATAACTATCGTCATTTGGTTGGTGGCAGCATTGACATGCACGGCGTAAGCTCCTCGGCAGTACACAGGCATGATATTCAAGTCAAAATGCTCACCTGTACTTGCTTCGCAGATTTTAGATTTTAGTATGCACTTGGGCTCGCGTCCTCACGATGCCGTACCTGGCCAGCGCTTCCGTAATGGCAGAGTAAATTTTGGCATTCCGCTTTTGACCACGAAGGCCTGAGAGGTGTTCTTCCCAGAGCGTAATCAAAGTCATCGTCTCCTCTTCTGTCCAGCTCGCGCGCTCATTGAGACACGTCATCTCTTCTTTTATTTCTTCTTTGTTTAAGCAGAGCGAAATGGCGCGTGCGGGTTGGCGGAAGATTGGAAAGCAAAGAATGAAAACTGATGAAAAAAACAGAGAAAGTCACGGAGAAAGTGAACTCAATGGCGATGGCGATGAAAATACCAGTGTTGCATGCTTGTTTGCCAAAGTTTCGCTAAAATTGACAAGCGTATCATTATCAATACTTTATTTTCTTCGCATAACGTTCAAAGCATCTTTTTAAGACTTTAGTGCAAATAAAAGATGGGAAATTTCATTTTTAGCTCAATATGATTTGTTTTATATACTTTCAGGTAAATCGCACTTCGCGAGCTGTGTCGTCGAGAGTAGGCATTTTTCAGTCAACTGAGTTCTGGCGAAGGCAGTGGTGGCGACTGGCATTCGAATGGCATTCGGGTGAATGCCATTTTGTTCGCCCCTGTGGCACCGCGCGAATGGCAATAAATCTGAAGGCATTCGTGGGTAAATGCCATTTTCTCTGCCCCTGTGGCACGGGTATAAGTCTGAAATGTTATCTGAATGATCAGTAGTGCGAGTGTGATTGTTGACAACTTGTGATAACACAAATGTAAGACATGTGTTGACGAATTCACTGGCCATGTTACTTTTTGATAGTGTGGAAGCGAGATTTGACGAAGCGATAGATGGGAAGTTAAAATCACCAAAAAGCAAGACGGGTGTTTTAGGATACGACTTAGTTATCTGGCCCAATGCATCGTGGAAAGCGGGCAAGAATGCAGCATCGGCAGAAGGAGGGCGATAGCAAATGCCAAGAAAGATGTGCGAGAAGGATGCAGTGCAACATAGTCATAGCATTTCAAGAGGTGATTGAATTAATATCGGGATGTATCGTAGTTCACTGCTTGTGGCGATAAAGATGCCACCACCGCGGGTATTGTTGACTCTATCTTTGCGAAATATATTGAAGCTTGGAAAGAGGAACAAGATCTCGGAATCGCGAATGTATGTGTTAAGCCACGTCTCAGTAAGCAAAACAACATTACACGAAGATGAGCTGATGAGGCCACATAACTAGTCACGTATTGGAATTACACTACGGATATTAGTATGCAAGAACGATATGGAAGAACGATTGCGTTGCGGTGTTTAAGGTTTAGACTGGTGTAACTGCTAGGATTTGCGCTCGACTACTTTGTTGGCCTGCTGGTCCTAGACGAAGGTTTTGCCGCCAGAGAGAAGTTTACCATAACGCAGCGTTAGCTTGAGATTGTTAGTCTACTAACAACCTCCAGCTACTAGTGACTCTACATTTTTTCTGAAGTAACTCTACTAGCATTCTAAGAGGGACATGATTGAAGCTGACGGTCTGCATAAGAATTTCTTGTCTGGTATGTAATCCTTTAACTGCAGAAGCGAGCCAGTCCTAGCAGCATCATTTCCAGTCGACGTGCCTTTGCAGATGTCGCAAAGCACATTCTTCTTGTTGACACTTCGTGCGATGTACCCTGCTAGGTATTCTAAACACTCCCGCTCCTATGGCCCAAGGTTTTCAAGCGTAGCTCGCATTCAGACATGATCAAACTCGGCACTCAGGTTGGGCCTTGAGAAAATCTGTTAGCTGAACAGTGACTATTCATTTTATCTGAAGTAACTCTTCGTGCATTCTAAGAGCGACATGATTGAAGCTGACGGTCTGCATACGGATTGCTTGTCAGGTACGTAATCGTTTAGCTGCAGAAGCGAGCCAGTCCTAGCAGCATCATTTCCAGTCAACGTACCTTTGCAGAAGTCACAAAGCGCATCCTTTTTGATGACACTTCGTGTGATATACCCTGCTAGGTACTGCTAGGTAACACTCTTGCTCCTCTGGCACAAGATTTTGAAGCGTAGTTGGCATTCAGACATGATCGAACTCAGCACTCAGGTTGGGCCTTGAGAAAATCTGTTAGCTGTACAGTGACTATTCATTTTATCCAAAGTAACTTTCCGTGCATTCTAAGAGGTACATGGTGAAGCTGACGGTTCGCATATGGGTTGGTTGTGAGGTACGTAATTCTTTAGCTGCAAAAGCAAGCCAGTCCTTGCAGCATCACTTCCAGTCAACGTGCCTTTGCTGAGGTACAAAGCGCATCTTTCTTGTTGACACGTTGTGTGATGTATGCACCCTGCCAGGTATTCCAAAGACTCCCGCTCCTCTGGCCCAAAATTTTCAAGCGTAGTTGGCATTCAGACAACATCTAACTCAGTACTCAGGTTGGGCCTTGAAAAAATGTGTTAGCTGAACTGCGACTCTTCGTTTTATCTGAATTAACTCTTCGTGCATTCTAAGAGGGACATGATTGAAGGTGACGGTCTGCATACGGATTGCTTGTCAGGTACGTAATCCTTTAGCTGCAGAAGCAAGCCAGTCCTAGCAGCATCATTTCCAATCAACATACCTTTGCAGAAGTCACAAAGTGCATCCTTCTTGATGACACTTCGTGTGACATACCCTGCCAGGTACTCTAATGCCGCTCCTCTGGCACAAGATTTTGAAGCGTAACTAGAACTCTGACATCACCTAACTGAGTACTCAGGTTTGGCCTTGAGAAAATCTGTTAGCTTATGGTGACCATGCTACTCACCGTAGAGGATGATCACCGTGGGTTCACGCTTAGTGAGCCACAGAGCCGCGACTTCGTCACCTACTTAAGTGTAGCGCACCGCGCCGCGCGCGCTCAACTAACACGGCGTTTAGCGCGGCACGGCAAAACAGAGTGTTTCAATAACAGAAATACACAACACTTTATTGCCTTTGGCGGCACCCCGAACAATAGTACAATGTCTGCTCCCGGGACGCGGAAAGCAAAGGCACCCGCAGGCGGACTATCGATAAGGGGAAACCACGAGCACGTCGCAGTTGGCAATGGCGAGCTTTGACACACCGGTGGGGAAAAGGTCCCTCGTGGCTATGCTGCGTTATTCCAAATGTTTAGGCCTTATTCCAAATGTTTTACCAAAGCAAAACTGCGATTCTGCCTAGTTGGAACATATCGATCTTGAAATGTTTGCGCAAGCACACGGGAACTGTCTATGTTTTCTTCTGTGTCCCCCTGTGCTTGCGCAAACATTTCAAGAAGGGTTTTACCAAAGTGAGCTGCACACGTATTTCCAAGAGGAGTTCGGTAAATAAAGAAAAATGGGAGCAAATATGGAGGCAGAGGTATATGAGAGGTGTATAACCTGCTACGTGTAACGATTTAGGGGATGCATATAAGAGAGCGCACAGGGTAAAAAGGGCTGGCCGGCCGATCCTCCCCGCCCAATGTCACCTTTCTTCTTTTCTACTATGAGGAGATGCCAAGTGCGTCTAAAAATTATGCTGCAAGATGCTCCAAGAAAGAGCTTTTTAAAAATTCTTTCTTTCAAATAGATAGAAACAACTACAAAAAGAGCGAACATCACTGTACTATCACGGCAACATTCGTGCCGCAGCGTTCTCTTACAATGTTGCTTGAATATGTGAAAGTGCATTGCAGTTTCATATAACATACACTCATATCGTCGCAACATTGTCGCAAATTGTGCAACATTGCGCAACATAGCAGAAGTTACGTAAACATTATGCAGCAATTTCTGCTATAGGGCGACGACGATGTTGTTGTATTCTGGGTTTCCACTATAGCTGCCGCCATCTTGTTTTCCCGACTCTGCTTTCCTCTCGCTTTGCCATGTTGGTCACCATGTTGAGTTCCCTCCCAGCCGGGCTGCTGCGAGGCGCCACCATGTTCCTGCGCCGACCCAGGCAGCTGTTGCTGCCGGCTGGATATGGACGGTTCAAGGTGTTTCGGCGCATGTTCTCCTCCTGGCGTCTTCACAGACTTTTCTTGCTCAGCTGAGCTACTGAGGTGTTTATCGTATGCCCTCTGCGAGACGTCGCGGCCGTGTGGACGTATTGTCGTCTCCTTTGTTGTCCCACCACGCTCCTTGCATGGCTGTACTAGTGTCGTTGTCAGATAGGAAGGAGGCGTGGTGCCCGGAGGCACTTTGTCCCAGAGTCTCACGTAACACATCAACTCATCATCATCCGTCTGTCTTGCACTTCTTTCCTCCATGGGCCTGGCGAAAAGAAAGATTTGTTTTGACAGATGGCCGTTTTCCATTGTTGAATAAGCTAAGGAGACTAAAAACATTCAAAAATTTAGGAAGCGTATTACAAATTTAATAATCTAAATCCACTTGTGGGGTGCATGTGCTGGAGATGGGTAATGTAATATATTTATTGTAATCATTGTTTTTTCATCATTGTTTTTCATATTACACTCAGTTTGTATGTGTTTCAATCTACGTTAATAGTGATGATAATGCTTCTTGTATTTATCCTAAAGGAACAGCTTTGTTTGAATATTTAACATACTGTCATGCAGCCGCGACGATGAAGGAACGTGCACGACAGGATCAGGAGCAAGCCGCAACAATCTTTTTATTTCACTGGGCTGACCTGTGCCCGAAAGAAACAAGTGAACCGCCGTACAGATGGCGAACTACTACACCGGTGCCGACGGCTGCCCTCGGCTTATTGGCGAGGGGCGTTTTTCGATAAAACGCGGCACGAAGATAAGTTCACAGATCACGCCTTCATGATGGAGCGCAGATACACACTAGCCACGTGCGTCACAAGCAAAGCGGTAAGGATGGCAAGTGATTGCGGCATTACTCCCCTTTTAAATAAACGTCGGCCCGATGCTTAAAAGAGCAAACATTGAAAACCGAGAACAGTGTCATGAGAACACACGAGAAGAAAAAGGAAGATCGAAATTCGCAGTTGACATTGCAAACTGTAAGGTCTATTACCGCGTGTAATAAGGTTCAAGGCGCACGACATGCACAAGTTCTGGGTTAGCGCGGCGCCGTTGCGGTGTCGTCGCGCCTTCGGGGACAACTTCATAGTCCAGTTCACTAACACGACGTATGACCTTGTAAGGTCCAAAATACCGGCACAACAACTTTTCGCTGAGTCCTTGGCGGCGAATGGGGGTCCAAATCCACACACGGTCACCGGGTTTGTATTCCGTATGGCGGTGGCGTAAGTTGTAGTGTCGAGCGTCGATGGACTGCTGTTCCTTAATCCGCAGGCGTGCAAGTTGTCGGGCTTGTTCTGCACGTTGAAAGTAGGTGGCGACGTTGTGGTTCTCTTCTGTGACATCTGGGAGCATGGCGTCCAACGTTGTAGCTGTCTCTCTGCCGTAGACGAGGCTAAAAGGCGTCATGCGTGTGGTCTCTTGTATTGCAGTGTTATAGGCAGATACGACGAATGGAAGGATGCTGTCCCAGGTTTTGTGTTCTGCATCGACATACATGGCAAGCGTGTCAGCGATAGTTTTGTTCAGCCGTTCCACGAGGCCGTTTGTCTGCGGATGATACGCAGTAGTCTTCTGGTGGCTGGTTTGACTGTGGTGCAGGATAGCTTGCATTAGCTCTGCCGTGAACGCTGTTCCCCTGTCCGTGATGAGGACCTCGGGGGCACCGTGTCGCAGCAGGATGCAGTTGACAAAAAACTTTGCGACCTCCTCTGCTGTTCCGTTCGGCAAGGCTTTTGCTTCGGCATAACGGGTGAGGTAGTCAGTTGCTACGATTATCATTCTATTGCCAGAAGTTGATGTCGGAAAGGGACCGAGAAGGTCCATTCCAATCTGTTGGAAAGGCTTTGCTGGGGGTGGTATGGGGTTCAGCAGCCCGGCTGGCCTGGTCGGTGGCCTCTTTCTTCCTTGGCATTCACGGCAAGTCTTAACGTACCGCGTGAGGTCGGTGGGCAGTCGTGGCCAGTAGAATTTCTCTTGGACTCGGCGAAGAGTGCGCGCATATCCAAGGTGTCCAGCAGTCGGTTCGTCGTGGGAAGCCTGTAGAATTTCTTCTCGAAGGTTGCTGGGAACGACAATAAGATACGTAGTCTTATTGGGCGCAAAGTTCTTCTTTACGATGATGTCGTTTTGAAAACAGAAGGATGAGAGTCCCCGCTTAAATGGTGCAAGGGGTGATGAAGTTTTGCCTTCCAGGTATTCATGGAGACGCTTGAGGTCAGGGTCCGTGCGTTGCTGTTGCGAAAAAGTGCTGCTACTGATAGATCCAAGGAAGCTGTCATCGTCGTCAGTCGTTCTTTGGGGCTTCATCAACAGGAGCCCTTGACAAGCAGTCTGCGTCCGAATGCTTTCTCCCAGACTTGTATGTTACGGTGACAACAAATTCCTGGAGACGAAGACTCCATCGAGCGAGGCGGCCGGAGGGATCTTTCAAATTTGCAAGCCAGCAGAGGGTGTGATGGTCACTCACAACCTTGAATGGTCGTCCGTAAATGTAAGCACGGAATTTCGATGTCGCCCAAATGATTGCGAGACACTCCTTCTCAGTAGTTGAATAGTTACTCTCCGTCTTCGACAGCGAACCGCTAGCGTATGCGATCACTTTCTCGAACCCGTTGCTTTTCTGGACAAGGACCGCGCCTATGCCCACGCTGCTTGCGTCGGTATGAATTTCAGTTTGGGCATCTTCGTCGAAGTGTGAAAGGATGGGAGGGGACTGTAAACGACGCTGGAGGTCCTTAAAGGCTTTTTCTTGCGGCGCTTCCCATTGAAATCGTACATCAGCCTTTGTTAGCTTCGTCAAAGGTTGAGCTATGCATGAAAAATTCCTCACAAACTTCTGTAGTAAGCACACAAGCCAAGAAACCTTCGTACGGCTTTCTTGTCTGTCGGCCGCGGAAAATGCTCGATAGCAAACATCTTCTGGGGGTCGGGTCGTACACCGTCCGGGTTGATGATATGGCCAAGAAATAACAGCTCATGATATGCAAAGCGGCACTTCTCAGGCTTTAGGGTAAGTCCTGAAGACTTGATTGCATTGAGTACGGCCCTCAGTCTTCGCATGTGTTCGTCAAATATTGCTGCAAAGACTACGACGTCGTCGAGATACACGAGGCAGGTTTGCCATTTCAGGCCTGCCAACACCGTGTCCATTACTCGTTGAAACGTTGCCGGTGCGGAACAAAGCCCAAATGGCATGACCTTAAACTCGAATAACCCGTCCGGAGTGATGAAAGCCATCTTTTGTCTGTCCCTTTCGTCGATTTCAATCTGCCAATATCCGCTTTTGAGGTCCATGGACGAGAAGTACTTGGTATGACAGAGTCGGTCTAGGGTGTCGTCTATCCTTGGGAGCAGGTAGACATCTTTCTTCGTTATGTTGTTTAGCCTGCGATAGTCGATGCAGAACAGGAGGCTTCCGTCTTTTTTCTTTACGAGAACGACTGGTGCTGCCCAAGGGCTTTTCGAAGGTTGAATGACGTCATCGCGAAGCATTTCGTCCACTTGTTTCCGAATCGCTTCACGCTCTCGTGGCGACACACGGTACGGGCTTTGGCGGAGAGGTTGGGTGTGCTCGCTGGTTATGATCCGATGCTTGGCAATTGGTGTTTTTGGCACCTTAGACGAGATTGCGAAACAGTGACCATAGCTTTCTAGGAGAATGCGGATCTGATTTTGCCTAGTCGCTGGGAAGCTCAGGGTTGATGTCGAACGCAGGCAGCTGGTTTTGCATTGACGAGTCTTGGTGGGATTGGTCGGAAATGACGAACGTGCCTGGAATGTCCCCTACTTCATCTAAGAAGCCAATCGTGCTGCCTTTGTTGAGGTGTCGGTGTTCCCTGCCGAAGTTGGTTACGAGCAAATCAGCTTGTCCATTCTTGAAGTAAGCGATGCCTCTGGCGACGCCAAGCTGTCGGTCTAAGAGGAACTGTCTGTTTTTCTCGATCACGCCTTCAACATCCTCGGTGTTGTCTGTAACCACTGGTATTATGACGCTTGACCTTGGTGGGATGCTTACTTTCATCTAGAACACGCAGGATGGCGTGGTGCCCTAGGGTGGTCTTCGACTGAATGGTTTGACCCGTGGAAAGTGTGATCTGTCTTGATTGAAGGTCGATGATTGCTCGATGTTTGGTCAGAAAATCCATGCCCAAGATGACATCGCGGGAACACTGCTGCAGGACTATGAAGCACGCTGGGTAAGTACGTCCACTGACAGTCACTCGTGTTGTGCATCATCCCGTTGGCAACACGAGATGGCCTCCGGCTGTGCGAATCACGGGACCATCCCATCTAGTCATTACCTTCTTTAGTTGCTCTGCGAAGGCTCCGCTTATTACAGAAAAGTCGGCTCCTGTGTCGATAAGTGCCTGTTACACTACGGCCAGTCTATAAGTACGTCTAGGTCAGAGACTCTAGATCTCGAGTTGGACGTCAGTCTTGGTGTCGAATCACGGCTTCTGCGAGTGCCGCAAGTGCGGTTGGGGCGTGCCGTCGAGCTTAGTGCGAAGTGTCGTCGTACCAGCCGTGGTGTCTCCGTCGGGGTGCCATTGTCGTGCGGTATGATCAGTGGAGGTTCTTCGTTCATTCGGCGGCAAGCAACCTCGCCTCCACAGGTTGCTTTACTCAGTTTCCCCTACGAGGGCTCGGGGACCTTCCTCGCGCTGCCGCCGCGTTGCCACGGCCTGGCGATGTGTAGCAGCTGTATGGCGGTGATGGTGATCGTGATAGACGGGTGGGCGGATACTCCGCACGGCGCAAGTAGTCTTCAACTTCACGTGGTCGCTGTCCGGGTCGCGGTCGTGGTGCGTTGAGGGCAAAACCACGAAGTCCCATGCGTTTGTAAGGGCAGTATCTGAGGATGTGGCCTGGCTCACCGCAGTGAAAGCATAGTCGGCGTTGTTGGTCGGGGGTTCTCCAGAGGTCTGCTTTTCGCGGCGCTTCCAAAAAAAGCAGGTGAGTGGACGGGTGACGGCGATCGCTGGGGTGGTTCGTAATGCTCACAGCACATGTTGGCGGTACCCCTTGGGCTGCAGTACTGCGGCAGCGTAACTTATTCCCTGGTTTTCTTGACATGGAGTCGCCGTCCGGGAAACACCCAAAGCAATGCGAACTTCGTCAGCGTATGACATTCCGTGAGTGACGCTTCTGGAGGCTGCGAGGGTGATGGTATAAGTAGCCGCAGCTCCTCGCGGACGACTTCGCGTATTATTTCACGCAAGTTGCTGGTACTTGGCAAACATTGCTTGAGGGTTCATGGAAGCTATGTGCGCTGTACGGTTGTACTGGGGGTTTCGGGAATCTGTCTTCTCAATGGTGGATGCCTCTTGCGTGAACTCGGCAACGGTTTTCGGCGGGTTGCGAACTAGGCCAGCGAAAAGGGACTCTTTTACTCCTCGCATTAGAAGCCCAATTTGCTTTTCCTCTGCCATGTTCGGATCCACACGGCGGATGAGAAGCTTCATTTCCTCTACGTATATAGGCACAGTTTCGTTAGACTTTTGGATCCTCGATCGTAGCAGAATTTCAGCCCTTTTTTTGCGCAGCATGTTGGTAAACGTCCTCAAGAAATCAGTCTTGAACACCTCCCACGTAGTCAAAGAGGCCTCGTGGTTTTCAAACAACGTTTTAGCGGGGCCGTCGAGGGCGAAGAAAACGTGACTCACCTTCATCTCGTCATCCCATTTGTTTAGTGAAGCCACCCGAGTGAATTGGTCGAGCCAATTTTCTGCATCTTCTGCAGGCGAGCCGTGGAAGGTTGGAGGCACTCGAGGCTGTTGCAAGATGACAGGGGTGGGCGCAGCTGGTAGGCTCATGGTTGACGTCGAGTCTTCTTTTTTCTGTCGAGTGCACTCCGGTAGTGTTCCGGGTTCCGGTGGCAACCCTTGTAGGCGGCGACTACTGCGAGTCGCGTCGCTGCTTTTGGGGGCCTCGTCCTTCCGTGCAGCTGTTGGCTCAGGGACCTGGTGCATACCCAGCACCTCCACCAGTTGTCACGCAGCCGCGACGATGAAGGAACATGCAGGACAGGATCAGGAGCAAGCCGCAACAATCTTTTTATTTCACTGGGCTGACCTGCGCCCGAAAGAAACAAATGAACCGCCTTACAGATGGCGAACTACTACACCGGTGCCCACGGCTTATTGGCGAGGGGCGTTTTCCGATAAAACGCGGCACGAAGATAAGTTCACGGATCACACCTTCATGATGGAGCGCAGATACACACTAGCCACGTGCGCCACAAGCAAAGCAATAAGGATGTCAAGTGATTGCGGCAATATTTTTCCAATTTATTTATTTATTTATTTATTTATTTATTTCCAATACTGCTGCTCTCATCTGAGAGCGTAGCAGGAGGGCAATACAAAAAGTGCAATATATAAAACATAAAACATTTCAGGAACAATGAAATATCTAATAAATGTAAAAAAAAAAGAGGATACAATAAATATAAGGCAAGAACAAATAGCGTTTACCAAAATATATACAATGAATACATTTATCACACTATTGAGACAGGCCTGTAGTTATATCCTTTCTGTGTCGAGGATTAGTTGCTTGTGCCTTCAATTTTATTAACAAATTCCGAGAATGATTTGGTGTTTGTGATCGATGGATGTACTTGATTCCATTCCCTAATGGCAAGTGGAAAAAAGGAATGCTTGAAGGTTTCATTACTATATGAATATTCTGTTAGTATATTGGGATGCTGTTGGCGTGTAGGTCGGGTTTCGGAAAACGAAATGTACTTCGACACGTTTATCTTGAAACTGTTGTGAATTATCTGAAACAAGAATTTTAAGCGGGCTTCTTTCGCCCTTTCTAGCAGCGTTTTTAGATTGGATGCGTTTAAAAGGTAAGTTGGGGAGTCAGTGCGCCTGTACCTGTTGTGAATAAATCTTATCGCTTTTCTTTGCACTGCTTCCAGTTTCCTTATGTTAGTCTTTGTATGCGGGAACCAAACCACGTTGGCATATTCTAAAATCGGTCTTATAAATGTCTTATAGGCAAGCAGCTTTATTGGGGTGGGAGCTAGTTTTAGGCTTCTTTTAAGAAAAAATAACTTGCGTAGTGCTGCTGCGGAAACGTTATCTATGTGCTGGGTCCAGTTAAGGTCCGAAGTAAGCGTCACCCCTAAATATTTATGTTGGTTTACTTTAGGTAACATGGTGCCGTCGACTGCATAGTTGAATATTGAGGGCTGTTTTCTTTTAGTTATTGTGATCACAGCGGATTTTTTTACGTTTATTGACATCTGCCATTGTTTACACCACTCGGATATTGTGTTTAGGGAGGCACTCAGCGCAAGGTGGTCTGTATGGCTATTGATTTCCTGATATATAACACAATCGTCAGCAAAAAGTTTTATGTTAGAGTCGATGTTTGTTGCAATGTCGTTGATATAGATTAAAAATAACAATGGTCCAAGAACTGATCCTTGTGGTACGCCTGATGATACAGAAACGGTTTTCGATGTAGCTTGTTCAAAGAATACGAATTGTTTTCGATTGAGCAAAAAGTCCTTAATCCAACTGGCGAATGAAGTGTTACCTAAGATGGCTTCCAATTTCGCAATTAATTTGTTATGGCAGACACTGTCAAATGCTTTTGAAAAATCTAATAGGACCATATCTGTTTGACTGCGGCGATTGAGGCTATGTGCAAGGTCATGCACAACTTCGGTCAATTGTGTAATAGTTGATAAACCGTTTCGAAATCCATGCTGGTTGGGAGAAAAAAAATGTATTTGTTCAAGGAAAGATGTGATGTGTTTAAAAATAACATGTTCTAGTAGTTTGCACGATGTACTTGTAAGAGATATAGGTCTATAGTTCGATACCAGGACTTTATCTCCGGATTTATGTATTGGTATGACTTTAGCTAATTTCCAGTCAGACGGTAATTTAGCGAGCTGCAAGGATTTCCTAAAAATTATTCCGAGATATTTACTACTCCATTCCGCGTACCTTTTAAGAAATTCGTTCGGAATGTTATCGGGACCACTAGATTTCCTGGGATCAATTTTCAATAAAAGATTCATGACACCGGCATCTGTAATGATTAGGTCCTCGATGGTCGTGGTAATGCGCGAACTAATAGAGGGTACATTTTTATTTTCAGCTGTGAATACAGACTGAAAAAAGTTGTTAAATGACTCAGCTTTATCTTGTTTTTCTTTTGCAGATAGTTGTGTCACTGCCCCCCTTACACTGAAATGTTTCCAGAACCTGCGAGGGTTATTTGCAAGGAAACTCGGCAGAGTTACGTTAAAGTAATGATCTTTTGCCGCTTTGGTTTTATCTCGTAGATCAGTCTTAGCGTTCTGCAGTTTTAAAGTTATCGACTGGCTTTGGTTATTTTTTGCTGTTTTACGAAGACGATTCACGCGACGTTTTGAGTGAATAACTTCACGCGTGATCCATGGGTTTGACCTCTGCTGTTTTCTAGTTTTTTGGGGAACATACTTATCGATACAAAAAAATATAATTGATTTGAACTTAATCCATAGAGCGTCTATGTCACATGATGCGTCCGACGCGAGTTGTGAAAAGTTGGCAAACTCGTAGTCTAAGTGTGTTAGTATGCTGTTGTCGTCCGCTCTTTGAAAGTCAGCAATCACAGACACTTCGTCACGATTGATTTGGGTATTGCTAATAGGTAGAATGCATAGCAGTATATCGTGGTCCGAAATGCCTTCAATAATACTCGATTTAACAGCACTTATCGGGAAGTGTTGGCTGAGAAGGATAAGATCCAGGATGTTTTTAACAGCACCTTGTGTGCGCGTAGGCTCAGTTACGATTTGTTGAAGGTTAAAGGCAAGCATAATATCAAAGAGAGCTTCAGAGGCTGCTGACGAGTGATGCATAGTATTCCATTCTATGTCAGCAAGATTGAAATCACCCATCAGCAGTACTTTCGAATTTCTCACATTTTGATGCATGAATTCTTGAATGGCCGATATACTTCCATGACCCGATGACGGGCTCCGGTAAACACACCCAATGAACACAGTCCCTGAATCACACGTGAGTTTACAAAAGACTGCTTCAGCTTCTAAATTGTGCGCCAAAACGTGGAAGGAAAAGCGATTCTTTATCAGCAGAGCAACACCACCCCCTCGCGTCAGACGGTCCTTGCGGATTACAGAATAACTTGGGGGAGCAATTTCAGAGTCGTACACGTCAGGGGTGAGCCATGTTTCAGTAATAGCCACAACATCAGGTTCATATTCAAGCAACAGATTTTCAAGAGCTTCGATTTTGTTTAGAATACTTCTAGCATTTATATTCAGTACAGTTATTTCTTTAATTTTGTGCCTTGACGAGTGTAAGGCCGCCCCTTCGTGTCGTCCTTTTTTTGACGGAGCAGAACTTTGTCATTTTTTTCGTTATTCCAAACGAAGGCTTGGCCATTAATATAGAGTTTGTCGAAGGCTAGTGACACCTTCTCGTGTTTCTGTCGATTTTCTTTTGCACTCTCCCAAAGCCTCTTTCTGACTTCCCGTATTTTACGCGAGAAGTCTTCACCAATGGACAAGCCAGAGTTTTTCAGTTTGTACCCATTTTTGAGTATTCCATTTTTTTGTCTAGAATCCAGCAGTTTGAAAATCACTGGTCTGACTTTATTTGGCTGTGCATTCCCTAATCGGTGTATACGTTCGATTGCAACTGGTTCAAGTTCCAGTTTTTCTTTAATAATACCTTCGTTTACGGCTTGTTCTAAGCTTTCACTTGTTTCTCCCTCCTGTTCAGCTAAGCCGTACACAATAAGGTTTGACCGGCGGCTTCGATTTTCAAGGTCATCTATTCTTTTTTGCAGTGTTTCAATTACCTGTTTCATGTTTAATATTTCACCGTGAGAAGCTTCGACTTTCTTTTCTAGTTCCGTTATTGCGTCAAGCTTTTTATCAATATCGGTCAGACGCTTCTCTTTTATCTCTTTTATGTCGGAAGCAATTTCCTTTATCTGTCTTGCGATTTGGGTTAGCTCAGGCCCAGGGTTTGTTTCAATATCGCCCCCAAGGAGCAATAATTTCTTCGCTAGGTCTATACATATTGACACAATTCCACAAAACTGCCGCGGGCACAGCAGCACAAGCAAGAAACGGTTGTCTGATCGAATACAAATTCCATGTTCCCTTCTCACCTGCACGATGAAGACGAAGGGGTTAAGCGTCCGCATTGCCTGAGTGCCGCTGTGCCCACAGCCTGCGTTGTTTGGTGCGGGCGCTTTTGTAGTCGTGGTTATCCGTGGTGGCGCTGCTTGTAGGTCGATTGCACTGGTTGCCTTGTAGTGACGCAACCCAGATTCAACTGCCACGAAGAGCAGGATATCTGGTGCGTGTAGTGTCGGTGCGTTGAATGCCTGCGCAGTCCACGTGTCCGTGGTCAAGATGGCGTTTCCACCGCTGACAGAGAACAGCAAGTCCGGGAAGAGCTGCAGCATCTGCACGATGAAGACGAAGGGGTTAAGCGTCCGCATTGCCTGAGTGCCGCTGTGCCCACAGCCTGCGTTGTTTGGTGCGGGCGCTTTTGTAGTCGTGGTTATCCGTGGTGGCGCTGCTTGTAGGTCGATTGCACTGGTTGCCTTGTAGTGACGCAACCCAGATTCAACTGCCACGAAGAGCAGGATATCTGGTGCGTGTAGTGTCGGTGCGTTGAATGCCTGCGCAGTCCACGTGTCCGTGGTCAAGATGGCGTTTCCACCGCTGACAGAGAACAGCAAGTCCGGGAAGAGCTGCAGCATCTGCACGATGAAGACGAAGGGGTTAAGCGTCCGCATTGCCTGAGTGCCGCTGTGCCCACCAATTGTAGTGTTCCTCGTTTGTTTATTATTTGTATGTACGCTATTGAATATTTCTATGTACTGTTTTGCTGTACCTGGATGAGGTGCCTCACGAAGAGTGGGCCATGGCAGGAAACACTCTCTTCTTTGCCTCATTCGTGGGCATTTTGTGAAAATGCCCAAATAAATTAATAAATAAGATACCGGGTGGTTACGGCCCTCTTTCGAGGTCGCTTGGCTTCAGTCGCTTTGCTGTGCGCAGAATGGTCATTCACTTTTGCGTCTGGCCTGTGGCGGGTGCCGTGCCAAGTGTCAGGAACACGCTGATATCCATTGCTGCTGCCATACTGTACGACTTCTCGTGGTGCAGTCGACGCTGCTGTGAGCTTCGCCACAGCATCAGCATGATTCAATTTCAATTCAATTTTTATTTTCAAGTATGTACATGGTGGATGGTTTCATTGGGTTAAAAGCTACATAAGTAGCTTGACGGGACCCAGCAACCAGATTATACTATACTATACAACGCAGTAACAACAAGCAGTCCGGTGCAGTGTTGAGCAAACCTAACAAGTAAAACAATTGGAATTGAATATTATAAGTACATATACATCAGGTTACATATGTTTTCAGCGCAGGTATCTGTGCGGTACCCAAAGGCTCCGCACCTGGCGCAATGCGAGGTGTTGCGTTGGGCCTTGAAGTGGCCTTCTTGATTGCAACGGCGGCAGAGACGCTTCACGCTGCGGTGCTCAAAGGTCACTTTATGGCCTCCAACTCGCGTGAAGTTTGGGAACAGGTTCTCCAGCCGCACGTCCATTTCGATATACCTGGTTCCTATGTGGATTCTGGGGTGGTGATTATACCTCACCTCTTCAATTCTTAACGTGTTTCCGTAGGACTTGAGGTCAATTGCGGCCTCGTTGTTGGGCACATAACAAGGCAGGTACAGCTACGTGACGCTGGCTACCTCTTGTGCCACAGGGACAAGGGGGCTTTTCAGGTTCAGAGGCATGAAAACGAAACAAGTTTGCTAGAGCTGTTAAAGCACTGGTTAGCAATGTGATTGTGGATGGCGACTGCATCTTTCACTTTAGTTGTTTGTCAACCCAGCTTTCTCTCCTGTGGAATGGCACTTCACACTTGGCTCGCTCCAAGGATCATCTCAGTAACCATGTTGAGGTCAAATGTGAGAAAATAAATCAGTTTCATATCCATACGCTTGGCAAGACCACAGTACACCTCCGAACTGTCTAATTTTCCAAACTAACAAGTTTTTGCTGTACTCAAAATCAACTGTGTCATAAGCACATGGCCAAAGCCATCGGCTGATTCCAGCAATGCGACTTAAACACTTATGCGGCCACCTGAGGGTGCCGCGATATATGCTAACACTGTGCCTCATATTAGTACTAGAACTACCCCGTGCCATAGAATTGCGCTGGCGTGCTTGTGCTCACGAAGAGCATCACAATGCATGAAACCAGATAGCAGGACGTTACTGATCATGTCCTCTGGAATAACACTAACTGTGATGGTATATATGGTGTTATCCCAAGGGACATAATCCATAACAATGGAACGAAATCCCCATCAGATGATCCGCCCTTAGGCATAAGACCGTAATACCTTTCAGGAAGTTAAGCTTCTCTGGTGTCATGGCAGGTTTGGCCTGTGTTTGCCCAAGGGACTTGTACTTGTTTGACGGGATCCCTGTTACACTTCAGCGCTTCAGCTGCTCTGGAGTCCAATACATTAGGCACACAGAGTGGCAAAAAATTGAATCGCTTAAGGATTTTATAAGCATGGCCCAGACATCTTTCTCGACCCACCTGTTGCACCCGACATAGACTTGCATACAGAATTGGGAAAGAACAAAGCTGCACAATTTAAACATATGTGCAGCAAGCATGCACAGCTCATGTCATATTTATCAGGTCACTAATGCACAGTGTTACTCACTCTGTGGCAAGCATATTATTTTATCTGAGAGCTACAAATTGCCATGTAGGTGCAAATATGCAGGGTCATTATTAGCAGATTAATTGGTCATTATTTTATCAAATGAATATCACTGAAAATTCAACGTGTTAGTGACTGAAAAGCTTCATTTCTCACTGCTACTGTTAAGATGGCCTAACAGAGCAAAAACGCATCAAATGTATGCTTTTCAAATGCACTAGTCACTTCAGCCGATCTCCACAATTGAGCTTATTTCACGGTGTAAGAATAACTCAAGTGATGACACTGCACTCGACGTCGCGTCCACATTGTGTTTGCCGCGTGAGCTGTTTCTGTTTGATGTGACAGATGGCGCTCACGGAGGGTGGGTCAAGGCGCTCACTGGGGAGTGACTCTGATCCCAATAGCAGTCGCATAGCCGTCTATTCCTGCCTTAACAAAAAACCTTTTTCTCGGCTCGAACACAGGAGTGAAAAAAAATGACACCAAACACTCACTCTGTTTTGATGCCAACTCCTATGTACTTTGTGATTCGACCATGTTCGATGACGGTTGGGGTAGTGGGTCGCTGATGGTGACACGTTGAGGGCTACCTTCAACCAGCTGCTTCTCGTTGCCTTCCAAGAAGACAAGACTTCGCTCCTACAGCAACCTGCTGCACTGTCTGCGGATATGGTGCTGATTAGAAATGGGCATCTTCATCTGCACTTCTTTGTCTGCACTGATGTCTCAACCAACTTCTCCTTCCACTCTTTGTTAACAGCAAGCTAATTCTGTCAACTGCGCCAGTAAAACAGTAAACGGTTAGGCGCTAAGTCCCGCCCGATGTGAGGAGTTATGCTGCCGCGCTGGGTCCCGGTAGAAACCCATTCATGTGCAGGCCGAAAGTGTCGCGAAGCAATCGGGAAGTCACATTGACGTTTCCATCTTTACCTTTTTGTCCCCCTCGTGGGGGTTGGTTTCTTTGTCCTGGGTTAACAGAAACCGGAAGCGCTCGGTAATCTCGGGCGCCCCAGCACTTTGCGGGGCGCCGTGCGGGCTCCACGGTGACTATTGTCAGGGCCGAACTGGTCGCACACTAACTGAATGTCGTCAAAGCAATGTGTAACGGAGCAAATACAGCGTGATGGCTGGCATGCCTCCCCAAGCTTGCTGCACAAAACAAATAAAACTTTTTACAACATTCACTTCTTACAGCAGTCCTACACCACTCATCCAAGACTTCGCAACTACTTGTTCACAGTGTTGCCGAAGTAAACACAACAAAAAAGCGGATCGCGCTCAATCATTGGGGGTAAGGTGGGTTAACAGCCATAGCGAAACTGCCCGGCAGGAGGGTGCCACCCACTTCGCGTAGTCACGCTGCTCCTGGCTTGCAGCAGCGTGTGCACATGCTATCCTGAAAAGGAAGCGCATAATGTGTTGCAGTTCCGTTTATTTCCCTTTTTTACGGTGCTTAAAAAAAAAAGAACAGAACAACAACCTAAACCGGCCTACAGCAGCAGCTGACATGTTAAAGCTAATTACTGAGCTGCCCCGCTTACTAAATACAGCAAACATATGCGAAACGTCATACATAAATAATGCAATATCTAGCGGAAAAGAATAAACATGCCATAGCGGCTCTACTCAGCCCACTTATTCGCCGAATGCTTAATGCACAATACATGCGACATATGACACCAAAGTTCATGCCGCAGGCAATTCCTTCAATGCAACGCGGGCGTTTTCAGAAACATGACACACACTGAGCAACATGTGCCATGGTATAATCAAGTGCTGTTGTCTCTTCAAAAATAATAAAAAAAACATGTAAAACAATTACATTTGTAGGTAGTAACAGAAGATGCAGAAATCGCAGTCTACGCGAATACACTTGATATTTGTTACACCACACAATTGCATCATGTTGAAAAGTTTCACCACCACTCGTTAGTGTTCTTGCCCAGCTTTTTCCAATATAACCATCAAAGTTAATCACGTCATACTTAACACTCGTTCCTTCATAAGTGTTCAATGTATTCATTTTAGTCACAGCACGCACTGCACATAACATATACGCCATGCCCGCTCTGGCCCCCTTTACTTCACCCTGGTAATGTTTGAGCCTAACAAGCAAAACTGCTCTCCAACACTGTAAGAATTAAATGGCGTGAAGTTTGACGCTATAGCCTTCATGTCATCACCTATTTTGCTGCCGTTAAAGTGGCTCTCACACTGTTGAATAATTTCATTGGTCGCCACGGTCAAATGTGTGTACTCAATGTTCCACGGAAATAATGTGACTGCGGTTATTATCGCGATGACGTTATCTTATACAATTGATTTACATGCCTCCTCGACATTTCCCTTTGGTGAAGGGCAACTCTCTTGCACAAGAGAGCGGTTGTTAATGAGCGTTAGCGCCCAGGCATCTGTGCAGTTCCAAGAAAAATGGCCAAGCACTGCGCGCAGATCCAGTGGTTTTGTCCCGGACTTTCTTCCTGATAACACAATTTAGCATTAGAAAAGCAGTGATGCCATGTATTAGGTACATTCTTTCTAGACTTGTTACAAAACTTTCAGTTTATTTCCTAGCGAGCGAGCGCACTGTCTTATACATTTATGTTATGCTATGCATCGTAGTTAGCAATGTTTGTTTCTTATTTGCAAAAGGAGGAGCCTCTATACCAATATAGAGGCGCTAGCCTGTACTGTTGCATCATGCTAAACATGAAAACTGTGAATAATGTAGGCATGACAACCTCTAGCTATTTTGATGTTTCAGAATGAAGGCCCGAATGAAGACTAGTAGCTTGTGCACAAATTTGACTCGACCACATAGCTAATTGCGTTGGTTTCTTTCAAATGCTTACAAATACTAGGAATGCTAAAATAGAAAATAGGACGCTGACGCAGATAATCAGTCAAATACTTCACTGTTCATGATGACCCAAATGTACGTTGTTTTTTGTGTGTGTGTGTGTAAAGCCAGATGATGTGCACGAGCTGTACTCACAATTACATCATTCCAGATACACAAAGTTGAACGTTAACACAAAACCAGCACCTCAAAATAACTGTTGTAAAAAATTGTGCGTCATGCAATAACACCGACAGGAAGTGCTTTTCTTCAGTATGCATTTAACAGTGTGCGAACTCGCCTGTCTTTCTGCGTGAGGTTGTTGATGTTGTGCTGCACTTGTCGCGCATTCTTACAATACCCTTCTGTGCAAGAGCTGCCACAATGGCGTTATAAACTCTGGTGTTCTATTTCTCTCCTCTGAGTTCAGGAAGGTGGTCCTCCCAGATTATAATCAGCACCCATGTGTCACTTTCACTCCAGTTTACCCTTGAATTAGGTGGGGTCTCATTACCCATTCCTGCAGCCGTCGAGGCAGGTGGCGATGATACAGCATTGTCTTTCATTTCTCTCACGGGCAAACGCAAACACATGAAGTATTTTTAAATAGCGGCGCCCCGCCCGACTAGCGAGACACAGTGTAGAAGGCATCTGTGTTGAGAATGTATGTAAAGAAATAAACAAAATAAATGAGTACTGCAAGGAAATAACATTTAATATTGCCAACATATATTATTATTGCTTTCATTGCGACAATTTAGAGCTTGAAGTTTTTTTATGACTGGCAAACAGCTGGGGGCGAGAGTTCCTCGTTCTGCAGCAAAGAGAGATCGTCGTCGTCGAATGTCCTTGCTGTCAAACATTGTCCATGGTTGTTGAATGCACAGCTATTAAAAAAAATGTGGGCTTAGTGCATAGACATGAGTGCACTACGCCATGGGCAACATGATTGCACAGCACAAAAAAAGCAAGGAAATAGAGAGGACACAACAGTGGTGACTTGGGCTAAATCTTATTAACGAAGACTGTTCCGATTCCATGGCACGTGCCTCTGTAGCGGCCACTTCTCGGACAGATGACGGAAGGCGACAACAGATAATGAAAGTGATATTTAATGTTTTAACCATGCCTAAAAAGCCGGTGCTGCCACGCGGTGCAATGCCATTGGAAAAAAAAAAGAAGAGGGAACACAAGTGCTCTGCACAGGGTTGATAGATCAGACAGCAAAAATGAAACTGCTGCAGCGATAGCCCCAATCAATGGTTCCAGCACAAAGGTGCTTGAAATATATACACCAGATAGCAAGCAGTTCACCAAGGTACAACTGCGCTACTTATTGTGTTCAGCCAAATACTCCATATCCGTTTCAATCCCGAATTTTTTATGGCCAACCAAAAAAATTGGTGGGAATGTTTTCTGGCTTAGAAGCTGTCAGAATTCATGCAAAAAAAATTATGAAGGCACCACGTACAACAGATTACCCTTGAGAACCACGTCCAGTGTACTGGACACTGGGACTTATTTATTCCAAAGGAAGTTGAATGTAACGAACAATGCTGATTGAAAAATATTGCTTTGGGGAATCTTGGGATCTCAGTTCGCTTTAAAATCACAAAATAGTTGTCGCCCGGCTTCATATAAAAAAATTTGTACTTGAAGCACGCAATTTGCTGCAAGGTCTTGCATCATTGTCTTTCTGCTGGTGAAAACATGCAAACTTTTGGTCAATTCTGGCGTTCACTTGTGATGGAAATCACGAAAACAGTTCTTGCCTGCTTTCAGACAGAGAAACACCTTGCACTTAGAGCATTGAACTTGCGACTTGGCCTTGCAACCGGAAAGCCGGCACCTAGGAGAGTTGGTCATTACTTACGGATCCGGCCAATGACCTTCTTGTTCAAAACGAACGTCCGGTCCGGGAATTTGGACGGCAGCCCTGTGGTGGTGTTCAGAATGACCACTAGCATTCGCAGATGGCCGTTCACGGCGTTTTCTTTCTTCGGAGCCTCTGATAAGAGCTTCTGCTGCCTGCATCCTGAAGTCTAGCAGATGCAGCACTTGGCTCTTTGTGTAGCCTGCCTCTTTGGTGTCTTCCTTGTAATTGAGCCAACTGTTCACCAAAGCGAGATCAGTGAAGTGAAAGATGACCTTAACAGACCATTTTTTAGTCTTTATTCTTATGCGGTAGAGGCTGATCAGGAAGTCGTCCAGGTCTACTCCACCCTTGTGATTGTTGTAGAAATGGACGCACGCTGGCCTTTCTACTTCAACATATTTTTTTTGCTTCTTGTCGTATCGCTTTGTGATGTCCACTGGTTCGGTGCCACAACACGAGGACAGCAGCGTAACTGACCTCGTGTCCATCCATTTAACCACAACCATTTTGCTGTCAGCGCTCACCTTCTCATGACTTGATCCGCGCCCATCAGCAAGCAGCTCTTTATCAGACTTCAAGGTTGTCCTTATTCGGTTCGTCATAACAGTACCGTGACCGAACATTCCTTGCTTCAGAAGACGCTCAATTAGCGGCACCGACGTGAAAAACCTGTCAAAACACGACACGCAGTCCTCCCAAGGAGGCATCGTTTCAGCAAGCCGCATGACAATCCCTCCGCTGATTCCGAGGTCCTTGTGCTCTGAGGGAATTGATGTCGTGGCACCCTGGTAAATTTCAAAGTCCAGTACCCTCCCTAGACGGTCGGCAAGCACAAAGTTCTCAGTCCAGTCGGGTTTGGCTTGCCCCTAACGTACTGACGCAGTTGTGTTCTTCCTGTAAACGGAACCATTTGTTCATCCACACAGGCTGCATGCGACCTCGAAATTATCAGGCAGGCTTTCCTCACACGATCTAAAAGCGGCTGAACCTTCCAGCATCGGTTGTTGTCATCTTGGTCGCTGTCATTGTTGCAGACGTGCAAGGCGTTTCCGAGTCGGAAGAATCGATCTCTGCAGCATGGCATCAGCAATCAATGATACTCAGGTCGCTGCTGCCCAATACATACGCGCTTGAGGAAACTTCAGGCTGCCCATTACGATGTGGATGCCGAAGAGAGCTTTGGCCTCCTTAGCTGTCATACCTAGCGTGGTTCCATTTGTCTGGACCCAGTACAAGTTAGTTCTTGTCACTACAAATTCCCAAAAGTCGTCCTCAAAGTACTCCTTAAAGTATGTCAAAGGCGTCTGAGGCTCCTGACAGGCTAGTGAAGCTGTAGCTTTTTCGATGTCAGTTGGAGCCGAAAATGCTTGCACTTTCCAGGACTGTGCAGCTTTTTGGCGTGTACGTTCCTCTAAAAGTGTTTTCTCAAACTTCTTGTTTTTGACATTTTCATCTTCACTGGAACTATCTTCGTTTTCGTCGCTTTCTTCGCTAAGAAGCGCGGACTCCGGTTGAAATTTTTCCGCTTCGTCGCCCGAGTCTGAATCCACATCAAGATCTGACTCGTCTCCAAACAATAGTTCTTGGATTTCGTCATCAGTCAGCGCTTTTTCTGCAAACAAAACAACCAAAGTGTGTTCAAACTTAGTTTGCAAGAAAAAACAATAAATTTTAGAAATTTTTCGATTTTAAGTTAGAAACTATTATTTTCTGGGTCACGTATTAAAAATCAAACGTTATACTCCGTTCACGGGTATTTTTCAACGAAATGCAAGCATTGAATCCCAGTGTCCAGTGCACTGAACATAAACATATTGTCGCGTTGTGCACAAACTACCCTTATTTGAGGCGATCTTTAAATAACATCATTTCGAGTTGACTTTATTTAACAAGACGAAATTTTGCTACATCAATTAAACAAACATGACTCTTTCTAAAAAACCACTTACTTGAGCGCGTTGCACGTGGCGGCCTGCCGCTGTAAGACGCCATTAGGGTGCCTTGATGCCCGCGCGCTCCGCTGAGGGTGAGGACAGCCGCGTCGTCTGCTACGACGGCCGCCATTACGGCTCCTGCCGTAGTGGGGCAGCATGCGAAGCGCATTACCGCTTGCGGTGCTCGCGTATGGTAGGAAAGAAGTACTCGTTGGCGAGCTTTTTTTTTTTGGTGCAACTTGGACACCTCTTAGTGCTGTTGTTGCCTAATTGTTAAATGGAACAACGCACGTCATACAAACTGGTGGCCTGTGCTTGTACAATGCGCCAGGGGCTGACATAGACTGAATGAAATGAGCCACGAACTCCCACACCAGAAAGATTCGCGTTAAACCGTTGTCGTCGTTAAGACGGAGGGGCGCATGAACTTTTATTACTACGCTTGCTGAAAGGAATGCAATATTTGGGTCTTTGTGAATCGGCCGAATAGCAAAGGCAGGAATCGCTGTACTTTATATACTTGCGTGTGTGTGTATATATAACACACACACACACACGCACACGCACACACATTATCTGACATTCGGTACCACCTTCCCCTGCCTCACCATTTCATGCACTGTGCAGGCAGCATACCCGAGAGTAACATGCTTTACCAGTGTACCTTTATGAAACGACACCCACGATTTCAGTGAACAGGCCATTTATTTGTGCGCCTTAATGCTGCGTTGTCCCACTAGTGAAAATCAAAGTCAGATACAAGACAAACCAAATGCAGTACGAAATGAAATGTTTAAAAATAAAAAATGCAAGAGTCAAAAGCGTGCCCACGTGAGCCGAAACCTTTTAAGCATACAGCTTATCTTGGCGTGTCCATTTCTCATGAGAGGTTGACGCCGGCACATGTTTTGCTTGCATGTCCATTGCAACTCCCGACTGGAACCTGCCGAAGGTGAATGCGCAGCCTTATTCTTGCGTACCTCTCTGTGAGCAGTCGGTATATACTGTCCTCGTGCTCCGCGCATACACACAAGCTGCGGCGGTGCACCTTGTTTAGGTATGCGGTGAGTGAACGAAGCGGCGACTTCATCGTGACTACTTTGTCCGTGCACCAAGAGTTTATGGCAGCAAAATGCTCCTCATAGTCTATCAAGGCTTTCATAACTCCCTTGCTGGGGTAGATGAGGTTGCCTCCATCTGAAACGTACTCTTTCAGTGCTGTCTCACCAGCCGCTGCATTAACTTCTCTTGAATCTGCATCACTAGTGTTCGCTGACAGTTCAACAACGGCGTCGTCAACTTCCATGGTGTCGTGCCCATAACACGATGTTCCTTGCCGTGTAGATTCAGGAACGGCGTGGTTTTGTGGGGTCTCTAGGGTAGTTTTAACTGCAGCTGGATATTGACGCAGACCAGGAGGAGATTTGTTGGTCTCGTTGCTGGAGGGTGCAGGCACAGTTCTTTCTTTTGGTGGCTTTCGTTCCTTAGGCAGTGCTGCAAGCAGAATGTATGTATTCATGAACATATTCAAGCAATGCCAGTTCATGTCTAGCTTGTTAATTTTACAAATGTAACACATGCAGCAGATACCGGCTTAGTTATTGACGTGAGGAAGACACTTGTCCTTCCCCCGCCCTTTCCACAAGGGATAGGGGAAGGTCTTAAAATACCATAATTAAATTGTGCTCAAAATTTCTCCCCACAATAAATGGCTCTAATTCAAATTGGAGCTTCATATGCCAGAGCTACACGTGTGCGCCGTTGTGGAGGGCTCAACTGACATTCGCTCCCTATGCAGTTTATTGATTATTTGATTGTAGGGCTTAACACGCAATACTTTTTTACAGACTAGTTGGTTCATACTTGAAAAATTGAATTACTGCACAAACTTGAAGAAAAAAAACAAGAGAGACAGGAAAGAGTGCAGTTTTTTTTTTTTTTCAAGCTTAACACGCCAACGCAACGCAGGTAATGAGGCGCACTGTAGTGGGGGCTCGTGCATCGTGGATCTCGTATACATAATGGTTTCCGTTTTCCCCCTTTGTAAATAACATAGCCACTGCACCTGACATCCTAGCAGTACACGACCGTGTGCTAAGTAGCGGAAAACTGTTGTGCAGTGGGTCATGCCTGTAAACACTGAAATCCAGACGTATATACAGTCATGACCAAAAATGCAAACAAGAAATATAAACCACAACACTCAAGTATCGCAATTTTTTTTTACATGCAAGTCAAAGTGATGCAACGTAATCACAAAAACAAAGTTGGGAAATGTAGCTTTCCAAACGCACTAATAGCGTGCCATTATTTGACCGTCTAATATTAGCAGTATTTTTCGATTTTGCGTGGTCTGGTTCACATTTTTGTGTTCGCATTTCCTAGCTTTGTCCGTGACTGCATTTCCAGAATTTATGCACTAATGTGGACGCAGCATATGAGGACCTATTTGGTGTTAGCTTCGTAGAAATCCCAGGTACATAGAGTACTTGCAACTGGTGCTGCTTTATGTAATGCAAGAAAAAAGTTCAATCTTACGTTTGAATGTGAACAAAGTTGGGACGGCATTTGGTTTCAACTTCTTCCAGCCATCCGCACGATGTTGCTCATAGTTGTTCTCTTCAAAGTGAGCCTGCAAATAAAACCAGAATTAAAAATTAACACACTGGCAGAAGAAAAACGAATGTCTGTCACTGTCAATAAACAAGATTTCATGTATGCATTCAGTATGATTCGCAGCAGGAACTAGCAGCAACTTTGAAGCACAAAAAGAAGGAAACTAATTGAGCTCACGCGCGCTTTCACGTAAGCCACTTCAGTGAGCGCGATCATAGACCCAGCCTGCTGTTATAATAACCCTTTCAATTTTCGCACTAAAGATCTGTAAGGATTCCTGAATTCATGTGAATAAAATATTAGTCTATTGTGCCGACAAAGGACCAGGTCTGATTTTATAGCGAGCGTTACAGATTTCGTTCTATCGAAAGCTTTGTACCCAAGCCTCCAAGTTCCCAATGCAATCGAATTTATTTGTCAGGCAAAATGACAACACTCCGTAACAGCGCTTGTTTTGTTCGTCACTGAAGTGTTCCTGATTCCCAAGTATACATACGACGATACACACAAGACGGGCAGAAGTCCGGCCTCGTAATATTACGAGTTTTTCGCAGGAACAGCATGTTTATGTTCAAACGGCTTGATTTCACAAGAGGCGTTCAAATTTCGACCGATCAGTGCCAACGCGTGCACGAATAAACATGGGCAGGCCTCGTAAGCGTTGTTAAATCCCCCTACCACGCACCCGAGCCTATGTTAATTCCCTGCGAGGCCATATGCGCGCATTTCACGTCCAATTTCCTCTTATGTGAATTACGTGAACTCTACGTGCCGTACTCTTGAAGTTCGGCATGCAGTCAGGCGCCGTCAGATTTCCGTACTCGCTCGCCGGCACGCGGCCTGAACTCACTCCCCGTTTTCTGCCCTTGCATATAATTTTCTCCCTCCTCCACTTTCTAAATTCTCATCTGTTTAACTACACCTCCTGCGTCCCCATCTCTTGCCTACTTTTCGTTCAGCTCAACTCCGCCAGCACCCGGTCGACGCGTACGCTGTCGGGGCGAGTTGGCGAGCGAGTACGGCAATTTCACGAAGTCTGTCTTCGGGCTGCGAGGCGGACGGTCACGACAGCGGCAGCCGGTCTCGCGAGCAAAATAGCTGTGAAGCGCAGTGCACGAAATTAACAGCCTCGGGTAGGGGGTGGGAAGGATTTCACAACGCTGCTGCCAAGGCAACACTTTCCCGTGCAAGGGCACTGAAACTAGTCGCAATTCCTATGAATGTAGTAGCACACTCGAGGCCCTTGAACCAGCATGAAATGTTATCGACACGGGGGCTTCCGAAGCCCCCGTACTTGACGCATTTTCTTAAAGCGTGATCTTTTAACACGAGCACGCCGCACAGTACCCTGCACGACGTTTGGCTGTCCTGCGTTTACATTGCGCACCTAAATAAAAAACAACGGCGCCCTAAATAATGCTGACCAGTCAGAATACGACGCACTAAAAAAAAATGTTTACTTACGCTGCATACGTGCGACGTATCAGTCGGTTGCCACTTGTCTCGTTTGATTTTAACGGTCCAAAGAAGCCTTCTTTTGGGTCTCTTGGAAACCGGTACAACTTCCATCCGTTTCTCGAGTGATTCGAGCACTGCGGCACGCAGCAGCCGGGCATGGTGATGCGGAGATGGGTGCATAAAACTGTAAGGGAATGAACACTGCCCAACAACACCTCACACGCCAAGCACGAACTACCGGCCGGAGGCGCCAAAATGGCGGTCGCGCTGGCGCCGAAGCCGAGGCGGCGGCATCTGCCCTTGCAAAAGCTGACACCACTCTAAGCGGGGGCGCGCGCATCGAGGCACTCTAGACGCCATTACTCTATGCTGCCCCCCTCAAGCCTATGCGGCCAAGGCAGGAACTAGTTTAATTGAGATATTTCTCATGGTCTGGGGAAAGCTTGAAAATTGGTTTCGGTTTCGCTTTAGCCAATTTTTAGTTGTAGTAATCGCTTTTTTTTGTATGCCCAGTTTACTGGACTCGGGGTCGGAAAGGGATATCTTGTTGAGTGGCTAAGCCATTTGAGTATTTGAGTCATCTGAGTATGCCACATTTCAAGATGTCTTCTATGAATCCCACTGTCTCGACCTTGTTCTCATTCAATCTGACCTCAAAGTGTTGCTGTTGTGCTCCCGAATTGATGAAGGGCTTGAATAATTTGTGCACTGTTCTAATACAGTGGTGTTTCACTGCACTTTTTTATGCTAAAGAACAAGCCTGGTTTGGAGTTGCGCAGTGTAGGAACACACCAACACTGGGGCGATGGTCTTGTTGTTGAACACCTGCAAAGGCAGAAGCGCTCGAGCAGTTCGTGCTCGGTGGTCAACACTGTGATCATGCCTACTATTTATTGGATTAGATTGTATATGCCGCATTAATTGGATACAAGATCATCTTTCTCAAGTGGCACTGTACAATGCACTTGACTTCCTGATCACGAATCGCGATGTGTTGATTCGTTTTGCAGTTAAAGCTAAACAGATAGCCACTATGCAAGACAAAAAAGTGTTAACACACAGCTTTCTCATTTGAAACTAGATCAGAATCATGCTGAATATCAGTACTTTAGATGATGCTCATCGCTTCACGAAACAAAGTTATCCAGTGACTATATATGGGAATTCATCAATAGTCTTGTAGGTCATGAGACTTCCTCTATTGTTTTTGCTAAGTGCCCTGAATCGCTTTTCATGCACAAGTTTTCTCAGGCTGGAATGGCTAAGCGAATACACTACAAGTGACTGAAGGCTCTCGCTTTTTTACCTATTTCTCATCGGAAGTACTTGCTGAAGGAAAGCAAAAATGACGAACTTATCAACAGTCTGCGTATGGGCATACCTTGTTCCGTTTTCAAGGAGCTACAAGGCACTACAAGGCAGATTGCTTTTCCCGCAAATGCGAACACTCTCGCAGCTTTTGCATCGACTTTTAGTTCCATTTGAACATTTTAAACGCTTTCAGCAATTATGATCGAGTTTGTTTAGCTTACAAAGCTTGAAAGTGCAGACAAGTCTCTGATGGTGAGTGCGTTATTAGAAGTTTGAGTAATCGCACTGGTTAGCTGTGTGAGAGGATAATAAATGTAGTTATTCCATGCTATCACGAAAGTAAGTTTAAACTGAGCAATTATATTGCGTGCTCGTTCTCTGGAACACCTGTCAACATCATAGGGAACTCGAAGCCAAAAGAGATCAATGGGGGGTATAGGGCCTTTGAGGGAGCAATTGCACTGTAGTAAAATCAGGCTCTCTTCTCGATGTAGAAGAAACCACTTCTCCCCACTTCGGCGCGCAGGCGGACCACCCGCGGTGGTATAGCAAAGTGGGAGAAGAAACGTACGCCGCTATCCCAATAGCGGCTATTGGCCTGCTGGTCGCTTGATGATGAAACAGAAGCAACGCTGAAGAAGTTCTAGATGGCTGAGAAAAACTTGTATTTACAGATTTTACAAAACAATGGACATCAATGTTACAAAAAAAAAGATAAGAAAAACAACTTGGAAATGAACCGTCCTCTGTAGGGCGACCCTACGGGGTTCGGCGGAGCCGATGGCGCCTAACACCGCAAGCTCGGTTCAGAACACTTGGCGGAGCCCCGGGGCCTCTTCTTATCCCTTCCTGGCGCTCCGCCCTTACCACACCCTCGGCAAATAATCACCTGCTTGTCCTTTGATTGGACAGTACATTAGGTAGATAAAACAAACAAAAAAAAAACGCCACGAGGATGCCGCTTTCGTGCACGTGGGACTCATGCACTCTCCCCAAACAACACAACAACCGAAACGTAAATAAAACAAAACTAGAAAAAGCATAGAGGCAAGGGCCAGCTTCGCGGCGCACAATTATCTAGACAGAGCTAGCCGTACTCGGTATTACGGCCGTAGGGCGACTTCCCTCAACCACGTCAATTTCTTGACGACGGGGCTATAATCCTCTTGCCTCTGTGCGCCATAAGAGGAACCGCTCGCTGACCGCGCATGTTTCTACTTTAGAAAATTGAAATTGCTCCAGCCACAGTTCAAATAGAGTCCGACGTTTCGAGACCGACTCGGTCCCTTCCTCAGGGGGTGACTGTCTTGAGGCCCGTTTACATTGACCCGACGAGGGCGCGTTGAGTCGAAATAAACAGGTTTTCTGGACTCGCCCTCCCCATGTATAAGCGGACGCGTCGGGGCGGAGAGTCGTCGCGGCGAGTCCCGGAGACAGGGGGTAGGTTCACCGAACTCGCCGCGCTCAGAAAGGGCATGTATAACCGGTCGCGCTGAGTTGACGGCTCGTGACCCCGTCGCGGTCTCCGCTTCCCCTGTCCCCATCACTCCGACGTGATGGGGACAGGGGAAGCGACCATCTACGATTACACTATAAAAAGTAATGGTTGGTCACTATACTACATTATTCATTTTTGAAACCAATTTTCTAAAGAAAATTTTAATTTCTTAAATATGGTGGCAGTTAGGTTGCGACGAAACTTCGAAAAAGTGAAATATTATACGCAGCACGGTAAAACGATTCCAGTCGGTAGGAAAAGAACCGCATTTCCTTGTTAAAACGCATTCACCACTAGTGTATGTTAATGTGCTTTGCGGGGAAGCAATGCAGTGTTCTTGACCAAAGTCAGAAATCTTTACAGCGTTTCAACTTTTCCAGAGACAACGCAGCTGCATAGCTTGCTTGCATTGTTGACGGTAAGTGGGGGAAAAACAAGAGTCGCGAAGACAGTAGTTTGGAAGCGCTGGCATATGAACTTTGAAAAATTTGCAATATTGCTCATGTTCAGGCACTTATCGGTCTGTGTGGCGCTCCATATAAAAATATACACTTTGGATCATTTCAAAGGGTGCAGAAACGATATTTATTTCTGTAAGTTTAATACGAATCTTTGTTTTACGCGAGAAAATATTATTTATATTGAGCTACCCCCAAGGCTGTCAACGGCGGACCGTAAGCGCACTTCTCTGCATCGAGGGTTCCTCGGCAGCCTCCTAAATGCACCAAAGCCAGCTTGTTGATTCGTGCTCCATTTTCCTGCGCTTACCGCCAGTAATAGAAACAAATTATGCAGCTGCATTATCTCATAAAAGTTGTAAGAGCTGTAAAAAATGTTTAAATATCGCCCAAGAACAACGCATTGCTTCCCCTCAAAGAACATCTTGAGACAACCTAGTAGCTGTGAACGCGTTGTGCCAAGGAAACGCTGTGTTCTTCCTACCCACGAGTTTTTTCAACAACCTAGTTATTGGGCGCTGCCACGATATTTAAATTGCTCTGAGAGTTAGAAAAAATTTCCTCCGAAAACTGGTCTCAAAACAAAAATGGAAGACGGGCTTTCGGCTCGCCTCGACGCAAAGCGTCGCTGCGATCACCGCTCACCTCAACTCGTCCGTGCGAGTTCATATAAACTCGGGCGCGTCGAGGTAAGCTAAACCCGCCACTCAACTCAGCCCGCCCCCGTCGCGTCCATGTACACGGGGCTATGGTCATGGAAGTGTCGTCGCGTCGTGTTCTCTCACCACGGCTCCGGCTTTCCCTTTCCACCACGTTTCGGAGACCGTGAACGTACACCGAAGGCATTGTTCCCAGCGAGCGGTTCACGCTGGCAGGCGTATGCTGAATGTGCCATGACTCGAGCAAGAGCCTCTTTCCCAAATTCCGTTCTGTTTCAATAACAGAAGCGCCGTCTAAGTCAATTTTATGGTCGTGCTTCTCGCAGTGCTCCGCCAGAGCGCTACGTTGCACTTCCATCTTCCCCACGTCGTTCTTGTGTTGGCGCATTCTTTCCGGGAAACACTTGCTCTCGCCTATGTAGCAGGCTGGACACCCAGAACACGACACTTTGTAGACAACGCCCGGGTGTAGCTCCCTCGAGGTCGGTCTTTCGGCCGCGGTAGCAAGCGAGCGAGCGTCGAAACAGGTTTATGGATTACCGTGACCCCGGCTTTTCCTAGGACTCTCGAGAGCTGTTCACTTATGCCCGGCACATATGGAATGGCGACGCGGTTGTTTGGCGCCTTCGTTTTTCTCGTGTGCGGTGGTGTGGCCAGGGCGGAAGGGGGTCGGGCGGTGTGTCGCTTGCAGGTGTCTTTCCGCGGTGCGGTGGTTGTCGTCTCGACAAACGGCGTGACGTCCGGCGGATGAATGCTTCTGTGTAGCCATTCCCTCGTAGCTCGGCGACAATCCTCTTTTCTTCTTTCTTCCTCTCACCCTCCGACGTGCAGATTACTCGTGCACGTGAAAGGAGTGCCGAAACCACTGAAGCCTTGTGGGCAGTTGGATGACAGGACGCAAAATGCAAATACCTGCCGGTGTGAGTTGGCTTTCTATACACCGAAAAGGTCATGCGCTCGCCCTGTCGTCTGACTAAAACATCGAGAAACGGAAGCGCCCCGTCTCGCTCTTGTTCCACCGTGAACTGTATCGCTTGGTCGATGGAGTTTAGATGTTCGAGGAAGCTGTCTACTGCTGCCTTCTTTATTATGCAAAAACAGTCATCCACGTACCTCACAAATACTTTCAGCCTGTCAATAAAGGAGCCCAGTGCCGTCTCTTCTATGTGTTCCATTGTGAGGTTTGCAGCCGTAACGGAGATCGCCGCTCCCATCGCGGTCCCGCTGGCTTGTCTGTAGAAGCTCCCGTTGACGCTGAAATACGTCCCCTTGAGGCAGTATTCCAGTAAGCGACACAGTTCGTCGACGCCCAGGCAGGTTCTTTCATCCAAGAGCTCGTCTTGGTTCAACGCTGCTCGTGCGCTAGATAACGCTAGTGATACGGGCACACTGGTGAACAGGGACACGACGTCGAACGAGACGAAGCACTCATCGCTGCTCACGGTCACATCTCTCATGCGCTCCAAGAAGTGGCTGGCGTCGCGTATGTGGGTCGGTGTTTGCCCCACGAGCGGCGCGAGAGTCCGGTGGAGATACTTGGACAGCGCCCGGAGTGGAGATGTAAAATCCACGATAGGACGGAGCGGAACTGTGGGCTTGTGGGTCTTGGGAAGCCCGTAAAATCCTGGTGCAGAGCCGTTCCGGCAGATGAGCTGGAGGTATGTGTTTCTCGCCTTCGGGTGCGCTTTAAAGATATCCGCCAGGAGCTTGTTCATTTCCCTTTGGACACTTGGTGTGGGGTCCTTCGTCAGCTTTTCGTAGGCCGGACTGTCCAGCAGGTCTCGCACTTTGTCGTTGTATGCCTCCCTGTCGAGCAGGACCATTGCGTTCCCTTTGTCGGCCGGGAGGATGACAACCTTATCATCATTTCGGAGCGCATGGATCGCCTTACACTCCTCTCTCGACAGGTTGTGCTCACGGCGCTTTCCTATTTTTGATAGTACGCCGATAGCCTTGAGACGCACGTTCTCCTGAATGCCGCTGTCGAGTCGCCTTATGCCTTCCTCCGTAGCCGCGATGATCTTCGGCAGTGACGGGCGTGTCGTGGTCGTGTTGAAGTTGTGTCCCTTTGCCAGCACGCTGTGCTCTGTCGGGGAGAGTTGTTTGGAGGACAGATTGACGACGAAATTCTCGTTGTCAGGACTGTAGTGGTGTTTTTCTCCTTGAAGCGTCGCAAGCTTACTATTGTGGGTCGCTTGTTGTTTCTGCGCAGTTGTTGCAGCCACATTTCGTGCGAACTCCTCCAGTGACGGAAAGATGTCGGGCAGTCGATGTTGAAGTTGCCGTCGTAGAAAGAACAGGTCTAATTCCTCCTTCTTGATGACGCTGTGGCACTCATGGATTCGGGCGTTTAGTAGCCGCCGTTCAGCTTGTGCGATGGTCTTGTTGCCCTCCGCCGTGTGCACCAGGCGCTTGAGCTGAAGGCTTCGTGGTATCACGTTCCTCTCCCGACAGGTCCTCGTGAAGTCGAGATGGTTGCGGTAGGTCGTGACGCCGCGTGCTACGTTCACGTACCGCTTTGCGAGGAGCGCTGCTTCCTGACCGAAGTCACTGCGTAATGACTTAAACGTAAAATGTTTCTAAACGTAAAAAATGTTTCTACTTACAAGCTCATTTGCCCGGATAAACGGGGACGCAGTCGAAGACATGCCCGATTCAACAATAGGCAACCTAGGCGTCGAACGGGCGGCCGTTACCATTTCCCGTGTCGCGAGCCCGCTTCTGAGAGCTACTGGACCAAAGCTGGACCGGCAGAAAAGGTCGTCGGCGACTTCAGAGTTTTCGCAACGCGCGTCGCCGATTTGGCAGGTGCGCAAACACTACGGGGCCGGGCCATAAGCCGAACCGATGCGAGGAGTCGCCGCAGTGCGCGGGGTCTCTGAAGAGGCCCGTTGATGCGCCGACTGCCAGTGCCGAGAGGCAATTAGGGGGCCGTCACAATGACGTATAATCTCACCCCTTTTGTTGCCCCGGTTGGTTCCCTTTTCCTTAAGTTAATAGTAACTCGAAACGCTCGACCGTCTCTGGCGTTGAACAAAGCAGGGTAATATGCTGGCGCCGTGTGTCTGCGCTCGCGGCAAAACCGGTCGGTCGCGCTTCGACCGCCTGTCACTCAAGCAACGCTGGCTGCCCGCGGCCTACATGCCTTCCCAAGCTTACGCCGCAAAGCAAATAAAAGACAAAAATTGCCGCGCTACCAATTCTTACCGCGGTCCTGCACCCCCCATCCAAGATCTCGCAACAACTTGCCTACAGTGTTGCCGAAGTAAACCTGCACAAAAAAAAATGGACCGCGCTCAACTAGTGGGTGTACGGCGGGTTAACAGCTGCAGCCAACGGCTGGGGTGTCCCACCCACTGCACAGTGGTCGCGCTGCACCTGGCCGGCAGCAGCATGCGCTAATTCTCTCCTGCAAAAGAAGCGCGCAAAGAGCCCCACTTGGTCTCGGTGCTCAAAAAAAAACAATGAAACAAACCAGTCTCCAGCGCCAGCTGACATAACAAAGCTACTTAGGGAGCTGTCCTGCTCTCTTAATATAGCGAGCCTATTCAAAACATCATGCAGCTGAAACGCGATATCTAGTAGACCCGACCAAACGTGCCAGAGCTGCTCGCTCCGCACGCCTTTTCACCAAACGCTTATGATGCATGCAACATCTGACATTCCCTGCCGTAGGCAATTCTTTGAACACTCTGCAAGAGTTTTCATTAACATGACACACACTCCAACACATGTCCCAGAACAATCGGGCGCTGTTGCCCCACCCAACATAATAAAAAAACGCAAAAAAATATTGGCACGTAAAAGCAAACAGACACCACACGCAGTTCACACGACTACACTTGGTAATTGCCATACACTGTTGTATGATGTTCAAAAGTTCCATCACCATTCTGAAGTGTTGTTGCCATGTTTGCACCATAAATCCATCACTTAGTCCCGTGGCACATAACACTCGTTCCCCCTCCTTCACTGATCGCCGCTGCGGGGCTCTCAGGCTACTGCACCTCCTCCCAGCATTGGTTTGTCAGCCGGGAAAGCGCCTCGGCGTGAGCACGTGCCGTACCCTTTCTGTGTTGCACTACCACGTCGTAGCGCTGCAAAGCCAATGCCCAACGTATCAATTTGGCCCCTTGTGGCGCAGCTTGAGTGAGATACGCGAGCGGATTGTGGTCGGAGACGACAAAAATTTTGGCCCCGAATACCCAGGTGTCGAACTTTTTGAGTCCCTAAATGACACCAAACGCCTCGCGCTCTATCGTAGACCATTTCATTTGAGCAGGCGTGAAGCGATGATTGGCAAAAGCAATCGGGCACTCGGTACCGTCATCGACCATTTGGGCCAAACAAGCTCCCACAGCGATAGCGGAAGCGTCCGTAAAAAGCCAAAACGGCTTGTGAATGTCTGGGGTGGTTAATTCAACAGCGCTGCACAGGGCACCCTTGAGTTTTGCAAATGCCTCGTCGGCCTCAGGCGTCCAAGGGATGTGGTTAGGAACATGTTTAGCCGTCAATTGAGTAAGGGGCTTGGCAATGCCAGGAAAATTGGGTATGTAACCCCGGTAACACCCGCACAGACCTAGAACACTCCTTAACTGTTTGTTATTCTGGGGTACTTGCAGCCCCTCAATAGCCGCGAGCTTGCTGGGGTCCGGACCGTGCTTTCCCGATCCCACAATATGTCCGAGGTAGCGGATAGACGCGCACGCCACCTGACATTTTTCCATGTTAGCTACTAGACCTACGGACGTTAGGGCGGAGAGCACAGCATGGAAGTGCCGGACGTGCTCCTGTAGGGAGCTGCTGAAAACCGGAATGTCATCCAAGTAGGCACAGGCATACGCCTCGTCCCCGCACGGGGCACCTTGAGTAATCTAGGTGACGGTGAGTGGCGACACCGCGGACCCCAAGCTCCCAACATAAGCTGTGCCCAACCGTGGCGAGGTGTTTATAGGTGAAGGGTAGAAGCCGTAAACGGTGGCCGTCGGAGCCTTGGTCAAGCTCCGGCCGATGGGCTCCCTGCCTGTCTACCAGGCAGGGAGCTCCGGGACCTCTCTCGGCATCAGGGTAAACCGAGCGACGAAAGTACCCCCGTTCCCTGCTTTTCAATCTGTCACATGGCATTTTCCAAACCCCCCCCCCCAAACGTGATCGGCCCCCGAAAAGGGGCCCGCACCGAAGTTTCTTTCCCACCACTACCTAACTTGAGTCCTCCCAAACCGAACAACTTCCCTCGCTTCATGGTGATGGAATCGGTCGACCAATCCAAACCTCTTTCTTCACTGTCGGTATTTCCTGTGTCAAAGTTTCTTGAGAGTGTTGTTGGAGAGTCGTACAAGGCCAAAAAACAACAAACTGGCGAAGTCCTTGTCGAGCTCAGTAGACAGGACCAGGCCGACAAGCTCCTTGCTCAAACCCGCATCGCCGATCTGGCCATTCGAGTCACGCCCCACCGCAGCCTCAACAGCTCCCAGGGCGTGATTTCGGAGCCAGATCTGGCAAACGAGACAGAGGCCGACCTCCTTGAAGGCCTGCGAAACCAAGGTGTGACGGCAGTTCGGCGCATTACCATCAGAAGAGATGACAAGGAAATACCCACTAGGCACTAATCCTCACATTTGATCGGTCCAATCTTCCAGATTATATTAATGCAGGCTTTATCCGGTGCTCCGTCCGAGCGTACATCCCGAACCCGCGGCGCTGTTTTCAAGTGCCAGAGGTTCGGGCATGGTACTAACTCGTGTCGGGGCCAAATAACCTGTGCCAAGTGCGCCCAACATGACCATCCCACTGATAATTGTAGCTCTCAACAACTTCTCTGCATCAACTGTCAGGGCCCACACGCGGCGTACTCCAGAAAATGCGAGAAGTTTTCAATTGGAAAAGAAAATAATAAACATAAAGGTCACAGAGAACATCACCTTCCCGGAGGCGCGAAAGAGGTTCGCCTCTTTCCCTCTGGGGAGGTACGCCGACGCAGCTCGCCGGGGGGCGGAGCGGCGTCTTGTTTCGGCGGGGACCCAGTACCGCGAGTCGGACTTGGTCCCGCCCCCGCCCCCCCCCTGGGTTGCCTCTTGCAGCCCAATCTGTCGCCACACCGCTTGCTGAGGCAGCAGCGGATGTGGTGCAAACCAGTTCTGTCGGGACCGGTTGCCGCTCCCGCCTCGGCCTCCCCGTCCTCCAGTGCGTTGGAGGGTGCCGAGATGATGGACACCGCGGGCCCCGCACCGGATCCCACCGCCACCGCACCGCCCGTGCCACCTGTGGCACCCCGGGGGTGGCGGCTCAAACGAAGGGCTCCCGAAAGGGGGCCAAGTCCGGGGGGCCCGGCTCGACGGGCACCCCTCGGACATCTGATGATGACATGGATGTCCGGCCGTTCCTGCCTGCCATGCAGCGCAAGGAGCGGCCTGTGACGGCTAAGCCTTCAGGAGGGCCTAAAAAGCCCAAGCCAAGAGTAACAGCCCCAAAAGACGACACATGAACACACACACTCCAGTCTTCTTAAATTCAAATAATGGGAACAGAAAACATAATCCAATGGAACTGCAGAGGCCTCCTTAAAAACCTGGACGATGTGTATGAGATTCTGCATGACAGACAGCCAAGTATCATGTGTCTCCAGGAAACCCACCTTAATTCTAAAAACACAAATTTCTTAAATAGGTATATGGTATTCAGAAAGGACAGGGTTGGCTGCACCCACTCCTCAGGAGGTGTTGCTATTATCGCACTGAAGTCATTAGCATGCCACCCTATCTCTTTAAACACTGTCCTCGAGGCTGTAGCGATCCGTACAATAATATTTAATAAGTTGATAACGGTATGCTCCGTTTACATCTCTCCGGATTTTTCACTTGTGAGCTCTGACTTCGAGGCGATGGTCGACCAGCTGCCCGAACCGTACATCCTCATAGGCGACTTTAATGCGCACAACCCTCTTTGGGGCTCCTCCAGAACGGATGCCCGAGGTCGCCTAATAGAGAAGTTTCTTACATCCTCCGGATCATGCCTTTTCAACAAAAAACAGCCTACATACCATAACTTAGGACACAATACATACTCGCATCTTGACTTGGCTATTGGTTCCGCAGCTCTCTTTCCATGTCTTGAGTGCGGTGTGGGCACGGACCCATATGGTAGTGACCATTTCCCCACCTCATTAACGTATCTAGGTACAGGCCCGAGCAGTTCATCTTCCCATAAAAGGTTTAATGAATCAAAAGCAAACTGGAGCACATTCACACAAACATCTCAACTACACCACACATCCATAGAACACCTACACGTGGAGGAAGCCGCCCAACTCATTCATCACGGCGCACATCCTTGACGCCGCCGAAAAGTCCATTCCCCTGGCCTCCAGTGCGTCCTGCAACCCAAGGCGGCCCTGGTGGAACGAGGACTGCAGGCGGGCGCGACAGGCCCAGAACAAAGCGTGGGGTGTCCTTCGCCGGTACCCCACGTCGGACAACCTCATTTCGTTTAAACGGGCAAAGGCTTTTGGGAAGCGAGTGCGTCGTGAGGCGAAAAGGGACAGCTGGCGCACCTTCCTCACTTCCATCAACTCATACACTGACACACACAAACGGTCTGGACACGAATACGCAAACTAAAAGGACAACAGGACACACAGCCTGCCCCTGGTTAGTACAACAGGGGGACACACTGGAAGACCAGGCTAACACACTCGCACAACACTTCCAACATGTGTCCAGCTCAGCACACTACACAAACACTTTCATGAAACACAAAACAATCTGTTGAAAAAAAGCCCTTACACGCCAAAGAGAAATCGAACCAGTTCTTACAACTCTGAATTCACTCTATGAGTTGATGGGCTGCCTTGAGCACGTGCAAACCTTCAGCTCAGGTGCAGATTAAGGTTACAACACCATGATACAGCACTACACCACAGACACTCTTGAACACTCTTACCACCCTATACCAATAAATATGGCTTTTGGGGCACATTCCTCGCTCTTGAGGCGATGGCCATAGTAGTAGCTTCCTAAAGGAAGGGAAGGACCCTTCTCTCCTGCCAGTTATCGTCCCATTGCCCTGACTAGCTGCCTGTGTAAGCTCTTCGAGAAGATAATTAAACAGGAGACTTGTGTACTTTCTCCGAGTTCAACGGTCTTCTCGAGGGCTGCCAGGCAGGCTCAGGGCGGGGCGATCTACCAACGATCAACTCGTTGCATTAGAGGCATATGTAAAAGCTGCTTTCCTCCACAGCAGTACTGCATGACAGTATTTTTTTGATTTAAGAAAAGGCGTATGCTACTGCTTGGAGGTATGGTATCCTCATTGATCTCAAGTCTTTTGGCATTTCGGGTAACATGTTCAACACGCTTGCCAGTTACATGTCCGAAAGAACGTTTCGCGTGCGTGTTGGAACTGCACTATCTAGAGTTCATGTTCAGGAAAATGGAGTGCCACAAGGTGGAGTTTTAAGTTGCACCCTTTTCATTGTGAAAATGAACTCACTGAGGAAGGCATTGCCACCGTCGATTTCCCTGCTTAATTTATGTAGACGACGTACAATTATCTTTTAAGTCTTGTAACCTATCTGTCTGCGAGCGCCAAGTACAGCTTGGTGTTAGCAAGCTAGCTGGCTGGGCAGATAGGAAAGGGTTTAAATTTAATCCGGGGAAGTGCACTTGTGTTCTTTTTTCTAAGAGGCGTGGTATCCGGCCGGATCCTGACATTCATCTTAATGGTGTGTCAATTCCCGTCAAAAGGAACACAAGTTTTTAGGAATAATCTTTGACGAAAAGCTGACATTCATCCCACACATAAACAACTAAACATAATGCTTAAAAACACTGACTATCATGAAGGTTCTCTCGCACATTTCTTTTGGTGCTGACAAACAACTTTTATTACGTGTTTTTACCAGCCTAATAGGTTCGCGATTGGACTATGGTAGCGTTGTTATGGGTCAGCAAGTAAAACATCCCTCAAAATGCTGGACCCGGTACTCCATCTGGGGCTCCGCCTGGCGTGTGGTGCATTCCGAACTAGTCCGGTCGAAAGCCTCTATGTGGAGTGTAAACAAATGGAACCTGCAACGTCAGCGAGCCTACACAGATCTCCTTTATGCTTTTAAACTTTCATCCATGCCTCACCATCCTTTTAAATCAGTTTTTATGATACGTCCATGACTGAACTCCTTTTAAACCGACCATCGTTCTCTGCGTCTTTCTCCTACAGAGCTAGAGAGAAGCGTCAGAGCTTTCTGTCTCATTTCTAGACACCATCCAAAGTTCTCCAACAGATTTTATAGCACCATGGATCTCCGCGCTGTCTTATGTGACACATCTTTTACACATATAGATAAAAACCCGAGCTCCTACATGTGCTATTCTGCAGCATTTCTTGCATCTGCAGCCTAAGTATCAATGTGCTGAATTTTATACGGACGCCTCTAGAACGCCACCTCTGTGTCCTGCGCTGCGCATGGAACCGGCCTTAGTGTCACTAAACGCTGAATAGTCATACTAGTATCTTTACCGCAGAGGCGTATGGTGTTCTTCTTGTTGTAATCATATACTTCAAGCGACATCTCACAATCCCTTATCTATACAGACTCCCTCAGGGTTGTGCGGGCACTGTCGTCAACAATGCCTTCGAAAAACCATGTTGTCAATCTAATTGTCAAAGCTGTTATGTCTGTGTATGTACGCAACCTTGAACTGGTTCTTTGGTTGGGTCCCTGGCCACTGTGGTATAGGCCGGGAACGAAGCAGCGGATCGAATGGCTGCTGCTGCTACACTCCTAAATACAGTAGACATAACCACATTACCCTACACCGACGTGAAACCACACATCAGACAACAACTTCGTTAAAACATGGCAAACACACTGGCTGTGAACAAACAGACAACAAGTTACACGTAATAAAACCACATTTGGGACCATACACCACCGACGCACGAAATAGATACACTGAAGTCGCCTTGGCCAGATTACGGATAGGGCACACTCATGCAACGCACTCGCACCTTCTCACTGGGTCTCCAAGACCTCTGTGCAGCAGGTGCGGAGAGGCCTATCCGTGATCCACATCCTGATACAATGTAAGGCACTTGACACAACACGACGCAAATACTTCCCACAACTACACACGCGACATATTCCACCACACCCGTCACACTTCATAGGAGACGAAGCACTGTTTTCAGTCAAACGCGTTTTAGAATTTCTTACCGACGTGAAATTTTTACATCTCATTTCTTATCATGCTTGACAACCTGGCCCCTTAGACCAGTCATCTTCCATTACGTTGCGTTTTACTTTGTCTATTTTTACTGAGATGTTCTTTTACTTTCTTGTCACTTTAATGTAATCACTTCTGTTTGGCGCTCTTTGCCCTTAGTCGGCCTTGCGCCATTAAACTCTAAACATCATCATCATCATCATACGCCTCGTGGGGTGCTAACAGCTGGTTCATACTCTGCTGAAAGCTGGCTGCCGCGTTCCTGAGCCCAAACGGCATTACCCTCCAAGCAAACTGACCTAGGTGCGACACGAACGCGGTCATGCGCTGTGACCCCTCTCTCTGCTAAGGGAACTTGCCAGTAGCCTCGTCGGAGATCAATGAGGGTTATATAACTAGCCTGACCTACATTCATGATCAATTCTTGCGGGAATCCCATCGGGAATGCGTCTGGTTCGGTTATGGCATTTAAGTTTCTGTAATCGACACACAGGCGCACCGTGCCATCTTTCTTTGGGACGCACACAAGGGGGTGAGCAAATGGACTTTCGCACCAGTATATTAAACCAAGCTCGAGCAGTTCCGCTATCTGTTTCGAAACCTCATCCTTCAAGGCCACTGGCATGCGGTAAGGGCGGCTACGTTTTGGCGTGGCCCCTTGCACAAGCCTTATCTTATGTTCGCCGACTTGCGCGATCCCCACTTCTCCGCTAAATAAGGCCGCATGGCGTTGAAACACCTCCCGTACCAACACTCTCTCAGGGGGCTGCAAATGAGCCAAGCTACCCGCCGGTCCCCCGCAGGGGCGCCTGCGCAAGTAGGCGTTTGGTGTGTAGCGACACCACGGACCCGAGCTAACGGGGGAGTTTCGGCTCCCTCCCACGCCTAGCCGTGCGTGGCTTTGCCGTGTCCGGGGAAAAGGGGATCCTGGGGGTTGAGCTGACGCTGGGTGATTGGACTTTTAAGGTCCCCCAGCAGAGGCAACACACCCCTTTGGCCCCGGCTTCACGTAGACGGCACCCCTGGGCTGACCCACCCAGGGGAAATCGGCAGTCGCCTTTTCCTATCTCTCTCTGCCTACATCTTCGTCTTTATCTCTCACTATCTATCTGTCCTGTCTTCTACTCTCTTCTGTTTACTTCCAATTTTCCTGGCGGCAAGGGTTAACCCTGTGTAGTTACCCAACCTTGGGTAGTTATATTCGGTTATAGCGGCGATGCGTGGCTGGCGTCTCCAAGTGTTCACTATTCAACCTTGTAGCGTCCCCTTGTTGGGCTCGGTGGTGGGTGGCCACCATCGCCGCCGAATTTAACATGCTTCTTATGGAAAACCCTTTTCCTGCACTCCCCTGATCGCCGCCTGAAAAGGTGGCGCACCGATGACAGCTTTTTTACTGCACAGCCTAAAGAGACCTTCCCCAAGTACCATGTAATCCACAGCCAAAATGAAAAGAAAACAGTTCGATCTATTTCACCATTTATTGTCTCGAAAACGCTCACAGATGCAATTGGCCCTGGCTATAAAGTAACTAAGATGGGGAATGGCGATCTCCTTCTAGAAGTCCGCGACAAGACTCAGTACGACAAGGTCACAAAACTAGTTTCATTTGATAACATCCCAATATCAGTGGGCCCACATAGGTCGATGAACACAGTGCGTGGTGTCTTATCTGATGATGACCTCCTCGAGCTATCTGAAAATGAATTGCTTGAAGGCTGGCAAGAACAAAATGTAGTGAAAGTACAAAGAATAATAATCAGGCGAGATAATAAACAGATCCCAACAAAGCACATCATAGTTACCTTCGGTACAAGCAACCTCCCCGACTCCATTGAAACTGGTTACTGCAAGCTTCCTGTCAGACCTTATATACCGAATCCTCGCCGATGTTTCAAGTGTCAGCGCTTCGGACACGGATTCCAAACGTGCAGAGGGCGCGCTAGGTGCGCGAAGTGCGCATCTTGTGAACATGTATCCGAAAAGTGCACTTCAGAAGCCTGTTGCGCTAACTGTGAAGGAGATCACGCTGCCTATTCCCGATCATGCCCTGCATGGAAAAAAGAGAAACAAATATTAGAACTTAAGGTAAAGTTTAACCTGTCATTTCAAGAGACACGCCAACGTTTTTCTGCACACAATAATTCTGAACCTTCCTTCGCCGACGTGGCGCGTCGAGGCGCCGTGCCACGTCTTTTGGCACCCGCGAGATTCACACCAAGTGTGACTGCGGTTGTGCCAGAAGCGCCTCCGGCTGGAGCAGTCTGTACTGCTCCGCCTCCTATTCAAAAGGGCCAGCAGACTTCAGAGACTGCTGGACCACGGACCACTGCAAGTACAGTCAGGTCCGAAACTGCCATAAACATGCCTGCCAAGCAGGCACCATCCACCACCTCAGAAGAGGTGATGGACACAAGCCATACTCCTTCGGCGCCCCACACGCTGAAGGAAAGGCGCAGTTCTTTGGAGCGAAGCAAGAAAGAGAAAACCCGTATTACAGGGCCCCAACAGGCCCTGTAACTTAAGGCAACGTTTCTGTACACACAGCACTTAACTACATTAAAAATGGAGACACAAATTTTACAGTGGAACGTCAGAGGACTACTGAGAAACCTTGACGATATTCAAGAACTTTTACATAAACAGTCACCTAAAGTGCTGTGTGTACAAGAAACACACCTAAAACCCAAGATCACTAATTTTCTACGCCAGTATATCATTTTTCGAAAGGACAGGAATGAAGCCGTCACGTCATCTGGTGGTGTGGCTATTATAGTAAATCAAGGGATTGCATGTACTCATCTACTCTCGAAACATCTCTTGAAGCAGTGGCTATTCGTGTAGTTCTCCTGAACAAACTCGTGACCATCTGCTCTGTCTACATACCTCCAGACTACCATCTTGAAAAACGTGAATTCCAGTCCCTAATAGATAAACTTCCAGAACCTTATATCCTCCTTGGAGATTTCAATGCACATAGCAATCTATGCGGTGACTCTCGCTGCGATGCTCGAGGTTGCCTGATCGAACAGTTCCTTTTTACTTCTGGCGCGTGCCTTTTGAATCGGAAAGAGCCCACATATTACTGCCTTGCCAGCAATACCTACTCGTCAATAGACCTTAGCATTGTCTCACCATCCCTCCTTCCTTTACTGACATGGAATGTCATCAATAATCCTTACGAAAGTGACCACTTTCCCGTAACGCTAAGCACACCCATATCAAATTAATATCACCCACAGGTACCCAGATGGATCACTGACAAAGCCGATTGGGAACAGTTCTCGCAGATTAGTCACTTAAGTTGGACTGACCAATCTGGTTTAAACATAGATGCAGCTGTACAATACTTTTCTGCTTTTCTGACCGACGCTGCGATGAAATGCATCCCGCAAACTTCTGGACTGCCTGGCAAGCGACGTGTCCCATGGTGGAATACTGAATGTCGCAATGCACGCAAACAACAAAACAAAGCGTGGAGATTGCTACGGGACTCGCCGACGGCAGAGAATCTTGAAATGTTTAAGAAAATCAAGTCCCAAGGCAGGAGAACGCGCCGGCAGGCTAGGAGAGAAAGCTGGCTTAAGTTTTTATCAGGCATCACTTCATATACACAGGAAACTAAAGTCTGGAACATGGTTCGCAAAGTAACAGGACGACACGCATCTTCACTACCTCTCGTAGACACACAAGGGGACATCTTGGAAGACCAGGCGAACTTCCTCGGTGCCCACTTCGAAGAGGTGTCCAGTTCGTTGCATTATACTGCAGCTTTTCAACGACACAGAAGAAAACTCGAAAAAGAGAAACTTCAGCGAAAATCTTCTAAACATGAGTCGTACAACAACCCTTTCAGTTTGGCCGAGTTAAAAGCATCGCTACATGTTCGCAATAAATCAGCTCCAGGTTCGGACAGTATAGTATACGAAATATTAAAACAACTGCCTTCTGAAACACAAAAAACCCTGCTTTCCCTGTATAACTCTATCTGGTTTTCCGGCGAAATCCCTTCTGTGTGGAAAGAAGCCATTATTATTTCGATTTTAAAGCAAAGCAAGGATCCATCTTCCGTTAGTAGTTACAGGCCAATCGCACTTACAAGTTGCATGTGTAAACTTTTTGAAAAAATGATAAATCGCAGACTTGTACATTATTTTGAAACGAACAATCTGCTCGACCCATTCCTATGCGGGTTTCGAGAGGGTAGATCCACCTCTGACCACCTCGTGCGTATCGAGGCACAGATCCGAGATGCCTTCGTCCACAAACAATACTTTTTTTCTGTGTTCCTCGACATCGAAAAAACCTATGATACGACATGGAGATTCGGAATATTAAGAGGCCTGTCCAATCTTGGTGTGCGTGGCAGGATGTTTACTATTATCGAAAGCTACTTGTCCAATCGTACATTCCGTGTCCGTGTGGGCAGTGTTCTCTCCCAAACATTTGTCCAAGAAACAGGCGTGCCGCAAGGGGGTATACTTAGTTGTACACTTTTTCTTATCAAAATGAATTCCTTGCACCTATCCATCCCCCGCAATATGTTCTATTGTACATATGTCGACGACGTTCAGCTTGGCTTCAAGTCATGCAACTTGGCAATGTGTGAGCGGCAGGTTCAGTTAGGTTTAAACAAGGTCTCCAAATGGGCAGAGGAAAACGGATTCCGACTGAACCCACAAGAAAGCACGTGTGTCTTGTTCTCCCGAAAGAGAGGCATGCACTAAGAACCCGACATCGAACTGAACGGTCGTCTGTCTGTAAATGCGGAGCATAAATTCTTAGGCCTAATCTTGGACAACAAGTTGGCCTTCGTACCGCACATAAAGTATTTAAAAACAAAATGTTTAAAAGCCATGAATGTTTTAAAAGTGTTGTCACACACTACATGGGGTAGTGACAGGAAATGTTTAATTAACTTATATAAAAGCCTCGTACGCACACGCCTAGATTACGGTGCTATAATCTATCAGTCGGCAACACCATCAGCCTTGAAAATTCTCGACCCTGTCCATCATCTAGGCATTCGCCTCTCTACGGGTGCTTTCCGCACCAGCCCTGTGGAGAGCCTGTACGTGGATTCGAATGAATGGTCGCTCCACCTACAAAGATGTTCCCTGTCCTTTCTGTACTTTTTGAAGGTGAAGGCAGACAAGAAACACCCTTCCCATTTCACAATTAATGATTTGTCTTGTTCTAGCTTGTTCGAGAACCGTCCTTAGTTTAGGCAGCCCTATGCACTGCGTGTAAGCAGCCTGGCCGAAGAAACAGGTGTGCCTCTTGAACACAGTTTGATGGCTCCTGCAACATATCTGCCACCGTGGCAGTGGCAGCTTATAGACTGGGATGTCTCTTTTGTTGATGTCACAAAGCACGCACCACTTGTACACATACATACACACTTCCTAGAACTACAACATAAATACACATGCCCTGAGTTCTTTACCGATGCGTCAAAGTCAAGCACTTCTGTGTCATATGCTGCGGTAGGCCAATCCTTTTCCGAGGCCGGCGTTCTTAATCTTGATGCAAGCATTTTCACAGGAGAAGCTTACGCAATACTGGCGGTCGTAAAACACATTAAACAGATAAAATTACAAAAGGCGGTAATATACACAGATTCCCTAAGCGTGGTCAAAGCCCTGATAACTCCTAAAAAACACAAGAACCCCGTGCTGGTGTCACTTTACTCACTTCTGTGCACACTCTACACATCGAAACAGCATGTCACTGTCTGCTGGGTTTCAGGGCACCGTGAAATACAAGGGAACGTTTTGGCCGACAATCTGGCTGCTTGCATCAATGTCACTACTGACAATGCATCAACACCAGTCCCTGCACTTGACTTGAAACCTTTTATAAAACGAAAGCTCAGGGGGTATTGGCAGAGCATGCGGGATAAACACACAGATAATAAACTCCATGCTATTAAGCCGCAACTAGGCTATTGGCCGCCACTATCAAAATCACGACACACAGAAGTAATACTAACAAGGCTTAGAACAGGACATACACATTCTAAACATACATTTCTTCTGTCTACCGCCGATCCACCATATTGTGAGAGATGTGGAGAGCCCCTTACGGTTCTCCACATTGTCGTCCAGTGCAATGAGCTAGATGCTCTAAGAAAAAAAGCACTTTTTACTGCCCTACCGACAGCAGCTCCCTCTACACCCTGGGATGCTCATCGGTAGGGATCCGCTTTGTAAACTGCAAGCACTTTTTACGTTTTTAAAAGATGTGCAAAGCTTTCATCCGATATTTCGAGGTCATCCGTAGCACGACCCCTATAGAGTGGTCGTGGCTGCGGTGACTACATGTCCATCATGGTTTTATTTTCATGACATTTTGCCATCCGCTATCACTACATATATGTCACGCCACTGTCATGATTTTATTACTTTCATGTTTTAACCCGCGTTAGAGCGAGGAATTTTAAGGCCCCTTTACAGCCACGCACCATATCATTGTTCATATCTGTAGTCAATTGAAATGGCGCTCTTTGGCCATCAATTGGCCCTTGCGCCACTAAAAACTACTCATCATCATCAAGCTACCCGCCGGTCAGTAGGATAGATGCTCTGTCGTGCGAGGTGACAGGACGCGGCACGTATTCCACCTCCCCGAACTCGTGGTCCTCATGGAATATGACACCAATGCCAGCGACACGGCACGTGTACGGGCGCAGGTGGTTGGCATGCACTAGCATACGCTTACCCGCCGGCGTCTCTAAGTAATAGGAGTGTTGGCGGTACTTTCCTGTGATCCTGCACGAACCTACCCATTTCGGTTGCATCTTACCGGAACGGTTGCTATCAAAAACAAGCACCTGCTCCCCAAGTTGAAACTCCTTTTCTTTTGCACGAAGGTTGTATTGCGTCGCGTACGTGCTCTGCTGTTTAGTTGCGGGCACGTTAGCAGCTTCCGCGGCTATCTCCAACTGTTGCTTCAGTTTTCGCATATACTCTGCCGGCTTGTCTGCCACTGTCGCGGGCATTTCCTGTTCTTCCGACCAAGCCCTCCGTAGGATCGCGAGCGGACCGACGGGTTTTCTGCCGTACATCATCTGGAACGGGGACACGCCCGTAGTGTCGTGAGGAACTTCTCTATATGCCCACAGTAGAAGTGGCACGAACTTGTCCCATTGTCGCCCCTGTTTGGATATCACATAAAATAGCATGTTTTTGAATACTCTGTTCCACTGTTCGACTGCTCCGTTGCTTTACGGGTGGTCCGGTGTCGAAAACCGAGGGGAACAGCCGACGCGCGTCAGGAATTCGCGGGTCAGCGCGGCGGTGAAATTGGTCCCGCAATCTGAACATACTACTTCTGGTATCCCGCTGCGGCTGAAAATTTCCAACATTGCGTCACAGGTAGCTTTAGCTGTCAATGATTTGAGACATATGACCTCGGGCCAGCGGGTGCACAGATCTATCATGCACAACGCATAGCGGTGGCCGCGAGTTGTCGGCGGCTCAATTGGTCCTACGACGTCGATATTGACTTTCTGAAAGGGGTATCGGGGCCTTACGCGGGGCGCTATGGGAACTCTGTCTGTCTGCCTCCTGTCAGCCCTGATCTGGCACGCGTGACAACAATTGCAGTAGTCTCGAACGTCCTTTTTTATACCTGGCCAAAGAAAACTAAGTTTAATTCTCGTTTTCGTCTTACGAAACCCCAGGTGTCCGCCCCAATACGACTCATGCGCCAGGCTGAGCACATCAGCCCGCCGGGTGGTCGGCAAAACTAACTGCTTGATCGGTTGACCAAATACCTGTTCTCGGTGATACAGCAACCCGTCAATCACCAGCATTCCACCTCGCCCTTCCGCGACGTCTCTCGATGCCCGGCCCAACGTTTCGTCACTCTTTTGTTCCTCACGCAACGCCTCGAAATCGCCCCTCTCGCCACTTGTGCCACCTTGCGACACGCAACTTGCCTCGTTCTCGATGGTGTGTGATGTTTTCTCTCTAGCGTTACGCTCTCCTTCTGTCTCCCTCTGAACCGGCCCTAATTCTCCCTTCTCTACCTCAACGGCTGTAACCACTTCTTCCTCCCGGGTGCGTTCGACCTCGCTGGGCTGTAGTACGCTTCCCTCCGCTGACCGCGGATAATCCGGAGTCGGTCTACTCTGCTCTACTACTCTCCCATCTAGCTTTGCGGCCGCCTCTCGTTCGTCGGAGAAGTTTCGGGGGGATAGTGTCGTGTCCTGTTTGTTGTATTCACACTGGCTCTGCTGCAACGCGGTCCAATCGCTCGCCGAGAGCAGGCATTCACTTACGCTTAGTTTATCTGTGACCGCACAAAAGACCGGTGTGGCGTGTGAAACTTCGGCGAACACCGGTTGCTCCTGTTTCAGCGTTAGCGGGAGCTCTACTAGTTTGTCCTGGACTCGTTCACCAAATGCGGCCCGGAGGCCTATGCGGCCATGGGCCTGGATAAGTTCTTCAGGAACTACGCTTTCCTGCACTACCGTAATCTCGGCGCCCGTGTCTACTATTGCATTCAAAGTTTTATCTTTGCAGTTCAGAGTTACCTTCCACAAGCAGTCGGCAGACGTTACCTTATCTAGGCAGACTCGAGCAGTGAGTTTATCATTTCCCGCCGAAGCGCTAGGATTCGGCGCCACCCTTTCAAGATAGTGCGGGCAGTTGAGTCTAATATGTGTGTTCGATCCACACTCAAAACATCCCGATTTCCTTGGTTGCCTACCTGAATTATACGAACACTTCGGTCTCGTGTTTGAACCCTGACTCGGACCCGATGGGCTGCTACTCTTATGGTCGGTCGTCTTTTCTACCCCTTTACTGCTGGCGTTACGCAGCTGTCCTTTCTGCGTTTCCGCACTGCCGTTCGCATCTTCAAAGGTGTGCAAGAGCCTTGCAATTTCTGTGCTTTTGTACCACGCTGCCCCCCCACGTAACCTCAAGTATTTTAATGCCTCTTCAGACAACACGGTTATCAATTGGTCCACTACCAGTAGCTCTAAAAGCTCTGCGTAGGTGGACACGTCTCTTGACGCCACGTAAAAATTTAAGTAGCTGCCCAACCTTGTTGTAAAACTTTTCCACGTCTCTGTTTTTTGTTTACGTGCCCCTGTGAATTTCTTTTGGTATTCTAAGGGAGACAGCTTCAGTTCATCAAGCACTACTTCCCTCACGGTCTCATAGTCCCTATGTTGGGCGGGTGTGAGCCGAGTTGATAAATACTCTATGCGCTCAGCGACGAGTGGAAAAACTATTTGTCCCCAATAACTTCGAGGCACCTCATATGCCTCCAGAGTGTGCTCCACTGACTCGAACCAAATTGGGACCTCCGCGTCTGCGGGAAATTTCGCGAAAGCACCCCCTAACAATTTGGCGTATTTGCGCCACTCAGTGTTGGAGCAGCGCTCAAATGTTCCGCCAGCATCACTCACGCTACCTGATGGGCTTGCCGGACGTAATTTAGCGAGCTCTAACTCCAACTCCATTTGCCGGCTTCGTTCCCAAGCCATCTTAAAATTATGATCTGCTTAGTCTCGTGCCGTCCAAGGGACGTCACCACTCCCATCCTCACTCACCCCATCGCCACCCTCCATCCTGCTGAATGTGGTGCTAGCCTGTTTGCCCCGCAACAACAATACAGCAATGAGAAAGGGAACTCACGTTAGCTCTGTCCCGTTGTCCTGGCGTCGCTCTGGCTTGCTGCTGCAGGCTTCTAGTCGATGCCCCACCTCGTCGTGGACGCGCCTTTTGGGTGTCGAGAACTCGTTCGAGGACCGCTTTGTACCAGTCACTCCCTCGGTGTCTTCCGGAAACACCAGGCTATCTGCAGCTTCCAGCTGCCGCAGCTACTTGCTGCAGTGTCTGTCCGTTGGTCTGGTGCCGATTGGCGTCTTCATCTGTACTTCGTCTTTCCTCTCAGCCAGCTTCTTCCCACTCCGTCCACAGCAAGCCAATCCTGTCGACTGTGCCAGTAAAATCAGGTTCTCTTCTCGATGTAGAAGAAACCACTTCTCCCCACTTCGGCGCCCGAGGCGCACCACCCGCGGTGGTATAGCAAAGTGGGAGAGGAAACGTTCGCCGCTATCCCAATAGCGGCTATTTAGCCTGCTGGTCGCTTGACGATGAAGCAGAAGCAACGCTGAAGAAGTTCTAGATGGCTGAGAAAAACTTGTATTTACAGATTTTACAAAACAATGGACATCAATGTTACAAAAAAAGAAAAGAAAAACAACTTGGAAATAAACCGACCTCTGTAGGGCGACCCTACGGGGTTCGGTGGTGCCGATGGCGTCTAACACCGCAAGCTCGGTTGAGAACACTTGGCGGAGCCCCGGGGCCTCTTCTTATCCCTTCCTGGTGCTCCGCCCTTACCACGCCCTCGGCAAATAATCACCTGCTTGTCCTTTGATTGGAGAGTACATTAGGTAGATCAAACAAAAAAACCGCCACGAGGATGCCGCCTTCGTGCACGTGGGACACATGCACTATTTTCAAACAACACAACAACCGAAACGTAAATAAAACAAAACTAGAAAAAGCATAGAGGCCAGGGCCAGCTTCGCGGCGCACAATTATCTAGACAGAGCTAGCCGTACTCGGTATTGCGACCATAGGGCGACTTCCCTCTACCACGTCAATTTCTTGACGACGGGGCTATAATCCTCTTGCCTCTGTGCGCCGTAAGAGGAACCGCTCACTGACCGCGCATTTTTCTACTTACGAGCTCATTTGCCCGGATAAACGGGGACGCAGTCGAAGACATGCCCGATTCAACAATAGGCAACCTAGGCGTCGAACGGGCGGCCGTTACCATTTCCCGTGTGGCGAGCCCGCTTCTGAGAGCTACTGGACCAAAGCCGGACCGGCAGAAAAGGTCGTCGGCGACTTCAGAGTTTTCGCAACGCGCGTCGCCGATTTGGCAGGTGCGCAAACACTACGGGGCCGGGCCATAAGCCGAACCGATGCGAGGAGTCGCCGCAGTGCGCGGGGTCTCTGAAGAGTCCCGTTGATGCGCCGACTGCCAGTGCCGAGAGGCAATTAGGGGGCCGTCACAATGACGTTTATAATCCACCCCTTTTGTTGCCCCGGTTGGTTCCCTTTTCCTTGAGTTAATAGTAACTCGAAACGCTCGACCGTCTCTGGCATTGAACAAAGCAGGGTAATATGCTGGCGCCGTGTGTCTGCGCTCGCGGCAAAACCGGTTGCTTGAGTGACCGCCTGTCACTCAAGCAACGCTGGCTGCCCGCGGCTGACATGCCTTCCCAAGCTTACGCCGCAAAGCAAATAAAAGCAAACAAAAATTGCTGTGCTACCAATTCTTACCGCGGTCCTACAATTGTCATGCCCATTACTCCCCGAAAAGAAGGAACTGCAGCGGGAGGAACCGTTCCTCTCCTTTCAGTCCTTCTTTTGGGGAATGAACAGTTACTCCCTCAAGTTGCTCCCCGAGAACCAACCGTTACTCCCACAAATTGCTCCCCGAAAACTAACAGTTAGTCTTGATCGTTACTCTCGTGTGTTTGCAGTTAATCTTTGAGGAACAATTGCTCAGGCTCACAGTTATTCCTTGTGAGAATGGATATTTATCTCGAGTAAACTGCGATGCTCCCCCCCTTCCTGTTTTTTGCACTACTTCTAAGAGGCGAAGCATCTGTTTGGAGAGCGAGTACAGGGTGTGTAGTCGATACCCTGTAGACCCTCCCACTTCGGATATCGAGCGGCAGTTTCACCTACTGCACTATTTCCATTTGGCATCATCGCTAGAGGACTCTGCTGTGGTTGCTTAGAAAGAACGGGAGATTTTTGCGGCTCGTCCTGTGAACGTCGAATTTGAAACTTAGTCTTTTTTCTGAAGCGTGCCACAAAGCCGACTCCGTTCGTATCTTCCTGTCTTGATGTCCTCAGAGCTTCTCTGCATGGAACGGTCAGTGTAGCATTCTTGTTTCATGGACACACTGCGTTAAGCCAGCTGCTCTTCTACTTTTACTGCTGCTTTTTTTTTATGAACGCCGCCCGTGTATGCGCCGCTTAGGCTTCGGCTCTTGCTTTGGCAGCGAGCGTGCTCGCTGTGCTCGCACGTAAGCACTCAAAATGCGCAGAACGTGATGAGCATTGTAGTGTCGGCAACACGGCACGATTGAACAGAGCGAACACACTCAACCCACGCCACACAAGAACAGCTTTATTCTGGTGACAGATGTATTTATATATGGCGCCATCTCTTGATGACAGTCGAACATCACTACTGTCGCCTAGTGTCAACCTTCGTTACTACATCTATTCCTCCCTAAATATATACATATTTACACAAAAAATGATTACAAAAAGAGTCAATGTTCACATCATGGTAGATTATACATAGTCCTGAAATCTTGTGGGTTGTCTTCGGTTTCTTGCGGACTTGGGAAGGGTTGGTGGCTCACTCTCATGCGGGGCCCCCTGTGTTTGGAATGACAAGAGCAATGGTAAGGCTTGACGGCATCTGCTTCGTCCTTGGTAAAGACCAACCAATGATTAGTCGTGACTGTTGCCCTCGCGTGTTCGCACTTACTCTCTGAGGAACAACTGCATATGCTTCCAGTTACTCCTTGTGGGAAAGAATATTTATCTTGAGTATGCTTGGCAGACACAGAGCACACTGCCAAAGCTTCTTGGCAGAGAACTGCTTGGGTGCTTGTAACAAAAAAGTAGACAAAATTTAATAGAAAAGAAAATTTTTCCTTTTACTTAGGCAACCTGGGCGCACACGCAGAAGTGGACTTCATCGCACCACTACCAACACTAACTGAGCGGCATAATACATCAAAAGTTTTCTGTGTACTTCGTGGTGAAAACAATGTAAAATTCCCAGCACAGGGCAGGACTCGAGTTGCGCAGGACTGTTCTTTCCATCAAGCCAGTGCAGTGAAATGTCAGTGTAGGCATATGCAAAAGATTTCATTGCTGCAAGAAAAAATAGAAGTCTGAGGATTTACATGCCAAAATAAATAGATAACAATGAATCACACACACAGCAGCAACATTTGCATTCTATAGAAAGTGTGCTGTAAAATGAAATGTGAAATAAAATGGTACGTTCGGCCAAATGTTACTTGGCGAACCATATCAGTGCTGATGTGCTGGACGCTCTTCACTTGATGTCTGTTGCCAATATAGCAAGATTTTTTTGCAGAAAGTGTGGGTCACCTCAAGGAAGGAAGGACAAGAACAACAAGAGAGAAGGCAGGGAGGTTAACGAGACACATGCTCGGTTCGCTACACTACGCTGGGGGAATGGGAAGTATAAAAATGAGGAAGAGAGGAAAGAGAAGAGAAAGAGACCAAAAAAATTGTCAATGGGTTGACGCGTATGCAGCAGTGGCACTATACAAAAGTTAAAGGCGTTCACATAGGCTTGTAGTGCTCAAAAAGCACAGGACGGCTTTGACTGCCTTTTGAGCCGACGAAGGACAAGGAGAGTGCTCCAGCAGAATCTGCACAGATAGTGGCTGATTGTCCAGTTGTCGCAATGCGTCAGAAAGCTTTTGTTTCTCAGAGGCAAATCAAGGGGGATGGCCTAGCAAATGGTCGATGTCTTTTTCAGTGCCGTAGACATCGCATTCCGCTTTGTCAGTCAATCCAACGAGGGGAGTCACCTCAAGAAAGTATTATATTTGTAGCAGTTGAAGCTGGTCTTAGGTTAAGTTCACTTGTTTCCTTCACACAGCTGAATGACATTTCCATGAGCCTATTCAAGAACGAGTATTTTAAGCAAAATCATGTGTGTGACAAATAAAATGTACCGTTTGCTCATATTAAAATTGATATTTGCCTCGTGCACATAGTTACCCTCAATTCTACATTATTCACTGGCACACAGATGCGCAGTTTGCCGCCAAAAAAGCGATGCTTTCGTATACGTAACATGTACAAAAAGTCTGCACTTACCAAAATTCACTTGCCTTGTGTATTTTGGCGTCATTGGAGCATCATTATCTGCAGTATTAACAAGTATGTGTCATACACTTGAAAAAAAAATATTAGAGGATATGCATCAAATATTTATTTGGTAGCAGTCAAGCCTGGTTAAAAACAGGCAAGTGGGAATTGGCTTAATTATGTGCATGTGGCAAATCTCAAATAACCTTTTTGAGGTCATCAAAACATAAAATTTCCATTGATCGGTACTGATGTCAAAATGTGAGTAAATGGTTTGCCAAGGTTGCACAGCGCATACAGATTCCTTGATGTGAAATGATAATAATGGCACTAATAAGAACGTGCAGCATTAATGATTGTCTCTCACAATATTCAATTTTGCAAAGGTTTAAATGTGAAAGATTTGGATCATTTCTTTTCACATTGTTCTGTCTATATGCAAAGTCGTCATTTGATGGTGCTCTTATAAAATAATACGTGCAGAGTGGAAGTGAAGCAAGAGACGCAGGCACGTCGGCAGAATTTTTCGGGCGGATGCGGCGGTTGTGGGGGGGGGCTCATCTGAAGTGGCGGCCGGGCATGCAAATGTGGTCAAATGTCATATTGGGCTCTCCGTGCCCTGCCTAAAAACATTGGGAGAAGGGGGGAGGGGGGGGAGCACGGAACCAGCTGGCTACGCCATTAAAGTGATGCGAAAATCATCGGTCGGCTTACTGGTCTACATACACTACAGCTCTAAAAAGTATGGCCGAAGCCCTCAACACCCTGCGATTAACGTTATGTAAAGCAGGTACAAAGCTGCCCCATTGTCATTTTTTCGAAGTAGGTATTATCGCAGAAAGGACCATTTAACAGTGAAAATAGATCCTCCAGCATTTTTAACGGTATCGTGCGAGGGTCGACCGCTCGTAGTATCAGCGCCTTACAACGGCAATAAAGACTGGCAGCGGTATGCGCAGGCGCACGAAGCAGCGCAGAGCAGATATTTTTTTTTATAGCACAACAGCTCTTAACAATGTGCTTGCAGAAAAAAACAATTAGCCAGCTATTTGAGAGCTTAACACATTTCACATACTCTGAACAAGCACGAACTTCGGAGTTGAAAACGTCTGTAGCATTGTTGGACTATGGTTACCTACACTGCAAGAACTAGAAATGTAGTTGAAAATGCGACGCCGTTCGTCACCACTTACCTGCAAGCTGATACATGTGCAGCCTTCTGTCTGACGAGCCAACACCTTTGCAGATAGCTGAAGAGATGTTTACATCGTTTTTGTTCCATCGAGCAGCAAAATCAACAACAAGGTTGCACTCTTGAAAGATCGGTATACGCTAAGCTCCATCACGAATAAGTAGAAATGCAAATCTGCGAAATATACGCACGAGCAAAACATAGCACACAGGCTTGCCCGTCCATGTGCTCACCGTCCACGAACCATATGAGTATGAGAAGTGCGACCACGAACCTAGTTGCACCGTGAAAGCGTCAAGGGGGTGGTGGCACTGACTTCGGCGCTATGCTTTCAGTGTATTCTCTTAATACACTTACAAAAATATATATCTATACAGCAACTAATATGTATTCAAGAACAAATTGAGCTTAAAAATTTTATATATAGTACTAACACCCAATAAATATTAAAAAATGGTCACTTTGTATTGTACATCGCTTGCTATGGTAGCACCACATTTGTCCTTCGGCCGCATTTTGTTCACACTGCCCTGCAAAATTCACGTTAAAGCATCCTATAAAGTATGCGGCTGATGAAAGGTGCGTCTGGGCTTGCTTTTTTTCTGATGTTTATTTTTTTTGAAGCCTCCTTTTGCGTGTGTTTCGTTGTTTGATCAGCTTTGATGCCCCTCCCTAGTAGACGAACAGCGCACCTATTCCTTTTTTTCAAAATTCTCGCTTTGCGCGTGTCACGTGCGCGGCGACAGCAGTTTTAGCAGGCCTCCTTTGTTCAGCAAGCGCTGCTTTTGTTATCTGCAGATGCTAAAATGAATTACTGTTTTGTTTTGGTGCAGTTTGGCACAAAAAAAAAGAACGATCTGCTCCCTGAATATTAATGTGGGCGGCAGGCACATTTGTCTGCAGTGTCCTTGAAGGGAGTAACTGTTGCGTGACAGGAACATTTACTGCAGTTCCTTCTTTCGTTACGCTAAATCAAACACTAAATCAAAAAGGCCCCAAATGGGCCACCTCCAAATATCTCAAATGCGTAACTTGCCCTCATTTTCTCGAAACTATTGCGGTTTAAGTGAATGACGGTTATACTTGGTATCACTCTCAGGGTGACCGAATAGCTTTTAAGTTTGTTCGCTTCTTTCACATACTGCACTCTAAGCCAAAATTTTGAAAAATGAGAGTAACGGCAGCTTTTACTCCTAAAAAGAAACTCTTACTCTCCCAAAAGACGAACTGTAACAAGATGGCTGACATGTCTGAAGTTGGGGGAGTAACCGTTTCGTGTCATGCCTGAAAGAGAGCAACAGAAGGACGAACGGCGACACTTGCTCTCGACGCGCAACCGTTGCTCCCCTGCAGGACACCACATGTATACGGAAATGAGCACTCACGATAAGTAAACGCTTGGGCCACAATTCTTTGCGGGCTGGCATAAGGAAGCTACTTTTTTGCAAAGAGAACAGAGAGATACGCATGACAATAAAAGGCATGGTTGCTCTTTAGAACGCCAGCACCTGGAGCTGCTGTCATCGCGAGTCAAATGGAGTGTTTGTGAATAACAGACAAAAATGCATAGCCTGAGAAGGCGGCAAAACAACGCGAAGCTTCGTGGGACTTCGTATAGTACACTTCACAACAAGAGCAGTTGAGAGAAGCACACAGTTGATAACCGTACATTTGCTGTTTTGGTGAACGGTAGCCTCTAATACAAAGCAGCAAGAGGCTCGACTGCAGGGTTGCAGCAGAAGTCACAACGCATATTCATATCACGACGCGCAGCGAGCGTGACTGCGAGCTAACGCTGCTGCCCCCCATCTCTATCTTGTCAGTGGCTAATTTTGGCGAAAGGGCAGCTGTCGCAATCGCGTCTGACTTTCTGTTTAATTTCAGAGCAAAGAGACGTTATCAGCTCAGGCGGTGTAGTCTGTTCAAAGGGAAGGCGATTCTTGCGCAAATAACAACAGTAATAATATTGTCACGGGGTCATGACGTTGACGAAGAAAGCAATTGACGTATAGACAATGAAACTGTTTATTTGGCCTAACTTATGGCCGCAAAACGAAAGGGCTTTTTACAAGCGCACTGATAGCGGCAAACAGAACGTCGTTCGTCGATCAACTTACAAGCGGCCAAGCGTGCCGGCTTTTATACAAGCGTTATCGAACTTTCCAGCGATATCGCTGGTGGGGGCGTTATCCCTCGACAAACCTGGAACATTCGCGTCCGCGGCGAGAAATCTTAAGAACATGATCTGAAACCTACAAACACCTTGGCGCGGCCCGAGTGGTATGAACAAAACAGTCAATGCAGGTGAAGCACATAACACACGTGGCAATAATAAAGGAAGGCGAAGAAAACACACCTCCTGGCAAAAAAAAAAAAAAAAAGATACTGGCCCTTTATAGCTCAAAAAAGAGCACTGGCGGAGCGTACATTTTCTCAAGAGACTCTTTCAAACATCGCCAGTGGTTCTGCATGCGAAGATATTCATTGGCAATCAACTTAATTCATATCAATCGCTACAAGCTACCTAACAGCTTACGCACGCGCGTAAGGGTTCTTCCCCTCTGTTCAGCTTCACACGTCACCGAGCAAATATTTATCATTATTATTAAACGCCAAAGGCCACTTCCGTGGCACAATGTTTGTAGCATCAGCGAGGTGTCACGACACTTCGGGCCACGACATTGGCCAACACTTTTCCGGACTGAGAAAGTCGCCTGCCTCAAGCAAAGAAAGAGAACTTTCTCGCTGTACCAAAGAATAAACGGTTGTTTATCCTTCATGCGACTCACCCTTTATTCCATTAATTGACTTTATATCACACTATGTGCAACTTACGCATTTAATGTTGCTTTTATTTATTGGCACACTTCTACCACCCTGCCCTCCGATTACTTTCACAAGGTGTCTGCACCAGTAGCCTAGACAAAAATGTTTTTTGGAGGGTGGAGGCTTAACAATACTTTGTATATCCATGCATCTGTTTGTATGCACATGTGAATATACACACGTGCAAAATTGAGAAATTCTGAGAGGGGGTTTTATTCTAGCTCTGCCCCTGGTATGCACCTAACATGGCCTTTTTTTTTTTTTTGACTGCTGAAAATATTTATTGTGTCCAACATATCCACCTCCTTCACTCAAGGCCTCACACCACGGCTACCCAAGGTAACAATTGCTCACTGTCCAAAAAGCTGGAACAGTGTACATTTTTAGAGGTCATTGTATGACCAAATACATTGTCATATTAGGAAGGTCAAACCCAATGAGAAGTCTTCGTGAAGTCAATGCATAGTCATTAGTCAATGACCGTTATTGCCCTTTTAATTCCAAGTATATTTCACTTCTATGTCCCCATTTACTATTATGATAATAGATGCAAGGAAGCAGTGAAGAAGGCAGTGGGTGTCACTTAATCATATTTATTGTTGCTCATTTGCATGATGTCCAAACACATGTTGCTGAAATCATCACATATTTTTTCTTCATCTAAGACGAGCTCTCAGGAGAAATATGTCATCATTTCGCGCTAGCTTGTCTCCTCCATATACTTTCAATTGCACTGTACTTCTCAAAGTGTAACAGTGTAACAATGTGGGCATATCTACAAGAACAAAGACACAGATATGGCTGCTTGGCCTGTACAAACCTCATAGTATCATACACAATTATATACATTTTACTCTAATGTCTCCGCAGTTGATCAGTTATTACTCAACTAGTGTCATTTGCCAAACTTACAACAGACACTAACAAAAACGTGACACATTTCACTATGAGGCTGAATCTAGTAAATATAATCACTGCTGACAAGCTTTGTTTTGAGTGCAGCTCTTAGGCGCCCTTTGCTGTGATGAACCTTGTAACTTGTCAATTGCGACAAGGGAGTGAATGAGAACTGCAAAAAATTTCATTGCTCAAGCGCCTTGAGCCACGCAATGCTCATCGTTTGTTGATGCCTGCTACATTACCAATTCAGAAGTAAAATATAAACACACTTGAAACACAATATACTTGAAACACAATCTGAGTAAACCAAATTTTAAAAAGTTCTTGCTCCGACGAAGAAATTTCATTTCCCCGATTGGTACCCAGCGGCTTGAATGCTTTCTCCCACCCGATCTAAAAAACTAGTTTGGCCACAAAACTTGATTTATTGAAGATTTTTCTTAAATAACTAAGCAAAAAAGCTGTTTTTTTTCCTTCTAATTTCAACCGCCCCAAGTTTTTTTTTACAAATGCGTGCTACAACGCTACAAATGCCCTGGTTACGGCCTTACATCACATCCATGCAAAATACAACAGACGCACCAGCCTGTAGTAGTCTTACACACTGCAATCAGCTAGTGGCAGTGGCGGTTGCTTTCATTTCTTATGATTTTTGCCACAGATAGCATTGATCATCACCTGCACCAGTCTAACTTTGCCTGCACACACGCACAATCACTGCACTCATTCTCTGCGTCATCCCATATAGGTTGACTGCCATAGTTTAACATGACCATCTGCGCAGTCTGCATTGCTCAGACATGAATGTCAGAGTCCCCCTCGAGCCACCTTTCTATACTTTTCACATGTTCAGGTGCGGCTTACCGCGATGAACAGTGCTGTGGAAGTTTTTTGGTTTTGCTACATTACCAATTCATATTTTAAGGCCTGTGAAAATGCTTTCTTGATCCAATGAAATTACCAAGTGGACATTCAATTCAAGTTCAATTCAGACAAGCCCCACCATTACATCGAGCTTCAACTGTGACAATGAGTACACAAGTGAAAGAAAACAGCAAGAGTATTGTCGAGGCATGCAAAGCTCCTCTTTTGCCAAGGCCTGTTCGACTACCCTAAAACCTTCGCCATCGAAACAGACAATAACAAAGAAAAAAGTAAATAAAAATAAAACAGACACCCTTAAAAATTGTTAATAAAAAGAACTAATAATAAAGAGCAAGTTCTAATTGTTGTCTTCAGCCTCGCTGAAGCCACAGCACATTGTTGAAGCTACGGCAAGAAAGATAATTTACTTGAAGGCCAACTGCAATGAAATTTAGTACTCCGCAAAAAGTCAATATATAGATAGTTTACCTAGAGGTAGTGCTGATTGCCATATGTCGCCTTTGAAATACAAGTGCTGATCTTAGAAAAAAACTTGCAAAAGACAGTATTTTTGATACCGAAACTAGAAAAAAATGACACTATTACAAGTAAATGGAAGTGACGTGGATAACAGAGGAATCATCTGCTCCACGCTCCTCGAGCAAGCACATCGCAGCCGCGCCTAAGTTTTTTTGTTATGTCAACCTAACAAAGCTGCATGAACATGCACTGTGAAGGAAAGATTGTGATGGAAGTGTGTCAACGCCTGAATACACTACGACAACCTGCTTGGCCTGTCTCGAACGTCCAAGAGCAGCAATGCTGCAACGACTTCTGAGCCAAGCCCGAAACACGCGAGGGCGCTGGTTCTTTGAACTCACTCCTAAAGATGCTTGTAGTGTTCATTTTCTTTCTATGCTTCGTATCTTGCGTTGTTTCCCAATTCTGTGTTCTAGTGTATGTTAATGTGTCGTGCCGCTTGCGTCCTGTCCCTTGAAGCCCTAACAAGCATCTCTGACCCCACATTATAAGCTTGCTTCACGAACCTATTTCATAAAGAAATATGGATAGACGCATGCTCATAAAGGTTATTCGATATTGTTTCTCTTGCAGGACACATGCCGGCAGCCTTTTGCTTGCGGAACATATACGAACTTGTGGGCTGTAGTCACAATCGGTACAACTAGGTTTAATTCTCGGTGCACGAAGTCATCCTCTTTGAAGTGCACCGAGGGAAGCATGGCTCTCTTGGGTGGCTTCCAATCATTTCGCATGACTGGGATAGTTCACAGCTTCCGGAGCTTTACATTTACGTTGAATTTACATTACGTTGAAAGCTGATCAGGAATACAGGCTCAAGCAGCCTACAGCCATGCATTGCGTTGACATCGTACTTTAAAACTTCCTAAGTCAACCGCTCGCGGATGGGCGTCTCACAGAAAAAAGATTCAACGGCAGGCATGATTGCTAACATGAAGCGATGCTTTGTAGTTTTCATCATGTTCTGTTCTGTCCGATTTGCCTGCGCACACCACTAGAGTTCCGCATCGTCTGCTTGCTGGCCATTAGAGCACAGATTGAAAATTAAATATGTAACAGCAAGACTTTTAACTGTCATTATCATAACTTACCCTATGTATGTACTACGTATTTCGACCGATTCCGCCAGAGTCGGATTTCGTTGCAGTTGGCTTTTAAGCGAACCATCAAAGAACTTATGAGAACACCACGAGTTTCATGGAGGCTCTAGCGATGTGTAAACATTGTGCAATACCTGTGAATCCAAATGCAACATCAAATTTTGTAGTTTAATGACTAGTATGTGCTATTACTCGAGACAGCCATGTCATCTTGTGATTAATCTGGCCTATAAACATAATGCTGTCTCTAAACTGGGCGTTCAGAGTTAAAATTCTCCACACAAGACTATGTGCCTTACTTAGCCTTGCATGGCACTGTTTCAATCTCCGAGTACTGTATATACATACACATATTTCTCAGAATTTTTAGCCGCCATTGATAGCACAAAACTGTTAATCACAAAAGGATTCTTGGATATGCGTTACTTTAAAGAATAACGATGAAGAGACAGAGACAGAAGTACACAAGACGAAACGCTTCTGTCTTTGTGTCTTCATTGTTATTCTTTAAAACAGCACATATCTAAGACTTTGACATGAATCAACTAGCCTCATTCATCACCTTACTGCCATAAAAGGATGTTCACACTGCCTTTCTTGAGATACAGCAACTGCAATAAAACATGTTCGTGCACAGGTTGAACTTGAAGAAGGGATAGTTTCAATGATAAATGAAAAGAGAATCTGAACAAAAACACTACATGGCAATAATGAAATAGTTCTAAATACTGTTTGCTGCCTGTAGCGTGTTACACAGTAGCAGATCAAGAGGGGCGGGGGAAAGGCGGTAGGGGCGATCACTTCACGACATAGTCTGCGTTAGCCCCCCACCCTTTTTCTTTAGTGCCTGTTGTTCATCTACGATTCTCCATTAGGACAAATGGGACCGCTGTGAGCAGAAATGAACAGTACTTATACTGTGATGGTGTTACCCTTATAATAGTTACAAAAAACAAAACATTCAGGAACCCCCTCAATTCATCCCTTGTTGTACTTCAAGTGACCCCCCCCCAAAATGAGTGGCAAGATCCACCCCTGGTATTACACACTACAAACAGAGAGCACTGTTCAAACGAGCTTGTTCATTCACAAAACCTCCCATTTCGGGACAATGAACTGATTGCTGTAGAGGTCCAGCAGGCAATATTCAAACTTTTCTGCTGTTGCTCTGTGTAGCTCTTTCTGCAGAGACTTCTTCACACAGTAGCAATACTTGTGCCGATCGAAGTGGTCAATATTTAGAGCACTAGTCATATGTATAGCTGTCCACTTGCAATGAGAAGTGACTGAATTTCATAAAATTCTAGAGACTCCTCCTTACACGACACTAGAACACTTCCACATCTGTACTTGCGTCGCTCAAGTGTTGAGACTGAACCTCGTGAACTGTTCTCGGTAGCACTTTTTTGGCACAATCCGGAAGCATGCCCCAGTCAGCAAGCCTGCTTTGTGTTGTGCTCAGTCCTTCATAAAGTT
>NC_051175.1:43372069-43814515 GCF_013339725.1 Rhipicephalus microplus | reverse complement strand
TCACTAATAAGCAGCAACCAACTTCACTTATAACTAGTCTGCTTAAATGAAAATATTATGTTGGCAATTACCTCACATGAATGCAATAGTGAAAATAGCAAGCGCGTAACCAAGCCCAAAAATTTAGCTCTTGTGCATCTCAGGTTTCTCATAAAAGGGACAGGAGTTTAAGGAATAAGAAATTGTGTAGTGCTAATAATGTTACTAACAAGCTGTTGAGTATCCTGGCTGCTTTAAAAAAATGGAGACCATTGATACACTTACCACACCGCTCAGCAGTGGAAAAAGGGATACACACCTTTTCTCATAGGGAGCCACATTTCATTATAGTGTTTATACCCTGTACAATACCACTACATTCTCCAAGCAAAGCTTTAAATGATGGAGGGTATATGTGTGCGTTCGAGCTTAGTTCTCTATCTAAGGGCAACTATTTGGTGGTACTTGCGCCAACTGGAATGTTTCGCCTGCAGAACTTCCATGGAGGTACAAATATAGCTGTTTGTAGGGGTGCGCACTTTCACAACTAGTGTCAAGAAAGGAGCTGTGACTTTTTTGTTGTTTTTTACTCCAGTGTGCCACATCTGTAAACAGGTGGGCGCTAAGGCCGGCCTGCTCGACTGATGTACATTCTTTTCTCATACCACAGATCGAACTCGTGATATTCTGTTGTATGTCCTGAAAATGGGCTATTTTTTTAGTGATATGTTAATGTTACACATCACCTGTTGGGTGCCAAAGAAGGCAAGTTAAAGGCACCAACAACTGATTTCATGGCATCTGTCCTTTTCAGGCCAGACGAAAGTTTACTTTCCATAGTGCCTAATACTGCCACCACAATGTGAGAAACAGTGTGAAACATTTCCTGTAAATGTTTCTCAATCATTAACTCTCAACTCGTGCTTGAAACAGTGGTAGGGGAATGTAATAGTGTTTATACACTAATGAATAACTGAGGCCTTGTCCGTGAAGCTTGTGTACGGCACTTCGTTTTCATGTGCTGCGGCATAGTGTGTGCATGTGCCGTGGCTCTGTATCTTCTTTCTGGTTCTATTAACTGCCGTGAAATCGCCGCCCTTACTCTGCATTGACTCCTTTAGCTCGTAGTAAGCTCGCAATAAAGCAGGGATGATGAATAATATACAGATGGTAATTTAAAGCACAAATTATGGTAAGCCTAAACAATAGCACACTATGTCCAGCAATTCAAACGACTCTTTTGTGCAATTCCAAAGCTTTTGTTCCAACAAAGCATCATAACAATTTCGTGTCTCAAATGCAGTTAATAAATTGATATCATATTCAAGTTGTGGAATGAATGCTTAACTTTGTCTTTCTATTTTCACTAGTTCATTGCACATTCTGGCAGATTGTCTGACTCTTTAAATTAGGTGGTGTGATCTTTGGTAAATCACGCAAGAAGTCATGTTTGAACCTCGTGATTGTGACAGCTATGGTTTCATGCTGTCAAGTCTCTAAATAAAATATGGTGTTTGTTGAAATCATATTATACAGTTGTGAAGAAAAGATAAGCATTGCTTCATGCATACATGCTCTCAAGCATACAAGCATGAGAGCATGTGCAAACAAGTGGTAATGCTGCGATTGTGCTCCTAGAGTATCAGATCAGATGAAAACATTTTTAATAATGTTGCCGGCGTTCCAAGTGTAGCGATGCTTTCAGCAGCATGCTGGTAACACTTGCGACATGTTTGTTCTCCAACAGTCCAAGCAGTTTACAGCTACGATGATTAAAATGTGTTTTCACAAAGAACAGAAATGAACATCCAACCTGCCAAGTGTTCAAGCAGTTACCTGCACTTCAATAATTATATAAGTGCTCTATAAGTTATCATGCTTGCTTGCAAGGTCTTAGTACTGTTGTATGAGATGAAATGCATTAGGCAATTAAAAAGGCATTTGGGCTGTAGTATTTACTTCAACAGGTGTCCACTGAGGTAGAAACTAGGCAGTTTTGCACACGCACCTTTTTGTTTTGCAGTGCACCAGCCCCCAAGAGGAGGTGATCAATCAGCCTGTCTATACCAGCCAAGCAGCTGCATTGAGCATCGATGCTGTTCATCCCACGTAAGGAGTAACATGTCTTTACAATAGTATTCTAATGTTGCATATTGAAACTTCAAGAAACTTATAATGCCATGGTTTTCATTTATGTGTCTTGGTTTCAGTGCTGGTACTTCAAACATTGTGGTGATTGAGACACCTGTCCCTGTGGAAGACCGGCGAGACTATTTAAACTTTGCCCTTCCATCCTTTGGATGTTACGAAGAGGTACTGTCAAGGGGCACACCCATCAGCGGGCCAGTTCGACGCGCCATCGTCGACAAACTTTTTCAAGAATGCTTCAAGCTAGCTTGGTATGTGTTTTATATGCAGGCCTGTCAATGTGTTTCCTCCCTGCTGCTGATTGTTATCGGGTGATAAATTTTTTAATGGAATGCTGAACAAAAATTGTAAAATGTTAAAAAAGAAACTTTGAAATCGAAAGTCTACTCGGAAGATGCAACTGTTCCCAAAAGCATAATCTATTTCATCTATTTTTAAACTGGTTGCTGTACTTTTGGTGGATTGTCAGCACGCGGGGGCTGAATGCCAGCGCGAGTTGTGACATCAGATTGACCACAGTGCTTGCAGTGTGTGCATGCTCCTGTCCTACTTTATCTCTTGACCTCTCCTTCACATTTCACTTTTTCCTTTCCACAAAGACAATGAGACATGCTCCATTATTTAGGGGCTTAACCCCAGCCATGAGCATTGTTCTCTCTTGGTGTTGTTTGTAGTGGCTGAGAACCGTAATGGGAGCTGAGTGAATCGACAAATGCGGGCGACGGCTGGCATTGTTGGCTGGCTTGTTTTCGGTGCATAAAACGTTGCCAAATGGCACCTCCTCTATTTCTTGGTTCAGCCACTAGACTCTACATTATCATTATTGCCCTCTAGTTTCTTTGTGAAAGCAGGGTGGTGTCTTCATTACAGCACCCTATCTTTCAATTAGGCTCAACATCTTGGTGGCAGGAATTTTGTTCAGTATTCTTTACTTTGGGATAATTTTCAAAAGTATTATTGCCAGGCAGCATTAGCTCTGCATCAAAATATCAACAATTTACTTACAGGTACCCATCACGGGAACTTTACAGAACGGCAGCCGAAAGGCTGGTTCAGAAATACCCGCACCTGGCCGACAAACTTGGTGCCAAGACAAGTGGCTTGGTAAGCATCAATATTCTTTTTCTAATGATTGTCACTGTATAACTGCTTTATATATTAAACTGGATGGTGCAGTATTATGCTCTCATGTGTTTGTTTTAAAGGGAAACTAAAGACAAATGCGACTTTATGTCGAACTGAAAATGAAAGGTCAGTGCTTGAGAACATCTGTAATGTCAATTTTATGCACAGCAGCGCTTTGTGCAAAAGAAATGAAGGGAAATGTATAGAAATATTTGCAGACATTATGGTAGCGTCCAGGCAGCCTTCATTGAACGGCACATTGACGAGTTATGCAGGCTTTAGTGTGAATGGACCCTTTACAAAAATACGCTTTTTACTTTAGTAGATGTGGGATCTGCTTTTTTTGTGAAAGAGCTTTGCTGGTAGAAAGATACTCCTTAGTTGTGTGTCACACGCATGAGCGCCTCACGGAAAATATCCTCATACATAGAGAGTGCCTGTGTGTCGAGGTATGAGCATGAAAACTTGAACGTCAGTACATGTATACAGGCATGTGTACTAGTTGGTTGAATATGTAGGCCTTGGATTCATGACTTCTTGCCCCTGAAGGTCTGATGAGCAGCAAGGTTGCAGGGAAGCATTTCCTTAAAGACCATTAATGATTCATTGTACAAAATTAGTTCGTCTGACTGAAAATAAAAATGCTAAATGTTCCCAAGTGAAAATTGAGGGTCTAGCATTAAGGCATTCAGCATTTCCCATGGTAGCCTCCATTCTTTATTCAGCTTGCTGCACTTCTTGAGGTCTTGGAAACAAAAGAGGTTTTCATTGGCAGCTTTATTGGCTTTGTTGCTGCTTTGTTGCTGATGGTTGAGACGTTTGGTTTTTCTTCTGCATTGATTATTGCCTATTCCTAAAGCAATCAACCTGGGCACCTAAGCTTTGTCTAGACTAATGGCCATTGATTCTTCAGGGATTACTTTTACTTACTTCAAACTCCAAAAATTAAAAACAGCATTGTGAAAGTTGAAATAAGGCTGTGAATTGCGAAGTTGTAAAGCTTTTAAATAAACTTAGTAGGTCGAGGGTGCTCGACTCTTTCTGGAAAACATTTTAGCATGTAATTGCAAAGTAGCAGGAACATTGGGAGCACCCTATTGCTGTAAAGCAGCTATATTGAAGGCAAGAGCTTTTTTTAGATGCACAAATTACTTCAAAACTGAACCAGTCTCCAAACATCTTGATTACACATTGTATGAGTATTCTTGGCCACATAGCTTACTCGCCTTTTCATTATGCAGTGTTTAATTTGTTAATTCATATAACTTGCAGGAGTCATGGGTCCTGAGTCTCAGGAACAAATTCAAAAATATGAGGAAGAAAGTGGAGAATTGCCCTCCAGAAATGGCCGAAAAGCGGGCCCAGAGCCTACATAAAAGGCCGCGGCAGCCTCAAGGAGACGTTTTGAACAAGAAGTTGTGCCGCCTCTTTGTGAGTCTTACATCTATGACTCTTCATACCCAAAGACAACTTGTTTTCACATACTGTATTTACTCGTGTATTAGAGGCACTCGCTTAAAAAATGCACCCCCAACTTCAGTTGTCATAATTTGGATTTTTTTTATCCCGCATCATAAACGCGCCCCCTGCATCCTTTCGCTGCAGTCTTGCAAACAGACACCTGGCACCCCTTTGCCCGTTAGATATCTTTCATTTTTTATTATTATGCTGACTCCTCTGCTACTGTGGTTCGCTACCCTCCCCCCTTCACCTGCTGCCGTGCGCTGTATTGTCATAAGCACACAGTGAGGAAGGCCACGAAACTGCCTGCGCCAACCAACGGTTGCTTTCTGCGAATCAAACTTTAAGGCCCACCCAACTGCCCGTGATTTTCGAGCGACGAGGACAGGGTTTGCTATTGCCAGTGCTGTCGCCAAGGACCATTCAGTCGCGTCGCACATTTGTGGCAAATGAAAAAAAGGTCGCTTGTCGCCCAGAAAAAAATTGTGACGATTTCTGAAACATGGTAGCACCCCCGATTCTCGTATCGGTTGCAATTTGCTCTTCATGCTTGTTATCCACGCGTGCTTCAAGGTTACCTTTTCTACTTGTGTAACTTGTGTGCACAGCAAGACTGGAGCCATATTTTGTTAATATTATCGACGGTTTGTTTTGGATGCTTTGGTGGTAGCTTGATGCAATGTCAACAACATCGTCACTGTTGTCATGCGAGGTTGCCACGGCGTTGGCAAAGTGCATCGTAGTGTCGTTGCGCATGCTTCTGGGCACCCCTCGAGATCACAGCATATACCACTGTTGCGGTTAAACGATTGTGAGAAAAGAAAGCTGTGAAATGCTTTCATGGAGTGTGCGGGGGGCGCAGGGACAGTTTGCAAAAGGTAGCGCCTTCAACCAACCGAAGATGAGTGAAGTGGACAAATAAGCTGTTTCCAAACAGCATATGCGTATGTCAGTTGCGAAAGGCTAAGCGACATAACTTTTTTTTACATTACATATTTATGTCATCCCGAAAAATTTTTCATATAATTTGCCCTGCATAATAAATGCAACCCCAACTTTGCTCCGATTTTTCAAAAAAAAAGTGTGTTTATTGCACGAGAAAATACGGTAATTGTTCGTATAATATTACAACTAATAGTCATTATTACTCGCAGTTCTTCATGCTTGTATGAGGCTGCTTATCAAACAGTATTTTGTTAATTTGCTTTTCCTCTGACTTCCTTTGTTTCGTGCCTGTGCCTGTTCATTTCTCCATAAAATGCACACCTGGCCTCATACTAGACTAACCTCCCCATGCACCACTTGGCTTTCTTTACCACGTAACGCAGTGATTTTTTTGCTGGCCTAATATTCTGGCATAGCACAGCGCATTGCTTGTTCCTCTCAGACCAAGCAGAGCTTATCGAAATAAGTTTGAGGTTTCCCAATTTGTTTCATTAGGCTGGAATAACACCCATGCTTTTAACACTTTGGCCTAAAATTCTTGTTCATACATTGCAGGACTCCAGCCATCTGATTGTTTACGGGGAAACAGTCGAATCGATTGAGCGGCACAACGAATGGCTGCACAATCATGCAGAATTTGCCCACCAGGAGGACATTAGGCCACGCCTTTTGGGCACAGCTCAAGAGCGGCATGAGCGCCTGCAAAGCCTCCGAGGCGTTGGTGCTATTTCCTTTTTTGGCATCAGAGGCTTCGGTATGCCCTTATAGTGTGTTCTTTGGGGGAACTTGTAGTAACGCTATTGCATTTTATTTTCAGCTGCTGCTTGAGTTCGACATTCTTTACGAAAAGAATGTTGTGGATGAATTCACCCAAGGGTGCCAAAAGCTGTGCAATTTGGCGCTCAGAAATGGAGATGACATAGAAGTGGCCAAATTCAGCGAAGCTGCTGGAGGTAAAACATGCAAGTGCCATTTTCACTTAGATATATGGGGAAGCTGGTAAAGATGTTTAATAAGTACTTTTGTATGCTTATATATGTACTAGAATATATCTGATATATGTACTTTTTTGAATATATCTGATATATGCACAAGGATTAACCACCACAACAGACAGTGATAGCCAATTGTTTCATAGCTCCTTTGATTGCTTTGTTTCATTATGTAAAAATTATAGACACACTGCAAGTGAGAATCAAACTTGCATATCTGTACTGCACATATGGAATATTAATGATTGAGATACGGCGACTGGCCTGTTTCGAAGTGGTTTGTATGCAAGAATCGCCCTAAAATTAGACTGCGATCATGTTGGTATGTGTGCATAGGGGCAAGGCAGCTAAGGACACGTGCCAATGTCCGCACGGTGAAGCCCACCGTTGACCTCTTCTTTATTATGTTGAGCCAGTTCAACAACATATCCATACTACAATTACAACACTCTGATTTAATATAATGATGACAGTGTCACTCGTCTTCTGCACAAAATTCACCACCCCCAACACCAGTGAAGTGTCTAACCCCTTTTCTACACGAAAAGGAAAAAAGAAAAGCAAAATATAAGCTACTCACCTCACATGACATTTTGTCTTGAGATGGTATCATGACCTATCATTTTGATTCATCTTATTTGTATGTATATTCGAACCCCCATTATACGACTTTGAGGGAACCTTGCAATACTGTCGCACAATATGGGTGCCATATATCCAAAGAATATACAAGAATATAGGCAATGATGCACTGTATTGTCCCCCCATAACCCATGTACAGACCACATGATTAAGGCTGCAGCACTAACCTGCTCTTATACAAGGAAGGTAGATTAAATTATTAAAAAGTGCACCAACCATTTAATGTACAAATGACCATGTACGTTTGTATCAAGGCAGTTGAATGATTTCTTAGAAAAGCGTTTCATGGCTCCTTTAACAAAATCTAAAGATCAAAGAACTGAACTTCACCTACTGTTTTCAGATAACCCTATACTCGCAGCTCTGGAATTTGCAGCGGCTCGCTGCAATGAAGCACTCGATGTGATTTTGCTGGAGGTGAGCACTTTAAAATTAAATGCATGTCAACATGTTCACGTGATTTGCACTAATGATTTGACATATGTTGTAGAACATTGCCTATAATTTATTTTAAAGAAATGCAAGAAGAAAGTGCAAAAGTGTGCAACTCAGTATACTTACCTGCTTTTTACGTCAGTATGTTGTCAAGTATCATGCAAGTCTTTTGGCTTGAAAAGCAACACAAGTCAAGGTGGTGGGGCTTTTTCAGTGAAGGTAGGGTGTACTAGAACAGAGGGAGCACCCAGAACGGCAGCAGCACCAACAAAGTGAAGTTCCAAGACGGTCAATCCGCTTGTCGCATTGTGGTCAGTAGTGTGCAGTGTGTTGTCGCTTCGAGAGTTGCGCACGGCTCTGTTGAAGTGGTTCGGGGGTAGAATGCCCGCTTCTTACTCAAATGGCTGGGGTTCGAAATGAAGTTGTAGATGGTGAATTTTTATTTTCTTAGTGTCATGTGTTATAGTTGTAATGGTTTGCCTTTTGTTTCCTAATTCTAGCTTCATTTGCTATGTATAACTACAAAAAATACCGCTAAATGTGAAGTAAAAAAATTTTACTGTGAGTGTATTTATGGTGAGGGCAAATAGTAATTTCCATTATTTATTTTTACTTAGGTCTTCCATGAATACAGCTGGAATTTATATCATTATTAATTATTCAAGGTATTTATTAACAAAATCAGCTGTATGAGAATACAACGTTTTCATTCACAACCTCAACACTTTCACCTGTTTACAAATACCTTGTGATTGCTTTAATAAAGTTACCAGCCAAATATCCTTTTCTTGAATGTGAGGAGGAACACTGAAAGAACATATGGAAAATTGCTACCTTTGATATATTCAGACCTTCACGGTGCCCTGCAGACTGAAGGTTGTAATCTTTCAGTTTTTCCTTTGAAGTCGGCTAGTTGCCAGTGATAGAAAGCAGCGTTATCGAGCACACACAGAACGAGTTTCATATTCACTAAAATCTCGGAGGCCACACTTTAGGTTTTTGCTGAATCTTGTACGGTGGCACTGCAAAAAGATACGCTCGCTGTCAAGTTTCGTCTTCTTTACTTCACATTTTGCGTAACTTTTTGTAGCAATATGTAGCAACTTGAGCTATATTAAAGAAACCAAGCCAAAAGAATACAGCTGTGCAAATGACCCTAAAAATGAAAATGCACTATCTACAGCTGTGCTTAGAACTCGGGCCTTTTAAAGGGGAAGTGTTGCATTTTACCGCTGCACCATTTTGACCGAAAAGCACGCAACCCTCAAAACGACGACGCCTTACAGACTACCAATGCTTTGAGATACTGTCAGTCGGATAAGCGCACGTGGTTGCAGCGCCGAGGAGCGGCCCCCTCTTGTATTCCGTGCAGTGGCGGCGTTGCTGTCGCTTTGAGATTGGCGAAGGAGCGTCATCTGCTACCTCTGCATGCAAAACAGCGGGAAATTCGTTTTAATATGCGGGGATTGTAGTTAAAGCAGCTTGATGAGGGCCGAATGAATACTACTTAGTGATAAATAAGGTTCGCACCTGTACCTAAGAAATTTATGATCATTTCTTTGCCTGCAATGACTCAATGGTGTGGCCAGCGGGTGGCACACCGAGCCAGTGCCGTCCCCCCCCCCCCCCCCCCAAAATATTTTCGCTCTTGCTTACAGAGCAAAAAGAAAAAGTGACACTTGACCGCACTTATCTGTCCGGCACCCTCTTCAGATCAAGGTGGTGCCCCTACCCCCCCGAAAAACAATTCTGCATGCGCTTCTGTAATAAATAGGGTTCATTTGCGCCTTCAGGTTATGTACGGTTCTAAGCGAACAAGCCTGCCGTAATTATACATTGTATAAACTGCCTGTAAGAATATATTTAGAAACAGCTGTGCTTTCTTTTCTTTGAACAGCTAAGGAAAAATAGACAGGCCACATGGGCAGTCTTGCGCAAATTAGCACCGCAATCCTGCTGTGCTTTATATCAGTGAGCTTGCAAGCCTCACGCTGGCACAGCTGACATAAATGGTATAGATTTTATGTGAAGATGCATTTCATACACAAACTCCTTGGATTGTAGCTGAAATTATTTGAGGAGTTAGGAGAAAGGCTTCCAAAAGTTATGGAAGACTAATTTAAGAAAAAATAGAACACAGTACAATAGATGACATACAGTCAGTATTTAAATAACTTTTAGTTTGGGAAAGCTCTTTCACATTTTGTATTCCACACGTGACGGGACGATCAAGCATGCTTGAGTAAATTAGCAGTAGGATAGTAAACATGCCGACCTGTATCGCACCGGGCTGTTGAAGTAGCTATGCCTCCGAGAAAAACACTTGCGATCGGCCGCACTTCAAACTTCAAATAACTCTGCAGTTCTCAAGGCTTGGACAGCTGCTATTCCACGAAAAGCCTTCCAGGTGACAGTCGAAACCTACATTTCGAATCCAATGACCTAATCCCTTGCTGCGAGCACATAGTTGGTGGAAATGTCAAAATTCAATGTGGTACGTTGGCACTAGAGCCCGGTGCTCTTTCTAGACTAATTGCGCAAAAGGGAACCCCCAGAACTAGAAGAAAGCATGAATTTCTGGGGCCGTGTGTCGGCTGTTGGTGGCAATCTGTCAGATGTTAACATGGAGTACTGCTATGTTGACGAAGCTACTGGTGTCCCCTCTGATCCAGAGTTATGTCCAAAGGTTTCCCTGCAGTACAAAATCGATGAAGGTTTCAGTACAGGAATGTCGAGCTTATCCAGGAAGTTTTTTTTTTCCCCAAAGTTGTTCAAAACAAAGGCATTGTAGAAATCGACAAGGCAGTGGTGGTAACAAAAAACTTCACCTTTGTCCTCAGTTGTAAGGGGAAGCTTGTTCTCTCGTGTGCATATAGCGAACATGGTTTGGGAAGTCAGTTGAAACTCACCAGCTTGCAGATGGTATCCACTTTTCCCAGTTATGTTGATCACCTGAAGATATACACGGGCTGTCATAGCAGCTGATTCCCTTCGATTTCGACCGCAACTATAGTGAACTAGAAGTACTCTAGTGGTGCGACCGGCCAGGCTCTGGCGCCAGCCTTTCACACGGATGGCGCGAGGTGGCGCCACTGCTCCATTTCCTAGGAGCTTCGGCTGCGTTGACCGGCCGTCGCTGGCTGCTTCTGACTTGCAGCTATGGTCAATTCTAACGCGCGTGTTTGCTTCCTGGCTCATGCAAACGTAAAATTGCTAGGTTAGTTATTGCGTAACTCAGCGGTTTGTATATACATAGTTTGGCCAAGAATATATATATATATTCATATTTACCACACGCGCTAATAACATTCGCTACAAAGCGATTGCTCATCACCATCACAAGCTTACGGCGCGCTTCCACTATAGTTTTGGTGCTGGCTTATTACATAGAAGGTCATGGTAAGGACACAGTGCTCAGCATCGAAAATGAAAACAGGAACATCTTTTATTTATTGTGATGGTTGGAAGAGTACAAAAAAATACAAAATAACAAAATAAATTTCACTAGTTTAACAGCTTTTCAAAACTATTACGACAGCTGCTATTCCACGAAAAGCCTTCCAGGTGACAGTCGAAACCTACATTTCGAATCCAATGACCTAATCCCTTGCTGCGAGCACATAGTTGGTGGAAATGTCAAAATTCAATGTGGTACGTTGGCACTAGAGCCCGGTGCTCTTTCTAGAATTTTTACGAATATTCCTGCACACTTGTCTTAATCAGCGACATTAACTCTTTCAGTACGGCGCCATAGGCCATCAGACACGTCCGATGACTTCAAATCTCCCGCAAAAAATAAAAGCAGCGCTTTACAGACAAGTTGCGTCATCTGGCGTACTCTTTGAAAACTCCTCTTACAGTTCCAGCTTGGTTTGTTTACATTTCGCGCCCCGCCGTGCCGCTGAAGACGACACTTGAACCGAAAGTGGTTTCGAGTTGCGTGCGAGAATGGCGTCCCGTCAGCGTCGCGCTCCTCGAAAGCAGACTCCTGCAGCAAGTATTTCGGTCGCTTCTCATGCCGATTTTTCTGACCTAAGCAGTAGTGATGGCTCAAGCAACGATGCGGGATCGTCAGATTTTAGCTCGGACGACGACACTCCTGCTGCGCAGGGGCCTCAAGCTTCGACAAGCGCTTGCAGGTGAGATTCGTTTTCGACTTCGCGCTGTGTATATATAAAAAAACGCACTTCATACTTGACTACAGTGCTATTGTTTGTTTCTTTAGGGCCTCAACAACATATGGCCGGGATACTTTGCCGAACTCATCGCGCCGTGTCAAGTTTTTGCCAACGAGAGAACCAGGTGCCTATGTTGGAGCAGTGATGCGGAGCGACGCGCGTCGGTTCTGTAGAGCGCTGGATTTTTTTTTTTTCACGACCGAAGTGATCAAGACGGTGTGCGAGAACACAAATAAGTACGCCTGGATGCACATATTGGGGAAACAAACCTATTCTCGGCGTGACGGCTCCTGGGAGGAAGTCACTCCATTGGAGATGCTGCGACTAATTGGACTCATCATCTACATGGGCCTTGTTGAAGTACCGCGACTGCACTTATATTGGCGGACCACAGGAACATTCAGTGGCCTGCTGCCACCAAATATTATGCGACGAGACCGATTTTTCGCGCTGCTTGCCTTTCTGAGTGTAGGGGACCCAGAAGACGCAGCGGCGGCAGCATCTGATGGAAAGACATGGAGGGTGTCGTGGCTGCTGAGGCACATAAATCAGCAATCAGTAAATTTCTTCTAGCCACAGCGCGACCTCTTCGTTGATGAACGTATGGTCAAATCTAAAGCCCGATCAGGAATCAGGCAATACATTAGGGACAAGGTGACTAAATTTGGCTATAAACTCTGGGTACTGGCAGATTCGAAAACCGGATACACACTTCAATTCTTCGTGTACACTGGTAAGCGTGAGGCACCGGGGCCTCATGGCTTAGCCTTTGACGTAGTGAACAGGCTTTGTACACAGTACCTTGATCAGGGATACAAAATTTATATGGATAATTTTTACACATCAGGGAAACTTTTTGAACATCTGCTTCACCGCAAGACACTTGCATGCGGGACAACTCGCAAGGACCGTCGCTGCTTTCCAGCTGAATTGAAAGACACTGCATGGGAAAAACGGGCACAGCGTGGAGACATTCGATGGATTCGGAAGGGTAGCATCCTCTACATGCAGTGGAAAGACCGCCGGGCTGTGAACTTGATGAGTACAATGCACACGGCAAACCAGCATGTGCCGGCCAAAAGAAGAGAGCGAAGGGGGAGCCAGTGGGCTCTGAAAGTAATCAAAAAGCCGCTCCTTGTCCACGAATACAATGCTGGGATGTTAGGTGTGGACAAATCGGACCAAATCATTGACACTTACAACGTCCTCAGAAAATGCGTGCGATGGTGGAAAACTCTCTTTTTTCACTGTGTTGACATCGCGTGCGTGAACAGCTTCATTCTCTTTCAAGAGCACCGAAAAAACAACCCAGAAGTCCCAGAACTTTCCAGGAGCATTTATTTTGATCAATTGGCTTTTAGAGAACTAATTCATCAGATATTTGATTATGACGAAGTCGCGCAAGGACACGCCCCCATTTCACCCCCCTTCGCACCATTGGACCCTCTTCGGCACCAACCAAAAAGAATGGATAAAAGAAGAAACTAAGATTTCCTACGAGAAAACAAAAACACAAAACAGAACAAGTGTCTATTGCTCCACCTGCAAAGTTTATCTTTGTTTCGTGCCCTCGCGCGACTGCTTTGCCGAGTGGCACAGCCGTCAAGGCTGCTAGATTTACGGGCATCCAAAAATGCAGTACTTAGAGCACCGCATTGATATATATACTAACCGATAGCTGATAGAATAGGGAACAATTTGTATATGTCAGAATTTCAAAAATAATTTTCTGGTTAAGCATACTCGCTCACTTTTTTGTGTTTGTACTTTTTTTGTGCATGTTTGTCTGTAATTGACAAATAAAATTTCAATTACTATAAACCTCACAGCACTGCCCTTTCACAGTTGGAAAGCCAAATGAAAAAGCTACGATTTGATATATAGCAATGCTAAAAGCTAGCAGTTGTTCAAGAGAAAAAATTTTTTTTCTGAAAGCACTGAAAATCGGCCATTTTTCCTCCGTAATGAAAGAGTTAAAGCGCAAAAGGGAACCCCCAGAACTAGAAGAAACCCTGAATTTCGGGGGCCGTGTGTCGGCGGTTGGTGGCAATCTGTCCGATGTTAACATGGAGTACTGCTATGTTGACGAAGCTACTGGTGTCCCCTCCGATCCAGAGTTATGTCCAAAGGTAGCTACTTGGTTGCCTGCAGTACAAAACCGACGAAGGTTTCAGTCCAGGAATGTCAAGCTTATCCAGGAAGTTTTTTTTTCCAAAGTTGTTCAAAACAAAGGCATTGTAGAGAAATCGACAAGGCAGTGGTGGTAACAAAAACTTCACCTTTGTCCTCAGTTGTAAGGGGAAGCTTGTTCTCTCGTGTGCATATAGCGAACTTGGTTTGGGAACTCAGCTGAAACTCACCAGCTTGCAGATGGTATCCACTTTTCCCAGTTATGTTGATCACCTGAAGATATACATGGGCTGTCATAGCAGCTGATTCCCTTCGATTTCGACCGCAACATTAGCCCTGAAGACCCGGGACGTGTGGAGGATCACTTTCAGGCTGTCTTGGAAAGACTTATGCGCACCATGCTAGAACACAAGGAAGAATCGGCGAGCTCAGTAGAAAAAAAAAAGAGAGAATGCTACAAATTCAATGAAGCTTCACCAAAAATTATGCTCGACTACTAAAACTAAAAAATACGGTTAATAGGGCCACAGTTCTGAAGAAAAGGTGTAGAACGACATTAGGAAAATTCATCATCATCATCATCATCAGCCTGACTATGTCCACTGCAGGACAAAGGCCTCTCCCATGTTCCGCCAGTTAACCCGGTCCTGTGCTTGCTGCTGCCAATTTATACCCGCAAACTTCTTAATCTCATCTGCCCACCTAACCTTCTGTCTACCCCTAGCCCGCTTGCCTTCTCTGGGAATCCAGTTAGTTACCCTTAACGACCAGCGGTTATCCTGCCTACGCGCTACATGCCCAGCCCATGTCCATTTGTTCTTCTTGATTTCAGCTATGATATCCTTAACCCCCGTTTGTTCCCTAATCCACTCTGCTCTCTTCTTGTCTCTTAAGGTTACAACCACCATTTTTCTTTCCATTGCTCGCTGCGTCGTCCTCAATTTAAGCTGAACCCTCTTTGTAAGTCTCCAGGTTTCTGCTCCGTAGCTAAGTACTGGCAAGATACAGCTATTATATACCTTCCTCTTGAGGGATAGTGGCAATCTACCTGTCATAATTTGAGAGTGCTTGCCAAATGTACTCCACCCCATTCGTATTCTTCTAGTTACTTCAATCTCGTGGTTCGGCTCCGTGGTTATTACCTGCCCTAAGTATACATAGTCTTTTACAACTTCAAGTGCACTATTACCTATCTCGAAGCACTGCTCTTTTCCGAGGGTGTTATACATTACTTTAGTTGTCTGCAGATTCATTTTAAGGCCCACATTTCTGCTCTCCTTGTCTAACTCCGTAATCATGAGTTGCAATTCGTCCCCTGAGTTACTCAGCAATGCAATGTCATTGGTGAAGCGCAGATTACTAAGGTACTCTCCATTAACTCTTATCCCTAACTGTTCCCATTCTAGGCTTCTGAAAACCTCCTGTAAGCACGCGGTAAATAGCATTGGGGAGATTGTGTCCCCCTGCCTTACACCCTTCTTGATTGGTATTCTGTTGCTTTCTTTATGAAGCACTATGGTAGCAGTTGATCCCCTGTAGATTTGTTCCAGGATGTTTATATATACTTCATCGACGCTCTGATTCCGCAGTGTCTGCATGACGGCTCATATTTCTACTGAATCAAACGCCTTCTCGTAATCTATGAAGGCTATGTATAGTGGTTGGTTATATTCTGAGCATTTCTCTATTACCTGATTGATAGTATGAATGTGGTCGATTGTTGAGTAGCCTGTTCGAAATCCTGCTTGTTCCTTTGGTTGATTGAATTCTAATGTTTTCTTTACTCTGTTAGCAATTACCTTTGTAAATAGCTTGTATACTACAGAGAGCAAGCTCATAGGCCTGTAATTCTTCAAGTCCTTGTCATCTCCTTTCTTATGTATTAAGATGATGTTAGCGTTCTTCCAAGACTCTGGTACTCTTCCCCTCAGGAGACACCTCGTAAACAGGGTGGCTAGTTTTTCTAACACAATCTGTCCTCCATCTTTCAGCAGATCTGATGTTACCTGATCCTCACCAGCAGCTTTGCCTCTTTGCATGCTCTCCAAAGCTTTTCTGACTTCTTCTATCATTACTGGTGGGGGGTCATCTGGGTTACTGCTAGTTCTTATAGTATTAAAGTCTTGGTTGTCCCGGCTACTGTACAGATCTCTGTAAAACTCCTCCGCTATTTTAACTATCCTATCCATATTGGTAGTTATTTTGCCTTCTTTGTCCCTTAGTGCGTACATCCGATTTTTGCCTAAGTTTCTTCTTCACTGCTTTGACGCTTCCTCCGTTTTTCAGAGCGTGCTCAATTCTCTCCATGTTATACCTTCTTACATCGGATAGCTTACGCCTATTAATCAACTTCGAAAGTTCTACCAGTTCTATTTTGTCTGTTGTACTTGAGACTATCATGCTTTGACGCTTCTTAATGAGATTCTTCGTTTCCTGGGAAAGCTTGCCAGTGTCCTGTCTAACTACCCTGCCTCCAACTTCCACTGCACACTCTGTAATGATACTCGTCAGATTATCATTCATTGTATCTATGCTAAGGCTGGTTTCCTCACTAAGAGCTGAGTACCTGATCTGAAGCGAGACTCTGAATTCCTGTGCTTTCCCTCTCAGTGCAAGCTCATTGATTGGCTTCTTGCGTATCAGTTTCTGTCGTTCCTTCCTCAAATCTAGGCGAATTCGAGACCGTACCATTCTATGGTCACTGCATCGTACCTTGCCAACCACTTCCACATCCTGCACGATGCCTGGGTGTGCACTCATTATAAAGTCTATTTCGTTCTTATTTTCGCCACTCCCCGCAGGGGCGCCTGCGCACGTAGGCGTTTGGTGTGTAGCGACACCACGGACCCGAGCTAACGGGGGAGTTTCGGCTCCCTCCCACGCCTAGCCGTGCGTGGCTTTGCCGTGTCCGGGGAAAAGGGGATCCTGGGGGTTGAGCCAATGCTGGGTGATTGGACCTTTAAGGCCCCCCGGCAGAGGCAACACACCCCTTTGGCCCCGGCTTCACGTAGACGGCACCCCTGGGCTCACCCACCCAGGGGAAATCGGCAGTCGCCTTTTCCTATCTCTCTCTTCCTACATCTTAGTCTTTTCTCGTCTTTAAATCTATCCTGTCTTCTTCTCTCTTCCATTTACTTCCGATTTTTCCTGGCGGCAAGGGTTAACCTTGTGTAATTACTCAACCTTGAGTAGTTATATTTGGTTATAGTGGCAATGTACGGCTGGCGTCTGCAGCCTTATGCTATTAAGTGCTTCAGCGTCCCCTGGTTGGACTCCATGGTGGGTGGTCGCCATTGCTTCCGAAAAAAAAGTACACTACTATGGGAACACCTGCATTTCCCCATCTCCTAGATCGTCTTCCGCTTAAGAGGGGACGCACCGATGAAATATTACTTTTCAACCAACCCAGACAATGCTTTCCGAAATTCCATGTAGTGCACAGCGAAAAGCCAACAAAACAAGCCAGAGCCATATCTTCATTTCTTGTTGCTAAATCTCTGACTGAGCTCTTTGGCCAAGGATACAAGGTTACAAAAATGGCTAGCGGAGACCTTCTTCTTGAGCTGCCAGAAAAACACCACTATGAAAAACTTGGCAGTCTCAAAGCATTTGGCAATATCCCAGTATCTGTTTCACCTCATAGATCAATGAACACCTCACGCGGAGTTGTTTCAGAAGCAGACCTTCTTGAAATGTCTGAACAGGAACTGCTTGAAGGGTGGAAAGAGCAAAATGTCACGGATGTGAAACGAATCGTCATCAGACGCGACAACAAAGAAATACCTACCAAACATATAATACTCACTTTTGCATCTAGCACACTGCCTTCATCTATAGACACAGGCTACATCAAACTCTCTGTCCGTCCCTACATTCCCAATCCGAGACGGTGTTATAAATGTCAACGATTTGGTCATGGTTCGCAGAACTGCCGGGGTCAGGAAACTTGTGCAAGATGTGGTGGCCGCGGCCACCCATCTGATAACTGTGTTACCACGCCTCACTGCGTGAATTGTGACGGGGAACACGCCGCGTATTCGCGTTCGTGTCCTAACTGGAAGAAAGAAAAAGAAATCATCACTCTTAAAGTCAAAGAAAACATCACATTCAAAGAAGCAAGACGAAGACTGTCGCCATTTTACGGCGCAACATATGCTGATGCGGCGCCTCAGGGGGCAACGCCGCACCAGCCCTCGCCACCCCTTCGGCCTGCGCAGAGCGAGCCGTCGGCTGTGGCACCTGCCCCCAAGGCGGCTGTAGCCCAGGCTACACCGCCTACTCCCAAACAGAGACCGGAGACTCCAGAGTCTTCGGGTCTCAAGGCCTCTCCTCACCAGGCGAGGCCCAAAATCCAAACTAACAGCCCGCACGTGCGGGCATCCAGTGCCTCCGAGGAGGCAATGGATACGTCGGCACCCTTGGTGCCGAAAGAGCGGCGTGGCTCCTTGGAGCGCGCCAAGAAAACAAAAAAAGCAAATAACAGGGCCTGGTGACGGCCCTGTTAAGTGAACTTAAACTCCCCGTCTAAACAGCCACTCGCTTTTCGTACACACAGCATTATTTTACATTCATCATGAACACTGAAATTATACAATGGAACGTCAGGGGCCTTCTCAGAAACCTTGACGACATCCAAGAACTCCTACACGAACACTCACCAAAAGTGCTGTGTGTACAAGAAACACACCTTAATTCAAAACACACAAATTTTCTTCGCAAATACGTTATTTTTCGAAAGGACCGTGATGATGCCATGACATCATCCGGAGGTGTTGCCATCATAGTGAATCAAGGAATTGCATGCACACACTTACAACTTCAAACATCCCTTGAGGCAGTGGCTGTTCGAGCGGTTCTTTTGATAAACTAATCACAATCTGCACTATTTACATCCCTCCTAGCTATCAGCTGCAAAAACGTGATTTACACTCTTTAGTTGATGAACTTCCGGAGCCTTATGTTCTCCTTGGAGACTTCAATGCGCATAGCAGGCTATGGGGAGACTCTCGTTGCGACGCGCGAGGTCGACTGATTGAACAATTCCTTCTCTCGTCGAACGCATGTCTCCTAAATAGAAAAGAACCAACTTATTATAATCTCGCACATAACACCTACTCCTCCATAGACCTAAGCATAGTGTCTCCATCTCTTGTGCCTCTACTCCAGTGGAAAGTCGTCAGTAATCTGTACGGAAGTGACCACTTTCCCGTAGTTTTGAGCACAACTACAGCAACTGAGTGTACACCCCGTGTTCCCAAATGGCTCATAAACAGAGCCGACTGGGAACGGTTTCATACCATCGCTCGTATAGATTGGAGTGACATATGTACTTTAAGCATTGATGTTGCTGTCGACTACTTCACAGCTTTTTTGATTGATGCTGCAACAAAATGCATCCCACAAACAAATGGGCACCCAGGAAAACGGCGTGTGCCATGGTGGAACTCTGAATGCCGAAACGCGCGCAAACAGCAATACAGAGCTTGGAGGCTGCTTCGGAACTCACCGACAGCCGAAAATCTTGACACCTTCAAGAAAATAAAGTCTCAAGGCAGGAGAACGCGTCGGCAGGCCAGAAGAGAAAGCTGGCAGAAGTTTTTGTCAGGGATCAATTCATACACACAGGAGGCTAAAGTCTGGAACATGGTCGGTAGGATAGCAGGAAAACAAGTACACACACTTCCACTCGTGGACACTCGGGGTGATACCTTGGAAGATCAGGCAAACTTCCTCGGTGCACACTTCGAACAGGTGTCCAGCTCATCCCACTATACTGACACTTTCCAAAAATACAGAACAAGAATAGAAAAGCAGAAACTTGAACACAAATGCACTAGATCCGAGGCATATAACCAAGCTTTCAGTCTAGCTGAGCTGCAAATGTCTCTAAACTCCTGCAGTACTTCTGCCCCAGGTTCTGACCGTGTGGTGTATGAAATGTTAAAAAACCTACCAATCGAAACACGAAAAACCTTACTTTGTTTGTACAATGCTATCTGGTTTTCTGGCGCTATCCCTACCTCCTGGAAAGAGGCTATTATTATTCCCATTTTGAAAGAGGGCAAAGACCCTTCTTTACCCTCGAGTTATAGGCCTATAGCACTTACAAGCTGCTTGTGCAAAGTCTTCGAAAAAATGATAAACTGCCGACTTGTACATTTCCTTGAAACAAATAATTTGCTCGACCCATTTCAGTGCGGGTTTCGAGAAGGTAGATCCACCACAGACCACCTTGTTCGTATCGAGGCACAGATCAGAGACGCCTTCGTCCATAAACAATATTTTCTCTCTGTGTTCCTCGATATCGAAAAGGCTTATGATACAACATGGCGTTTCGGAATTCTAAGAGACCTTTCCCACCTTGGCGTGCGCGGAAGAATGTTTCACATAATCAAAAGTTACCTGTTAAACCGGACATTCCGTGTCCGAGTGGGCACGGTTCTTTCCCAAACAATTGTTCAGGAAACAGGCGTGCCACAAGGTGGTGTACTTAGCTGCACACTTTTTCTCATAAAAATGAATTCCTTGCGCTTGACCATCCCTCGCAATATGTTTTATTGCACATATGTCGATGACGTCCAGCTTGGCTTTAGGTCTTGCAATCTGGCATTGTGTGAGTGGCAGGTTCAGTTAGGTTTAAACAAGCTCTCCAAATGGGCAGAGGAAAACGGATTCCGACTGAACCCACAAAAAAGCACATGTGTTTTGTTCTCTGGAAAGAGAGGCATGCACTCGGAACCTGACATTCGACTGAATGGGCAACGTCTGTCCGTCAAAGCCGAGGATAAATTCTGAGGCCTAATCTTGGACAACAAGTTGACCTTCGTGCCGTACATCAAGTATCTAAAAACAAAATGTTTAAAAGCCATGAATGTTTTAAAGGTGTTGTCACGTACTACTTGGGGTAGTGATAGGCAATGCCTCATGAACCTCTATAGAAGCCTCATTCGCACCCGCTTAGATTATGGGGCCGTTGTCTATCAGTCTGCTACTCAAAGTGCCTTGAAGATGCTGGACCCCGTGCACCATTCGGGCATCCGCCTTTCTACGGGTGCTTTTCGCACCAGCCCCGTAGAAAGCCTTTACGTTGAGTCAAATGAGTGGTCGCTTCATCTGCAAAGAACCTACATGTCCTTTGTTTACTTCCTTAAGGTGAAAGCAGACAAGGAGCACCCCTCATACTCTACAATTAATGATTTGTCGAGCTCAACTCTGTTTCAAAACAGGCCTTCGATGAGGCAGCCCTTCTCAGTTCGCCTGAAGTGTCTAGCTCAAGAAACTGCAGTGTCACTTGAACACAGTTTAATGGCTCCTGTAGTATACCCGCCACCGTGGCAGTGGCAGACTATAGACTGCGATGTGTCTTTCCTAGAAGTTACAAAACACGCACCTATTGCCCATATCCAAACATACTTCTTGGAACTTCAACACAAATACACACGTCCTGAGTTCTTTACATATGCCTCTAAGTCTAACTCCTCTGTGTCCTACGCTGCTGTTGGCCCTTCCTTTTCGGATGCTGGCCCTCTACATCCAGGCACAAGTATCTTCACAGCGGAAGCTTACGCGATACTTGTGGCAGCTAAACACATCAAACAATCACAAATACAAAAAGCAGTAATTTATACAGACTCCCTCAGTGTGGTAACGGCTCTGCACAGTCTTAAAAAACAAAAAAACCCTGTCCTCGTTTCACTTTACTTCATTTTATGCACACTCTACACACTCAACCGACATGTTGTTGTGTGCTGGGTGCCAGGGCACCGTGAGATTCAAGGCAACATGATGGCGGATCAGCTTGCTGCATCCGCCCACGAAAGCACTGCCATTACACCCACATCAATCCCGGCCCTTGATCTTAAGCCGTCTCTCAAACGAAAACTCAGGGACTACTGGCAGAGCAAGTGGGATACACACACACAAAACAAACTACACGTTATCAAGCCACACCTTGGCCATTGGCCACCAGTATCAAAATCACGTATAACAGAGGTAACACTAACAAGACTCAGGATAGGACACACATACACGACGCACACACATCTTTTGTCCGGTTGTGATCCACCATTGTGTGATAAATGTGGTGAGGCATTAACAGTTCTTCACGTTTTAATTCAATGTAAACATTTAGACACTGTAAGAAGACAACACTTTCCACTATCCTACCGACAACATATACCTTTACACCCTGCAATGTTCGTCGGTAGGGAACCGCTTTTTATTCACAAATCATTATTAGCGTTTTTAAAGGAAATTAATAATTTTCATATCATATACCCGGGCATACCGTAGCACGACCTCTCTAGAGAGGTTTTAGCTGCGGTGGCTACACAGGAAAGCACTTGCCTCACGGCCCTTGGATGCAAGGGTATGAACGAGTGAGGTACTTGTGCTAATGCCATACATGTCCACCATCGTTTTTCATTATCACTAACCTTTGTCTCCTATTCACATCACACACACCTTTCACGGCATGGTCATGATTTTATTACTTGTATGTTTTTACCCGCCTTATTGCGAGGAATTTTATGGCCCTTATACAGCCGCTAATCACAATCATTGTCCACATTCTTTGTCCCACGAACTGGCGCTCTTTGGCCATCAAATGGCCCTTGCGCCAAAAAACACCACATATCATCATCATCATTTTCGCCATTAGGACTCCTCCATTTCCACTTGCGGTTTCCTCGTTTTCGGTAGAAGGTATTCAAAATCCGTAAATTATTGCTTTCTGCGAATTCTACTAGTAGCTCTCCTCTGGCGTTTCTAGTACAGATGCCATAATCTCCTACTGCCTGGTCTCCAGCCTGCTTCTTCCCTACCTTTGCATTAAAGTCTCCCATCAGTATTGTATAGCATGTTTTTACCTTACTCATTGCCGATTCCACGTCTTCATAGAAGCTTTCAACTGAAGCGTCATCGTGGCTGGATGTAGGCACGTAAGCCTGTACCACCTTCATCTTGTATCTCTTATTCAGTTTAAATTAAACTGAATTCGGAAAATTAAAACATGGCAAACACAACTTTTTAAAGGTTCTACTTGTCAAGTGGACTAACTGATGACCAGCCTTCCTCCAGCACAACTGATATTCCTGACCAAAACCTCTTTGAAGCCAAATTCGCAAAGCATCTGCTTGATAATTTATTTGGTTAAGGCGTGACGATGTCAACAGAAACAGTATGTTCACCTTTGACATCAACCTATAAGTAGCAGCCGGGCTGGATATTTTAAGGAGCAGGCAAGTAATTAGCCACATGGTTTCGTAGCGCAACCCTCTGGCTGACTTCGCTTTGAAGCTTTCAGCGTAGCAAAAAGAGCGAATTTGAAAAAAAAAATCTTTTTCCTGCATATGTTCGGCATTCCAGAATTGGAACATTGTTCGGCTTGTAATACAGGAAACCAAGTGGTTGCTACATCTGATACACAACTCAAGATAGTAGGCGGGATAGCAGTAGCTTCGACAACATCGCTGTTTTCCATGTTAACTTCGACAGATAGCCACCACTTGCGGACACACAGTCCTCGAAATTCGCGGTTTGTCCAAGTTTTGGTGGTTTCTTTTTGTGCTTTAATGCTGCTGGTTTAGACAGGTGTGCAGGAATATTTGGGAAAATTTGAGAAATTGCACCACGCTTAGGCGTCCACATATCAAATGAGTTTCATGTTTCCCTTTACGATGTGCTCGCAGCAAGTGGTTAGGTCCTCGGATTCAAAATGTAAGTCGGAAATGTACGTCTTGATTATCACCCGGAAGGATTTTCGTGGAATAGCAGCTGTTCAGGTCCTGAGAACTGCAGGGTAATTTTGGGGGTTTGAAAAAGTGCCGCCAATCGCAAGTGTTTTCCTCAGAGTCTTAGCCACTTCAACAGCCCAGCGTGCCGCACGTCGGCATGTTTACTATGCTAAACTGCTAATTCAATGAAGTATGCTTGATTGTCATGTAACATGTTCAGTACTATTGTGATGACCGAAATCTAACCTTCAACCTTCCCTTCAAGCTCCAGCCGCTGTGGTCTGAGCTAGCGAACTAAAAAAGAAAAGCTTCGCTGCCGCGGGACGCCGGTGACGGCGGCGGCTCACTGTCAATGCTACACTAGTGCCACTTCTCGGAGCGCATACGAGTAGAGGCCGCCTCCGCAGCGAGCTTTTCCAACTGACAGTATTTAAAAACATTGCAGACTACCAATCGCAGCTCCACAAGTGAATCAACCCTGCTTGTGCTTAATTTTTTCGAAGCTTGATCTGGGCACGCATTGTCTTTATTGCTTCAGCTAGCTTACATCTGCACTCTTTGGTTTTGACCTGGGTCAGCAGCACCACTTGAGGCTGGACATTTTGCTGAAAGTTTTGACATCGCAGCAATAATGGTGTGTCAGGTTTCTCCTCTATTAAAGGCATGCATTGTGTTTCCAATGACACGGTGCCTCATGTGCAGTCATATTAGTAAATATGCTTATCGTAGTGGAACACAGTGTGCAGTGACCATGAAGGCAGTAATATTAGTAAATATGCTTATCGTAGTGGAACACAGTGTGCAGTGACCATGAAGGAAAGAATTTTTACCCCCGAGTATTGGAAAAAAAAACAATGTGTGTTTTCATGTGACATAGGCATGCCACTGCTGTGGTAGACTGCTGCTTCACTGTTGTCTGTGCCTTGCACGTTTTTTGTTCACATGAATGTAGTGCTGAAAAACATGATTGAAGTTTGGAAGTAGGCTGTACATTGATGCTAAGGTAACTTGTTTTTTGAGGGCATATTAGCAGCTACAAAAACTAGATAACGCCCTTTCTAGTGTTATTAAATGCAATAATTGTCATAAGTACGGAACTGAATCATATAGAAAATGTTCAGCTTACTAGTGCTGAATGCTGGGGAACGAAGTTTATTTTTATGGCTGTTGTCAGTGATAGCCTGAAGATGAGTTAAATATTGCAATATTGTACAGTTTCAAAGATGTGACTAATTCGGCCTTTAGAAGGGCAAATACCAAGCTCAGAAACTTTTTTTTCATGTACATTTTGGTCAATCAAATTATGGCTCTAGCAAAACTGTAATCTTAGTTTGTGCTTTTGCTCTTTCGTCTACAGAAGGACATACCCCTCACCCCTTGTCTGCTAAGAGAAGCGGATGGAGGACTGTCCCTATACATTGATATGGAGCGAATTTTGAGAGCCTCTTCGCTACTTAGGGCATAACTTGTCTTTTTGCGTCATTTTGGGTATTCAACATTGAGTACCCAAAGAAGGCACACAGAATACTAACATTGTTTGAGCATGCTTTTTTAAATTTGTGCCACACAAAGCCCCGTGTCAAGGCACTGGAAATGATTAATTTTTTCAGGGCCTGAGTGGCATTTCAGCAGTAGTGTTTGAACTTAGTGCCGTCTTGTTTTGAAGGGACCCTGAAATGGTTTTCTGAAGTTTTGTGAACGTTTAGGCTAGAGCATCATCAAATTATTCGCACCACAAATTTACTGACATAGTGTACCAAGGTCGCTACAGGCAATTGTATCATACCCTTCTTTTCACCTCTGGCTGACCTCCTCAACCCATGAGGCGCACTGGTGATCTCAGAGCCCTCATGAGCGCTCTCGAAGATTTCAGCTTCTATCATTCTAGACCTCCAAGACCGCACACTGACAGGTTGCACGCAGTCTCGGAGGCCGCCACAGAGTGTGCCCGGCAGCTCAGATCAGCAGCCACGGTAACATCAAGTGGCCAGAGCATGTCACTCTGTTAATGGGCGGTTGAAAACGTGTTTCATTTTATTGCGTCGAATTTGGTATGCTGCAATGCATGGTGGAGTACCTTTTGGACTGGAAAAAACGATCTTCTTGAGGCTTATGAAAAATAACTATTTTCACGTGGTAACTAATAAGTTAATGACACCTAGGAGTTAGGATATGTGGGGTTTAACATCCCGAAACCACCATATGATTATGAGAGACGCCGTAGTGGAGGGCTCCGGAAATTTCGACCATCTGGGGCTCTTTGACGTGCACCCAAATCTGAGCACACGGGCCTACAACATTTCAACCTCCATCGGAAATGCAGCCGCCGCAGCTGGGATTCGAACCCGCGACCTGCGGGTCAGCAGCCGAGTACCTTAGCCACTAGACCACCGCGGGGGGGCGACACTTAGGAGTTACTCTACCGACCCGATGGACTTGTACAAAATCGCCGAAAACCGTATCAGGGTCCCTTTAAGTCTTTTTTTTCTTCTTTTTTGTCTGTCTTGTGAGATAATTGGTTGGTTTGTTGACTTGTCCATATTTATTTATTTATTTCAACATACTGCAAGCCAACTTGGCTTAAGCATAACACTCATATGTAGAGACCGGAACTTTAGGCACAAAAAAGAATGTTTTAGGTGCCTATAATAGTCCCTAAAACTTTCATTTAGGCATAAGGCGATAACAACTATCATTTAGGCATATATAGATACAATGTATATTTGCTTCAGTAGCGTGTTCAGGACAAATATTCAACTTCTAACAAACACAGCAGGCGAATTCGGTGCTTTGGGAAAGCTAAATTCATTTTTTCCATGACAAGAATGAATAACAAGCGTAATCATTTAAACAGATTTAGGTTAAAGATGAGGTTATTTGACATTGTGGGAAAGGCTATGAAAACAGTGACAAACCAGCATCATCTCAAAGTTTTCGGGCTTGAATTATGCTTTCTTTCAGTCAGTATTTGCTTTTATGCTAAAAATAACGCTCGACGTCCACTGAAGTTAGTAAAGTGTACTTGTGCCCTAGCACTTTCAACGCTTTAATTGCATCCAAAATATCTGAATCAGCACCACTCTGAACTTTAGACACTTGCTTTAGCAGATTCAATCCGGGATTCTTTCCAAGACAGATTTAAGCTTTGAGGCAAAGCTGTCGGAGACTGGTCTATTGGGGTCGGGGCGAACCTATCCTGCACGTCTAGAAAAACTGGGAATCCGCAAGCTTGCCTTTAAGCGTTGCGCGATAGCGATATCTTGTCCCTGGTGCGAGCTTCAACCACTTAGTGCATACTTTTTATTGCATGATATTACTCAAGTTTAAATTGTGGATTACTATACAGTGGGAACGGTAAAGTTAAATGTGGCTTGTATAAATGAAGCTTTTGTGTATGGCTGCATACTGTGTAATGGGTGCATGCGAGTTCGCAGATGCGGAGATAAAAATAGCTAAATGAAGCAGTGTGCCCGTAGAATTGCCACTAAATACATGTTATTTCACCAGATTCAGCAGTTGCTTAAATAAATTGGCAGTTGCCTAAGCAATGTTGGGAATTTTATGCCTATGTGTGCTTCAGAGTGGACATCAAACTCAAAATATTGTTGATTTTTTCAATGTCTTCTCCCCTGTTTTCCACATGGAATGTTTCCAGATCGACGGAGTAGCACTGTGATCACTGTTACATTGCCGGACAAGTACACTTAACGGTTTCTTTTTATTCCGCATTGCTCGGCAGACTTCAGACAGCTGCCGTTATAAAGAACATAAATGCCAATGAAACTTACGTGTAGGGTGTAGGTGGCAGCGCTAGCCTAGCTTAGTTTTGTCTGGTTAAAGTACATTCTAGCTACACTGTACCCTAGCTTCCTTAACGCAACCGCCGAGGTGGACTACTCGAACTTAGCGACTGGGATCTTCAAGGGGCAGGGGGTACCCTAGCGTTAGCCTCTCCTCCCTTTGCTACAGTACACTCTAGCCACACTCACGCAACCGCTATGCTGTACTACTCTCGGACCAGGCGGCGGAAATATTTTAGGGGGGCCCGCTAGCGCTATCGGTGCTATGCTAGCCTCGCTTTTCCTCGCTGGGGTATAAGCCCCGCTCACGTAAAAGTACGTTTATAGTGCGACGTTATTGAAGCGTTGGCAAGCATGACATGCGTTGGAGCGCATTGGCCACTGTAGATATACATTGGCCGTGGCTGTGCGTCGGCCTATGATCTGTTTTCGCCGACATGACACAGCGTACGTCGAACCATAAAATCACCTTACCAGGAGCTAAAACATGAACGAAAAAAAAGAAACTAGTAAGCTATGCACATGTTGTTGTTAACATGGCCGCACCAAGGGCTTGTTTTCTTCCATATGAACAGCTCATTTAAGCAAAACCTTTATTCGACGAATGTAAAAAGGCATCTTTAGGCACTGAAAAGCTGAAATAGGCACGACCTTGAAAATAGGCACTGATAGGCACAATAAATGTGTGATTAAAATGTTTCACATCTCTTGATTCGTGTTTATATCTTAAATAGTCTCGATATGCGCTGCAGCAAAAAATAGGCATTTTGCCTGAAGTTACGGTCTTTACTCATATGTATTCAAATCAAACATTAGCTTTAAGAAAACATTTAAACTAACACAGACTTTGCTTTTCGAGAGACTCTGTGCCGAGACTATGACGAATAAGACTGGTTCTACATGAACGTCTTGCTTTCTTTTTTTGTGTGTATGTGGCTCGTGAGCCTTATTATGTTCTTTGTTTCCTTTCATGCATTGTTTCTTGCTCGCGAGTTATAAGTGCATTCTTTTATTATGATTGTGGTTCAACCTTTGTCTTCAACTTTTGTAGTGCTTACAAAGTACCTGTCAAGCTCTATATGATGGTGGCCTGAAAAGTTCTCGACCTGATGTAGAAAAAGCATATGGGACCTTCAAAATTAGTTTTATTTTTCAACACCCTCTCTTCTCAATTCTAGACTTGTTCTATCGGTGCACCAGAGCCAGGACTCTATCCTTAAAATAACTTCGTGGAAGTTCTGCAATGTACTCATCCACAGCAGCAATCACTTCTTTTGATGAAGAACGTTGCTAACCAAAAAATATTTTGAGTTTTGGGAACAGATGGTAGTCTAAAGGGGCCAAGGCAGAAGAATTGGGTGTATGCTTCAATAATTTCTACTTTGAATGAAGCAATTCAGCCATCGCAAGATGCCCTTTGTGTGCCAATGCATCGTCTTGATGAAAAGTCATTTTCTTGTTCTGCAAATCTGATGTTTTTGTCATAATATGTGCTGCGCGGACGCGAAACAGAAACTAAAAAACCGACAATAGTGTGCCGTGCGGTGGCGAAGAGGATGTGATGTGTGCGTGTATGTGCCGTGCGGTGCCTACGAGGAAGACGACAGCTCGTGAGGCGCGGGCTCGAGGGTGCGTGACCCGTGCCTTCGGCAGTGCGCGAGGTACGTCGTTCGAGGCAGGACTACCTCGTTGGGCGTCTGGCCCATAGGTACGACCCAGGCCACGTCGCGACACTCGTACCAGCCGAGTGGACAGCTCAGCCTCCGCTAGACGACCGGTCTAGGAGAGCTGGCGACAGGTTCCTGAACCTGTCCTTGTCCCGCTGGTCGTGGAGAGCTGGCGCCGGGTGCCTGAACCTGCCCTTGCGCCGCTGTTCCAGGAGGGCTGGCGTGGGTTTCCGAGGCAGACTGCAGGTGCTCAAGGGCACAACTCCCTGCCGCCGGAACACGTATGTCGTCGACTCCAGTTCGTCGACAGTGGCGCTGAGCCACTGGAGTTCGACGCGGCGACCCTGCGTCTCCCGACCTCGTCACTGCAGGTGACGACGCCGCACAACGTCGACTTCGCCACTGAATGGTGCCGACGGGGCATCAACGACGGCCCAGGCTACTACCCCGACGACCTGAACTGTAGGCCGAACGTTCTACTTATTCATTTAGTTTAGCCGCGTGTTTTGGTTAGGATCTTCGTAATGTGTGGATTGTCCATGTGTGAAGGGTACAATAGAAGTTGGACGTGTGTTTGTGCACTGGCGTGCTGTCTGATTCTTTCTGGAGCGGTCCTGCCCCAATAACATCACAAACTGGCGAGCCTGCCAGGATCCGCTCGTTAAACCAGTGAAAGAAGACAGTTTCGCTCGAGGCAGACACACGTTCAGACTGCACCATGGACTTGGAAAAACTCGCCGCTATAGGGCTCCAACTAGGGTTCTCGGGTGCAGAGCTAAACAAGTGGATTGAGGCCCAACAGGCTAAGCTAAGGGATGAGAGAGCTGCAGAGCGAGAGGCAGCCAAAGAAGCTGACGAGAGGCAGCGTGAAATTCTGCAGCTTAAGCTAAAGCTTCAGGAAGAAGCTCAGAATATGCCTGTAGCAGCTAATGACGCTTTGACTGCGCCCAGCACCTCCTCACCCCTCAATCCGCAGAAGTTACTGCCTGTATTTGACGAGAAACGCGATGATCTGCACGCGTATCTGCAGCGATTCGAGCGCGTAGCCACAGGACAGGATTGGCCGCAAGAAAAATGGGGTCTCGCTGTTAGCATGTGCCTAACGGGTGACGCGTTAACCGTGATAGGCCGAATGACTGCCGCTGATTCGCTGGACTACCAAAAAGTAAAGAAAGCTCTACTGCAGAGATTTCAGTTTACGGCTCAAGGCTACCAAGATAAGTTTCGGAAAGCACGAGCAGCAGATGGTGAAACTGGACGACAGTTAGCAGCAAGAATTACCAGTTATTTCGACCATTGGATAGACATGGCAAACGTATCCCAAACCTATGAAGGTCTAAGGGATCACGTAATCTCTGAGCAATTCTTGCGTTGTTGCCATCCAAAGCTGGTTGTTTTCTTAAAAGAGCGAGAGTGCAAGTCACTAGATGAACTCGCTAATTTGACGGATCGCTTCCTTGAGGCGCAGAATTTGACTAATATAGGAAAAGGTCCTGACCCCGCGAAAGAGTCCAGTGGAAAGCCTACCGAAGCGTCGCGGAAACCGCAACTCAAGTGTATCCTGTGTCATCGTTTCGGACATTTGGCTCCTGACTGCCGCAATCCACCTAAGCAGATGCTGAAATGCAAGTTGTGCGGTAAAACGGGACATGTCACAGAAACTTGCCGAAACCAGTATGGGGACAACAAACCGAGTTCTTCGTGCGCATTTAGCGAACCTGACTCTGCCCGGGCCGGTGCTAGAAAAACAGCCAAGCGTCCAGGAGGGAAGATTCCTTACTCAAGTCACCACGACGACAAGAACGTGCAGGGTACAATACGTTTCCTGGCCGACGGGATGCCAGTGGTCGAAGGTCTGCTGCTAGGAAGAGAGGTTCGAGTCTTACGCGATACGGGATGCAACACGGCAATCGTCCGACGGGAACTCGTTCCTGATGTGTGCCTGACAGGCAAGAAAATCAGTGTCGTTCTCCTAGACAGGTCAACTAGCCATCTCCCGGAAGCTATTGTACAAGTCAACACGCCGTACTTCACAGGGATGCTGAAAGTGGCTTGTATGGATCAACCCCTCTATGACCTTGTGCTGGGAAATCTTCCAGGCGTCAGAGGACCATACGATCCAGATTCTGACTGCAAGCAGGCGACTCATACCCAGGTGGATGAGTTACCTGCGCAAGCACACCCGACCAAGTCACCTGTCACCTCAAGATCTGCTTCTTCAAGCGTGGCAAAAACCAAAGCCAATCAACAAGGTCAAGAAAATATCAGGCCTTTGTACGTGTCAACAACGCTCTTACCTGACGTTACCAGAGCCCAACTCGTCGAGGAACAGCGAAATGACCCGACACTCAAAGCTGTCTTTGCTAAAGTGAATAAAGAGTTCAAATCGGGAAAGGGCCACTGTTACGATTTCGTCGAAGATAAAGGATTGCTTTATCGACGCTACCTCCTTGCCACTGGCAGGACGTTTAAACAGCTGGTCACTCCGAAAGCGTTCCGGGTAGGCATACTGGACATTGCTCATGGCAGTATCATGGCGGGACACCAAGGCATCAAAAGAACTACTGATCGTGTCCTAGAAGAATTTTATTGGCCTGACCTGAACGGAGACGTAAAGCGCTTTGTCAAGTCTTGCGACAAGTGCCAGAGAACTACCCCTAAAGGAAAAGTTGGAGTCGCACCACTAGGCAACATGCCTCTTATCCGGACATCTTTTGAAAGGGTCGCGGTTGATTTAATCGGCCCATTTTCACCAAGATCGGACCGTGGGAACCGATATGTTCTGACACTTATCGATTTTGCGACTCGCTACCCTGACGCTGTAGCATTGCCCGCAATCGATGCAGTTCACATTGCGGAAGCACTCATCGAGATTTTTTCCCGCATCGGCTTGCCAAAGGAAATCGTCACCGACCAAGGGGCAAGTTTTACCTCAGAATTAATGAACGAGGTTAGCAGGCTTCTCTCCGTGAAGATGCTAAAGACAACCCCATATCATGCGATGGCGAACGGTCTCGTGGAGAAATTTAATGGCACCATGAAGACAATGCTAAAGAGAATGTGCCAAGAGAGACCTCGATCTTGGGACAGGTACCTAGCTCCGCTACTCTTTGCATATAGGGAAGTTCCACAGACAAGCCTCGGGTTCTCTCCGTTTCAGCTCATTTACGGCCGCCACGTCCGAGGACCGCTAACCGTGCTGAGAGAACTGTGGACAAATGAGGGGCTAGACGCAGAAACGCGGACGACTTACACCTATGTCTTTGATTTGCGCAATCGCCTAGAGGAGACTTGCAAGATAGCCCATGAACAGCTGGAGAAGGCTCGTGTGAAGCAGAAAACCTATTATGACAGGAAAAGTCGCCCTAGAAAATTATGCCCAGGCAACAAGGTTTTAATTCTGCTCCCGACTGACTCCAACAAGCTGTTAATGCAGTGGAAAGGGCCGTTCCAAGTCATCGAACGGAAAAATGATGTCGACTACGTCATCGATGTGTTTGGGAAAAACAAGATTTTTCATATCAACATGCTCAAAAAATACGAAGAGCGCGAAGTGACGGAACCACAACAGGTGTCAGTTGTTGCAGAGCTCCACGAAAATCTCCCCGAAGAAGAAGACGAAGTCAAACAAATGCCCATATTGAGCTTGTATCGCACGCAGTTCAGCACGGATGTCAAGCTATCACCACACCTCACTGCTGAACAAGTTCAGAATGTGCAAGCACTTTTTCAAGAGTATGCGGACATTTTTTCTGACTTACCAGGGAAAACAGCACTCGTGGAGTGTTCGCTACGTCTGACCTCCAATAAGCCTGTGCATGTTCCGCAGTACCCCATCCCCCTTGCCTTGCAAGAAAGAGTAGAAAAGAAAGTGCAAGAGATGCTGAAACTCGGTATTATTGAGCGGTCTCAGTCGCCGTACCACGCTCCCATTGTCGTGGTGAAGAAACCGGACAACACGATTAGGTTGTGCATAGACTTCAGAGAATTGAACAAGATTCTGGTCCCCGACTGCGAGCCAATACCACGCATCGATGTAGTTCTTGCACTTGTTGGACAAAAGCAGTTTTTCTCCAAATTTGATTTCACAAAAGGATACTGGCAAATACCGATGGATCCAAACAGTCGTGAAAAAACTGCTTTCTCCAGCATGTCTGGGCTCTATCACTTCCTCTACATGCCTTTTGGCATTAAAACGGCGCCAGCAGTATTCGCGCGCCTTATGAGATCAGTACTGGGTGGTGTCGACAACGTTCACCATTATTTCGACGATGTCATCATTGCGACCGATACTTGGCAAGAGCACATCGACACCCTCAGACAAGTTGTTGAACGAATTAACCAAGCTCACCTCACCATAAAACCAAGTAAATGTGAGATAGGAGAGCGAAGCATATCCTTCTTGGGACATCGAATCGGGGAGACTACAGTTGAACCGCTTCTCAAAACGCTGGACAAGATTCTTGCCGCAAAACGACCTACAACTAAGAAAGCAGTACAGTCGTTTCTTGGCTTGACCGGCTATTACAGGAAGTTTATACCTAACTACGCCGAACTGACCAAGCCGCTGACGGACCTTACAAGAAAGGGACAAAGCCACACTGTTTCATGGGGCGCACATCAAGAGGAAGCGTTTACGGCCCTCAAGAAGAAGCTCGGTGATGCTCCCATCCTCCTTGCTCCCGACCTCTCGAAGGAGTTCGTTCTTCGTACGGATGCCTCCAATACAAGCCTGGGCGCAGTATTGCTCCAGATGGGAAAGGGCCAGGTGCTGCATCCAGTTGCTTACGCAAGTCGTAATTTATTGCCCCGAGAAACCCACTATTCAACAATAGAACGGGAATGCCTTGCACTTGTTTGGGCAGTGCAAAAATTTCATATTTACCTCTATGGCAAACCTTTTGTCATTCAGTCAGACCACCAACCATTACAGTATTTAAATTCCGCTAAACACGTGAACAACAGAGTGTTGAGGTGGAGTCTCCTTATGCAGGAGTACTCATTCACAGTTCATTACATCAAAGGTTGTGACAATGTTGGAGCCGACTACTTGAGTCGCGCATAACTGCCGTTCAGGTAGCAACGTGGTTCTTAATACTACTAGCCCTCAGTCGTGAATAGTTGACTCCTAGTTGCGACATAGCAACCCTACTTGTACGGTAGTTTTCCAACCGAACTGTAAGCAGCCTTCTGTGAACATTCTGCTACTATGTACATGCGACCCCTAAGGCAATGCAGTGCAGTGCAGGGACCGTGCAGTGACCGTGCAGTGCAGTGACCATTCGTTCGCCCCGCGCCCTTGTAGTAGAATAGTTGCAAACAACTTTCTCGGAAAAGGGGGTGATGTCATAATATGTGCTGCGCGGACGCGAAACAGAAACTAAAAAACCGACAATAGTGTGCCGTGCGGTGGCGAAGAGGATGTGATGTGTGCGTGTATGTGCCGTGCGGTGCCTACGAGGAAGACGACAGCTCGTGAGGCGCGGGCTCGAGGGTGCGTGACCCGTGCCTTCGGCAGTGCGCGAGGTACGTCGTTCGAGGCAGGACTACCTCGTTGGGCGTCTGGCCCATAGGTACGACCCAGGCCACGTCGCGACACTCGTACCAGCCGAGTGGACAGCTCAGCCTCCGCTAGACGACCGGTCTAGGAGAGCTGGCGACAGGTTCCTGAACCTGTCCTTGTCCCGCTGGTCGTGGAGAGCTGGCGCCGGGTGCCTGAACCTGCCCTTGCGCCGCTGTTCCAGGAGGGCTGGCGTGGGTTTCCGAGGCAGACTGCAGGTGCTCAAGGGCACAACTCCCTGCCGCCGGAACACGTATGTCGTCGGCTCCAGTTCGTCGACAGTGGCGCTGAGCCACTGGAGTTCGACGCGGCGACCCTGCGTCTCCCGACCTCGTCACTGCAGGTGACGACGCCGCACAACGTCGACTTCGCCACTGAATGGTGCCGACGGGGCATCAACGACGGCCCAGGCTACTACCCCGACGACCTGAACTGTAGGCCGAACGTTCTACTTATTCATTTAGTTTAGCCGCGTGTTTTGGTTAGGATCTTCGTAATGTGTGGATTGTCCATGTGTGAAGGGTACAATAGAAGTTGGACGTGTGTTTGTGCACTGGCGTGCTGTCTGATTCTTTCTGGAGCGGTCCTGCCCCAATAACATCACAGTTTTCTCATGAACATTCTGATGTAATTGAGCTAGAAGGCCAGAATTCTCTCCAAGTGTGCTTTACCCATTTTCAAGATAATCCCCTAGCGGACTGTCTTTAGCGCCTCGAAATACGGAGGCCATCACCTTTCTTGCGTAGGAAACTGACATGTCTTTTAGTACAGAAGACCCAGCGTCAGTCTACTCCTTTGATTATTGTTCATATTCGGAGATAGAAGGGTCAATCAAACTTTCATCCATAAGTATATATCTGCGAGAAAACTGCTGGATTTTTGTTACACAACTCCAAAGCATGCTATGACATCGTCATTTGGTTGCGTTCTTGCTCAAGAGTAAGGATACACGGCACCCATCTTGCACAGAGCTTGCCCATGTGCAGTTCATTTTGCAAGATGTGACACGTATTCCGCGGAGATGCCAACAGCCTCGGAAATTTGGCACTTCACTCTCCTGTCTGCCAAAACCATTGTGCATATGGTCAATCAATTCAGGAGTTGTTGCACTTTTTGGGCGCCCTTTGCTCAGGTTGTCTTCAATGCTCTCTCTTCCCCGCTTAAACGCAGCAGCCCCTTCTTGTTTGTAGAGTATAAAGGTGAATTTCGCTACTAAACATTTACAAAGCTTCTCCCGCAGGGGCGCCTGCGCAAGTAGGCGTTTGGTGTGTAGCGACACCACGGACCCGAGCTAACGGGGGAGTTTCTACTCCCTCCCACGCCTAGCCGTGCGTGGCTTTGCCGTGTCCGGGGAAATGGGGATCCTGGGGGTTGAGCCGACGCTGGGTGATTGGACCTTGAAGCCCCCCGGCAGAGGCAACACACCCCTTTGGCCCCGGCTTCACGTAGACGGCACCCCTGGGCTGACCCACCCAGGGGAAATCGGCAGTCGCGTTTTCCTATCTCTCTCTCCCTACATCTTCGTCTTTTGTTCTCACTTTACATCTTTCCTGTCTTCTCCTCACTTCATTTTACTTCCAATTTTTCCTGGCGGCAAGGGTTAACCTAGTGTAAATATCCAACCTTCGGTAGATATATTAGGTTATAGGGGCCATGTACGGCTGGCGCCTGCGCCTCCTTCGCGTCTCGCAGCGTCCCCTTGTTGGGCTGCGGTGGTGGGTGGCTGGCATGGCCGCCGAATAAGCTATCAAATTTATGGGAACCCCTAGCCCTCTTACAACTAATCGCCCCTCCGAGAGGTGGCGCACCGATGCAATTTTTGAGTTTGTTCCAAACAAAAAAGATAACTTCCCCAAATACCACATAATTCACTGTGAAAGTAAAGAAAAGAAAGCTAGAAGTATTTCACCTTTCCTTGTGTCCAAATGTCTCATAGAAACGCTGGGCGCAGGCTACAAGGCCACAAAGACTGCCAGTGGTGACCTGTTACTTGAATTAAAAGACAACGCACAGTACCAGAGACTACATAAACTCACAGCATTTGGAGATCAGCCTATCACAATCACACCGCATCGAACCTTGAACACAGTGAAGGGTGTTGTATCAGATGGAGACCTGATGGACCTCTCTGATGATGAACTTCTAACAGGCTGGAAAGAGGAAAACGTCATTCAGGTGCAGCGTATCAAAATAAGAAGAGAAAATAAGGAAATCCCAACGAAGCACATCATACTAACTTTCGCATCTAGCACCCTCCCCACTGAAATAGCAACAGGATATCTTAAATTGCCAGTCAGACCATACATACCCAACCCGCGGCGCTGCTTGCTTTAAGTGTCAGAGGTTCGGGCACGGCTCCCAGAGCTGCCGAGGACAGCTTACCTGCGCGAAATGCGGCACCAAAGGTCATACCGCTGACGATGACTGTCAGCTACAAGTCCACTGCGCAAACTGTGAGGGTGACCATCCTGCATATTCCAGGTCATGCGTGGTCTGGAAAATGGAAAAAGAAATTATAACTACAAAGTTTAAATTGAACATAAGCTTCCGTGAAGCGCGGCAGCGCGCTTCCCCGCATTTTGCTGGGAACACATCGTATGCCGAAGTGGTGCGAGGGGAGTCAGCAGCACTTCGGTTTTCGGCAATGCCTTGGACCACGCCCAGCGTGCTGAGGCAAACGCCACAAGCCCCCATGGGGGGAGCAGCCTCGGCTGCCCCACCTACCTTGAATACAGCCCCACCGAAGGCCCCTGTGAACCCTGGCAGCAGCCAGGGCACTACACAAACTAAAGGGGTCCCCTCGACCTCCATCCGGGTGAGGTTTAAGGCTCCGTCTGTCACGACGAAGCCTACAACGAAAACAACATTGTCTGTCGTCTCTCCTGAGGCGATGGACACATCAACTGCACCGGCGCAGACTGCGCCAAAAGAGCGGCGGGGTTCCCTCGACCGCTCTAAAAAAGACAAAACGGTAATTACAGGGCCTTCTAAAGGCACTGTAAGATAAGTCACTTCTTTCTTTATACACCAGCCACACTCATTTCGTACACACAGCACTTCTTTACTCCCATAATGGAGACACAAATTATGCAATGGAACGTCAAAGGACTACTGCGAAACCTCGACGATGTCCATGAACTTCTAAGCAAACATTCTCCAAAAGTGCTGTGTGTACAGGAAACACACCTAAACTCCAAGAATACAAATTTTTTGCGTCAATATCTTGTCTTTCGAAAGGACAGAGATGATGCTCTGGCATCATCTGGTGGTGTAGCCATTATTGTTAATCGAGGAGTAGCATGTAGCCATCTACCACTACTAACATCCCTAGAGGCAGTGGCTGTTCGAGCAGTTCTATTGAATAAGCTCGTCAGCATCTGCTCTCTATACATACCGCCGCAACACCGCCTGGAAAAACATGATTTCCTGTCTTTAATAGATGAGTTACCAGAACTTTATCTGGTTCTAGGGGACCTGAATGCGCACAGCGGTTTATGGGGTGACTGTCGATGTCATGCACGAGGTCGTCTCATCGAACAGTTCCACTTTTCATCAGGTGCTTGTCTGTTGAATAGGGAAGAGGCAACATATTACAACCTTTCAAACAATACTTACTCCTCCATAGACCTCAGTATCGCATCTCCTTCACTTGTACCATTACTTCAATGGAAGGTCATAAATAACCCATATGGAAGTGACCATTTTCCTTTGCTTTTGAGTACACCAATAATACATGAATGTCCTCCACATGTTCCCAAATGGCTGGTAAACTAAGCTGACTGGGAACGATTTCAAAAGCTTACTCACTTAAGTTGGACCGACATATGCGGATTAGGCATAGATGAATCTGTGCAGTACTTCACGGCTTTTTTTACTGACGCAGCAGCCAAGTGCATTCCACAGACATCTGGACTGCCCGGTAAACGACACGTCCCGTGGTGGAACACTGAGTGTCAGAATTCGCGAAAGAAACAGAACAGGGCATGGAGGTTGCTGCGGAACTCGCCGACATCGAAAAACCTTGAGAGCTTTAAGAAAATAAAATCTCGAGGCAGGAGAATGCGTCGGCAGGCCAGAAGAGAAAGTTGGCACAGGTTTTTATCAGGGATAAATTCATATACACAAGAGGCCAAAGTCTGGAACATGGTTCGTAGGTAGCAGGAAGAAAAGTACACTCACTCCTACTCGTAAACACTCAGGGTGATACCTCCCCGCAGGGGCGCCTGCGCAAGTAGGCGTTTGGTGTGTAGCGACACCACGGACCCGAGCTAACGGGGGAGTTTTGACTCCCTCCCACGCCTAGCCGTGCGTGGCTTTGCCGTGTCCGGGGAAAAGGGGATCCTGGGGGTTGAGCCGACCCTGGGTGATTGGACCTTTAAGGCCCCCCGGCAGAGGCAACACACCCCTTTGGCCCCGGCTTCACGTAGACGGCACCCCTGGGCTGACCCACCCAGGGGAAATCGGCAGTCGCCTTTTCCTAGCTCTCTCTCCCTACATCTTCGTCTTTATCTCTCACTTTTCATCTATCCTGTCTTCTAGTCTCTTCCGTTTACTTCCAAACTTCCTGGCGGCTAGGGTTAACCTGTGTAGTTACCCAACCTTGGGTAGTTATATCTGGTTATAGCAGCGATGTATGACTGGCGCCTTCAAGTGTTCTACCTTGTAGCGTCCCCTTGTTGGGCTCGGTGGTGGGTGGTCACCATCGCCGCCGAACATGAAATGCACCACATGGCAAAATCTTTCCCCCCTCTCAATGATCGGTCCCTGAAAAGGAACCGCACCGATGAAATCTCCAAACGAACCGGAAGTGATTGTGACCACTTCCCACGATTTCTAGTCATACACTCTCTGGCAGATAACGTCTCTGTTGCAGGACTGTCGGTTTTCCTGATAGCTAAAACCCTTGCTAACCTAATAGGCAAGAAGTATGACGCAAAGAAACTGTCATCTGGTGATCTTCTTGTTGAAGTAAGCCAGAAACAGCATGCAAACACTCTCCTTAAACAGAAGCAGTTCGCCCACCTGGACGTGTCTATCACCCCCCACCGCAGTCTTAACACTGTTCAAGGCGTCATTTCACAACGTGATCTGATGCGAGAAACTGAAGCTGACCTCCTTGAAGGCTTTCGAGAGCAAGGCGTAGTCGCCATCCGGCAGATAACCATCAGGCGAAACAATGAAGAAGTGGTGACGCCTCATATAGTATTAACATTTAACCGCTCCATCCTGCCAGAATCCGTGAAAGCTGCATTCCTTCACTGCAAAGTCCGCCCCTACATACCCAATCCTAGAAGGTGCTACAAATGCCAGAAATATGGACATGGGTCGAACACTTGTCGCGGAAAACAAACATGTGCAAAATGTGGTGATCATGAGCACTCTACCGAGAGCTGTACTTCCACGCAAACAGAGTGCCCTAACTGTCACGGGCCGCACGCAGCATACTCGCGGACATGTGAAATTTTCAAGAAGGAAAAGGAAATCATCCAGATAAAAGTAACGGAAAACATATCATTCTCTGAAGCCCGAAAGAAGGTGTCGCTCTTCTCTGGAAGAACGTACGCTGACGCAGCGCGCTGGGGGGCCGGGCGGCGTCTAGTAACCGTGGGCACGCAGTACAGCTTTGCTGATGCGTGCACATCCCGGCCCCCCACCAAGCAGCCGCAGGCTGCACCAACGTTCGAAGTCTCGCAGGTCCACCTCCATCAGACCTCGGAGACAAAAGAGAGAATCCCAACCCCGCAGGTCAACCTCCGTGAGACCTCGGGGACGATGCAGACAACTGAGAGGGCACCTGTTCCTCTTGAGAAACCTCCGTCAGCCTCCGAGTGTTCACAGGGGGCAATGGATGTGACACCGGCGTCGTCAGCGTCTCCGATGCTCACGGAATCCACCCTATTGAAGCAGAGCCCAACAGAACGCCTCAGAGGGAAGAAACACCTTCCAGTCCAGGCGCCTGACAAACGCGGCAAAGTCTGAATAACCCTCCTACCTTTCTTCTTTCTCAAATGGCTGCTGAAAGTATCATCTACTGGAACTGCCGAGGTCTACTGAAGAACCTGGATGACATTTATGAAATACTTGCGCAACACCAACCTAACATACTTTGCCTGCAGGAGACACACTTAAACTCAACACACACTAACTTTCTAAGAAGATATGCGGTATACCGAAAGGACAGGCATGGCACTGCCCATTCATCCGGCGGTGTCGCTATCGTGGTGCAGAAAGCACTACCGTCCCGAAACCTCACTCTGGTCACTGACTTAGAGGCAGTGGCAATACGAACCCTTATCTTTGGACGAATGACAACTGTGTGCTCATTATATATCCCTCCAGATTACCGCCTGTCTACTAAAGAGTTTGAAACTCTAGTCGACCAGCTCCCGCATCCATTCCTCTTGGTTGGAGATTTTAATGCGCACAACCCCCTATGGGGATGCAGAAGAACAGATTCTCGAGGCTCCTTAATCGAAAACTTCCTCTTGTACTCCGGCTCCTGCATATTTAACAAAAAAGAACCAACGTACTTTAACGCAGCGTGCAACTCATACACAGCCATAGATCTTGCTATCGGCTCTCCTTCACTCATGGCAACCATAGATTGGTCTGTTATTCATAACCTCTATGGAAGTGATCATTTTCCTGTCTGCCTAAAACACACAGGAAGTGCAAGGAAGACGACTACAAATGTATTCAGGTTTAGAGAACAGGATGCTGACTGGACAAAATTCTAAGAACTTACAGAACTGTCGCGTTCTTCTATTGAAAACCTAGACATTGATGACTGTGAAGCATTGGTCGTACTTCATATCATACAGGCCGCAGAGCGATTGATCCCACAGACATCTGACAAGACGCGAAACAAACGACGGCCCTGGTGGGATGGGGAGTGCAAAAAAGCTCGCGAGAACCAAAACAAAGCTTGGTCGAAATTTCGCAGGTACCCGACAGCTGACAACCTGATGAACTTCAAGCGTGCAAAAGCAAATGGTAGGCGTATCCGACGAGAATCAAAGAGGCAGAGCTGGCAGTCCTTCCTCTCGTCAGTTAACTCCTATACTGATACGCATAGGGTGTACAACAGAGTAAGAGCACTGCAAGGGCACAACACTCATCCGGTCCCTCTCGTCAGTACTGCTGGTGATACGCTGGAACACCAGGCAGATGCCATAGGCCAACACTTTGAGTATATCTTCAGCTCAGCACATTATACAGAGTCCTTTAAACGACACAAGCTTGCTGAGGAACGTAAGCCCATCCGTGATAGAAGGCGATCTGCTGGAGGCTACAATACTCTGTTTACCATCGACGAATTGAAGGCAGTGCTGGCAACATGTGGCAACTCAGCTGCAGGCCAAGACAAGATTACATATGGCATGCTGAAACACTTACACGAACACACGCTTGATGTCATTCTCTTACTGTTCAACAGTGTATGGTCCTCCGGGCGTCTACCCAAGGCCTGGAAAGAGGCAGTTATAATACCCATCCTCAAACAAGGAAAGGAAGCCACACTTGTTGCTAGTTATAGGCCTATCGCCCTGACTAGCTGCTTGTGCAAAGTTTTTGAAAAAATGGTAAACCGCCGCCTCATGTATTATCTTGAATATAATGGCCTCCTTGACTGCCGTCAAGCTGGATTCAGATCAGGCCGGTCGACAGCTGACCAACCCGTAGCATTCGAATCCTACGTCAGGGATGCCTTCATTCACAAGCTTATGACACGAGCTTATGACAGGCTTATGACACGACATGGCGTTATGGCATTCTCCGTGACTTGCAATTCCTTGGAGTGTCAGGGAACATGCTGAATACAATTCAAAGCTACCTCTCTGAACGTACGTTCGTGGTTCGTGTTGGAAATGTTCTTTCAAGGCGGTTTACTCAGGAAAATGGTGTCCCCCAAGGTGGCGTACTTAGTTGCACACTATTCATCGTAAAAATGAACTCCATAAGCACTATACTGCCTAAAACAATTTCCTACTCTGTATATGTTGATGACATTCAGATCAGCTTCAAATCATGCAACCTAGCCATCTGCGAACGTCAGATTCAGTTGGCAATAAATAAGCTCTCAAGCTGGGCAGACAAAAATGGTTTTAAGTTTAACTGTGACAAGACTGTCTGCCTACTCTTTTCAAAACTACGTGGTATAAGGCCGCCCCCCAACATTTCAATGAACGGACACACCATCGCTTGTAAGAAGGATCATAAATTTTTATGTGTTGTGATGGATGAAAAGCTCAGCTTTGTCCCACACATCAAGCAGCTGCGACTGAAATGCTTGAAAGCCTTGAACTTGCTCAAGATTCTCTCGCATCAGTCATGGGGTACAGATCGGGACTGTCTATTAAACCTTCTCAGTAGTGTAGTGCTCTCACGTATTGATTATGGCTCGGTTGTGTACGAATCAGCATCGAGATCCACACTTAAGATGCTCGACCCAGTGCATCACCATGGGCTTCGTCTGGCTAGTGGCGCCTTCCGAACCAGCCCAATAGCCAGCCTGTATGTTGAGACAGATCGGTGGTCATTAGAACGACGACGGCACTTCACAAGCATCAAGTATGCAACCAAGGTGCTCTCTCATGTCGACCACCCATCTCGCGAGTTATTGCAGGATACATCAAACACCCACCTGTTCTTGAGGCGACCATCAGCCACGCCAACGTATCCCATTAGAGTGGCCTCACACTTTGAAAATCTCAATATACCTGTCTCCAATCTTCAACTAAGTTCCCACAAGGACACTGTGGCACCATGGGAAATGCGAGCTATCAATTGCGACTTGTCATTCCTAGAGGTAGGAAAGCACGGCCTCTCAATCGCAATCGATCAGCATTTCATGTACTTGCAGGCAAAATACAGGTGTGCTGAGTACTACACTGATGCTTCCAAGTCCTCGGCCGTCGCATGTGCTGCATACGGCCCAGCGCACTCTGAATCTGCAACAATGAATGAACATACCAGCATATTTACTGCTGAGTGCTATGACATACTGCTAGCTGTAAGGCACATCTTAAAGAAGAAAGAACCAGCCTCCATCATATACACAGATTCCCTCAGTGCAGTGACTGCGTTGTCTTCCGCAAAGACACATAAAAATCCAGTGACTAATACCCTTCTAAACTGCCTCATGTTAGCCTACAGATCCAACCTGAAAATCACGCTATGCTGGATTCCGGGACACTGCAACATAGCTGGCAATGAGGCAGCGGACCAACTTGCGAAGTCCGCTGCACTCCGCCCAACAGTAGACGTAGCCGTCATCCCATATGAGGACTTGAGGCCGCTAATCAGAAACCGAATGCGTAAGCAATGGCAAGATGAATGGAACGCAGCAAATGCAAACAAACTGCACTTAGTAAAGCCAAGAATAGGAAGATATGTGACTGAAAAACGTAACAGGCACCAAGAGGTTGCACTGTGCAGACTCAGGATCGGTCATACACATGCAACACACTCGCACCTTTTAAAGAACTCTCCAGCACCACATTGTGCAAAATGTGGTGATGAGCTGTCTGTCGTTCACGTTCTAATCACCTGTCCATACCTCGAACCAGAAAGACTGTGTCACTTTCCAAAGCTGTACAATTCACATTCCGCCTCATCCACAATTTTTTCTTGGAGACGATCCCTTGTTTACCCCAAAAGTAGTCTTAAAGTTTTTAGCTAGTGTAGGCTTCCTACATTCCATAACATATTCTCACTAATCTTAGCCTCCTCTCAATCCTGAGGGGACGGCTGAGAGTTTTTTTTTATCAAATGTCATGCAGCACGCACTCCTTGTCTTGACAAGGACTGTTGACGACACGGCATGACTTTGTAAAACCCATAAGCATAGCCAGTTTTAAACCCATCACACATAGTCACTACACCTAAGTTTAAGTCCTATACACTACTCTTTTATTCTTGCCACCCTGAATAGAATTTTATAATCAAATCGACCAAAAACCGTGTGTTTGGCGCTCTTTGGCCTGAGTTGCCCTTGCGCCACTAAAATCTACCATCATCATCATAAACTTTTTTAACCAGCCCAAAGAAACATATCCTCACTATCATGTTATCCACTGTGAAAAAACTGAAAAGCAAGCCAGAACCGTCTTTCCTTTCCTGGTTTCTAGATGTCTTACTGAAACTCTTGGCACAGGATACAAGGTAACCAAAATGGCTAGTGGAGACCTTCTCCTCGAAATCCGTGACAAAGAACAATTTGAAAAGCTAGACCGTCTTTCAGATTTCGGTGGCATACCAATAACCATAACACCACATAGATCAATGAACACAACTCGCGGAGTGGTATCTGACATGGACTTACTTGACTTGACTGAGACTGAACTTTTGGAGGGGTGGAAGAGCCAAAATGTCACTAATGTACAGATAATCATCATTAGAAGAGATAATAAGGAAACACCGACGAAACACTTAATACTCACATTTGCATCCAGTAAACTACCGGAATCTATTCAAACAGGGTACACAAATACATCTATCAGGCCGTACATACCAAACCCTCGTCGTTGCTTCCAATGCCAGAGGTATGGCCATGGCTCTAAAACCTGTCGTGGTCGCCAGACTTGTGCACAATGTGGAGTTCTAGGCCACGTGTCTGAGAACTGCAAACAACTGCCACACTGTGTAAACTACGAAGGAAACCATGCCGCATATTCACGCTCCTGCACATACTGGAAAAAAGAAAAAGAAATAATTACGTTGAAGGTGAAGGAGAACATTACATTTAAGGAAGCACGGCGAAGAGTCGCTCCATTCTATGAACCTACATACGCTGATGCGGCGCGTCAGGGGGCACCGCCGCACCAGCCCTCGCCACTCCTTCGGCCCGCGCATACCGAGCCGGTGGTTGTGGCACCTGCCCCCAAGGCGGCTGTAGCCCAAGCTACACCGCCTACTCCCAAACAGAGACCGGAGACTCCAGAGTCCTCCGGTCTCAAGGCCTCACCTCACCAGGCGAGGCCCGAAATTCGAATTAACAGCCCGCACGTGCGGGCATCCAGTGCCTCCGAGGAGGCAATGGATACGTCGGCACCCTTGGTGCCGAAAGAGCGGCGCGGCTCCCTGGAGCGCGTCAAGAAAACAAAAAAGCAGATAACAGGGCCTGGTGATGGCCCTGTTAAGTGAACTCAAACTCCCTGTCTAAACAGCCACTCGCTTTTCGTACACACAGCACTATTTCACACTCATAATGAACACTCAAATTATACAATGGAACGTCAGGGGCCTTCTCAGAAACCTTGACGACATCCAAGAACTCTTACATGAACACTCGCCAAAAGTGCTGTGTGTACAAGAAACACACCTTACTTTAAAACACACAAATTTTCTTCGTAAATACGTTATTTTCCGAAAAGACCGTGTTGATGCTATGACATTATCCGGAGGTGTTGCCATCATAGTGAATCAAGGAATAGCATGCACACACTTACAACTCCAAACATCCCTTGAGGCAGTGGCTGTTCGAGCGGTTCTTTTCGATAAACTGATCACAATCTGCACTATTTACATTCCTCGTAGCTATAAACTGCAAAAACGCGATTTACACTCTCTAATTGATGAACTTCCGGAGCCTTATGTTCTCCTTGGAGACTTTAATGCGCATAGCAGGCTATGGGGTGACTCTCGGTATGACGTGCGAGGTCGACTGATCGAACAGTTCTTTATCTCGTCGAGCGCGTGTCTCCTAAATCGAAAAGAACCAACCTATTATAACCTCGCTAATAACACCTACTCCTCCATAGACCTGAGCATAGTATCTCCATCTCTTGAGCTTCTACTCCAGTGGAAAGTCGTCAGTAATCTGTACGGAAGTGACCACTTCCCCGTAGGTTTGAGCACAACGACAGTAACTGAGTGTCCACCACGTGTTCCCAAGTGGCTCATAAACAGAGCCGACTGGGAACAGTTTTATACTCTCGCTTGTCTAGGTTGGAATGACATCTGTACTTTGAACATTGATGTTGCTGTGAACTACTTCACAGCGTTTTTGATTGATGCTGCAACAAAATGCATCCCACAAACAAATGGACACCCTGGAAAACGATGTGTGCCATGGTGGAACTCTGAATGCCGAAACGCGCGCAAACAGCAAAACAGAGCTTGGAGGCTGCTTCGGAACTCACAGACAGCCGAAAATCTTGAAACCTTCAAGAAAATAAAGTCTCAAGGCAGGAGAACGCGTTGGCAGGCCAGAAGAGAAAGCTGGCAGAAGTTTTTATCAGGGTTTAATTCATACACACAGGAGGCGGCTAAAGTCTGGAACATGGTCGGTAGGATAGCAGGAAAACAAGTACACACACTTCCACTCGTAAACACTCAGGGTGATACCTTGGAAGATCAGGCAAACTTCCTCGGTGCACACTTCGAACAGCTATCCAGCTCGTCCCACTATACTGACACTTTCCAAAAATACAGAACAAGAATAGAAAAGCAGAAACTCGAACACAAATCCACCAGATACGAGGCGTATAACCAAGCTTTCATTCTAGCTGAGCTCCGAACATCTCTAAACTCCTGCAGTACTTCTGCCCCAGGTTCTGACCGTGTGATGTATGAAATGTTGAAAAACCTACCAAACGAAACCCGAAAAACCTTACTTTGTTTGTACAATGCTATTTGGTCTTCTGGCACTATTCCTACCTCCTGGAAAGAGGCTATTGTTATTCCCATTTTGAAAGAGGGCAAGGACCCTTCTTTACCCTCGAGTTATAGGCCTATAGCACTTACAAGCTGCTTGTGCAAAGTCTTTGAAAAAATGATAAACTGCCGATTTGTACATTTTCTTGAAACAAATAATTTGCTCGACCCATTTCAGTGCGGGTTTCGAGAAAGTAGATCCACCACAGACCACCTTGTTCGTATCGAGGCACAGATCAGAGACGCCTTCGTCCATAAACAATATTTTCTCTCTGTGTTCCTCGATATCGAAAAGGCTTATGATACAACATGGCGTTTCGGAATTCTAAGAGACCTGTCCCACCTTGGTGTGCGCGGAAGAATGTTTCATATAATCGAAAGTTACCTGTCAAACCGGACATTCCGTGTCCGTCTGGGCAGTGTGCTCTCCCAAACATTTGTCCAGGAAACAGGCGTGCCACAAGGTGGTGTGCTTAGTTGCACACTTTTTATTATTAAAATGAACTCTTTGCACTTGTGCATTCCCCGCAATATGTTCTATTGTACATATGTCGACGACGTTCAGCTTGGCTACAAGTCATGCAACTTGGCCATGTGTGAGCGGCAGGTTCAGCTGGGTTTAAATAAGGTCTCCAAATGGGCAGATGAAAACGGATTTCGACTTAACCCACAAAAAAGCACGTGTGTCTTGTTCTCTCGAAAGAGAGGCATGCACTCGGAACCTGACATTCGACTGAACGGGCAACGTCTGTCCGTCAAAGCCCAGCATAAATTCTTAGGCTTAATCTTGGACAACAAGTTGACCTTCGTACCTCACATAAAGTATTTAAAAACAAAATGTTTAAAAGCCATGAATGTTATAAAAGTGTTGTCACGTACTACGTGGGGTAGTGACAGGAAATGCCTCATGAACCTGTATGAAAGCCTTATTCGCACCCGCTTAGATTATGGGGCCATTGTTTATCAGTCTGCGACTCAAAGTGCTTTGAAGATGCTGGATCCCGTGCACCATTCGGGCATCCGCCTTTCTACGGGTGCTTTTCGCACCAGCCCCGTAGAAAGCCTTTACGTTGAGTCAAATGAGTGGTCGCTTCATCTGCAAAGAACCTACATGTCCTTTGTATACTTCCTTAAGGTGAAAGCAGACAAGAGGCACCCCTCATACTCTACTATTATTGACTTGTCGAGCTCCATTCTTTTTCAAAACAGGCCTTCAATGAGGCAGCCCTTCTCAGTTTGCCTGAAGGGTCTAGCTGAGGACACTGGAGTGTCACTTGAACACAGTTTATTGGCTCCTGTAGCATACCCGCCACCGTGGCAGTGGCAGACTATAGATTGCGATGTGTCTTTCCTAGAAGTTACTAAACATGCGCCTACTGCCCATATTCGAACATACTTCTTGGAGCTTCAACACAAATACACACGTCCTGAGTTTTTTACAGATGCCCCTAAGTCTAACTCCTCTGTGTTCTACGCTGCTGTTGGCCCTTCCTTTTCGGATGCTGGCCCTCTACATCCAGGCAAAAGTATCTTCACAGCGGAAGCTTACGCGATACTTGTGGCAGCTAAACACATCAAACAATCACAAATACAAAAAGCAGTAATTTATACAGACTCCCTCAGTGTGGTAACGGCTCTGCACAGTCTTAAAAAACAAAAAAATCCTGTCCTCGTTTCACTTTACTCCATTTTATGCACACTCTACACACTCAACCGACATGTTGTTGTGTGCTGGGTGCCAGGGTACCGTGAGATTCAAGGCAACATGATGGCGGATCAGCTTGCTGCATCCGCCCAAGAAAGCACCGCCATTACACCCACATCAATACCGGCCCTTGATCTTAAGCCGTCTCTCAAACGAAAACTCAGGGACTGCTGGCAGAGCAAGTGGAATACACACACACAAAACAAACTACGCGTTATCAAACCACGCCTTGGCCATTGGCCACTAGTATCAAAATCACGTCACACAGAGGTAACAGTAACGAGGCTCAGGATAGGACACACATACATGACACACACATATCTTTTGTCTGGCTGCGATCCACCATTGTGTGACAGATGTGGTGAAGCACTAACAGTTCTTCACATTTTAATTAAGTGCAAACAATTGGACACTCTTAGAAAACAACACTTTCCTTCACCCTACCGACAACATATACCTTTACACCCTGCAATGTTCGTCGGTAGGGAACCGCTTTTTAGTCAAAATCATTGTTAGCGTTTTAAAAGAAATTCATAGCTTTCATGTCATATACCCGGGCATACCGTAGCACGACCTCTCCAGAGAGGTTTTCGCTGCGGTGGCTACACAATAAAGCACTTGCCTCACGGCCCTTGGACGCAAGGGTATGAACGAGTGAGGCACTTGTGCTAATGCCATACATGTCCACCATCGTTTTTATTATCATTAACTTTTACCATCTATTGGCACCACACACACCTTTCACGGCATGGTCATGATTTTATTAATTGTATGTTTTTACCCGCTTTACTGCGAGGAATTTCATGGCCCTTATACAGCCACTAATCACAATCATTGTCCACATTCCTGTCTCATGAACTGGCGCTCTTTGGCCATCAAATGGCCCTTGCGCCAAAAAACACCATATATCATCATCAGGGTGATACCTTGGAAGATCAGGCAAACTTCCTCGGTGCACACTTTGAACGGGTATCCAGCTCGTCCCACTATACTGACACTTTTCAAAAATACAGAACAAGAATAGAAAAGCAGAAACTCGAACACAAATCCACTAGAAACGAGGCGTATAACCAAGCTTTCAGTCTAGCTGAGCTCAGAACATCTCTAAACTCCTGCAGTACTTCTGCCCCAGGTTCTGATCGTGTGATGTATGAAATGTTAAAAAACCTACCAAACGAAACCCGAAAAACTTTACTTTGTTTGTGCAATGCTATTTGGTCTTCTGGCACTATTCCTACCTCCTGGAAAGAGGCTATTGTTATTCCCATTTTGAAAGAGGGCAAGGACCCTTCTTTACCCTCGAGTTATAGGCCTATAGCACTTTCAAGCTGCTTGTGCAAAGTCTTCGAAAAAATGATAAACTGCCGACTTGTACATATCCTTGAAACAAACAATTTGCTCGACCCATTTCAGTGCGGGTTTCGAGAAAGTAGATCCACCACAGACCACCTTGTTCGTATCGAGGCACAGATCAGAGACGCCTTCGTCCATAAACAATATTTTGACTCTGTGTTCCTCGATATCGAAAAGGCTTATGATACAACATGGCGTTTTGGAATTCTAAGAGACCTGTCCCACCTTGGTGTGCGCAGAAGAATGTTTCACATAATCGAAAGTTACCTGTCAAACCGGACATTCTGTGTCCATGTGGGCAGTGTTCTCTCCCAAACATTTGTCCAGGAAACAGGCGTGCGACAAGGTGGTGTACTTAGTTGCACACTTTTTATTATCAAAATGAATTCCTTGCACGTGTCCATTCCCCGCAATATGTCCTATTGTACATATGTCGACGACGTTCAGCTTGGCTTCAAGTCATGCAACTTGGCCATGTGTGAGCGGCAGGTTCAACGGGGTTTAAATAAGGTCTCCAAATGGGCAGATGAAAACGGATTTCGACTTAACTCACAAAAAAGCACGTGTGTCTTGTTCTCTCGAAAGAGAGGCATGCACTCCGAACCTGGCATTCGACTGTACGGGCAACGTCTGTCCGTCAAAGCCGAGCATAAATTCTTAGGCTTAATCTTGGACAACAAGTTGACCTTCGTACCTCACATAAAGTATTTAAAAACAAAATGTTTAAAAGCCATGAATGTTATAAATGTGTTGTCACGTACTACGTGGGGTAGTGACAGGAATTGCCTCATGAACCTGTATGAAAGCCTTATTCGCACCCGCTTAGATTATGGGGCCAAATTTTATCAGTCTGCGACTCAAAGTGCTTTGAAGATGCTGGATCCCGTGCACCATTCGGGCATCCGCCTTTCTACGGGTGCTTTTCGCACCAGCCCCGTAGAAAGCCTTTACGTTGAGTCAAATGAGTGGTCGCTTCATCTGCAAAGAACCTACATGTCCTTTGTATACTTCCTTAAGGTGAAAGCAGACAAGAGGCACCTCTCATACTCTACTATTAATGACTTGTCGAGCTCCATTCTTTTTCAAAACAGGCCTTCAATGAGGCAGCCCTTTTCAGTTTGCCTGAAGGGTCTAGCTGAGGACACTGGAGTGTCACTTGAACACAGTTTAATGGCTCCTGTAGCATACCCGCCACCGTGGCAGTGGCAGACTATAGATTGCGATGTGTCTTTCCTAGAAGTTACTAAACATGCGCCTACTGCCCATATTCGAACATACTTCTTGGAACTTCAACACAAATACACACGTCCTGAGTTTTTTACAGATGCCCCTAAGTCTAACTCCTCTGTGTCCTACGCTGCTATTGGCCCTTCCTTTTCGGATGCTGGCCCTCTACATCCAGGCACAAGTATCTTCACAGCGGAAGCTTACGCGATACTTGTGGCAGCTAAACACATCAAACAATCACAAATACAAAAAGCAGTAATTTATACAGACTCCCTCAGTGTGGTAACGGCTCTGAACAGTCTTAAAAAACAAAAAAACCCTGTCCTCGTTTCACTTTACTCCATTTTATGCACACTCTACACACTAAACCGACATGTTGTTGTGTGCTGGGTGCCAGGGCACCGTGAGATTCAAGGCAACATGATGGCGGATCAGCTTGCTGCATCCGCCCAAGAAAGCACCGCCATTACACCCACATCAATACCGGCCCTTGATCTTAAGCCGTCTCTCAAACGAAAACTCAGGGACTACTGGCAGAGCAAGTGGGATACACACACACAAAACAAACTACGCGTTATCAAACCACGCCTTGGCCATTGGCCACCAGTATCAAAATCACGTCACACAGAGGTAACAGTAACGAGGCTCAGGATAGGACACACATACATGACACACACATATCTTTTGTCTGGCTGCGATCCACCATTGTGTGACAGATGTGGTGAAGCACTAACAGTTCTTCACATTTTAATTCAGTGCAAACAATTGGACACTCTTAGAAAACAACACTTTCCTTCACCCTACCGACAACATATACCTTTACACCCTGCAATGTTCGTTGGTAGGGAACCGCTTTTTAGTCCCAAATCATTGTTAGCGTTTTTAAAAGAAATTCATAGCTTTCATGTCATATACCCGGGCATACCGTAGCATGACCTCTCCAGAGAGGTTTTCGCTGCGGTGGCTACACAATAAAGCACTTGCCTCATGGCCCTTGGACGCAAGGGTATGAACGAGTGAGGCACTTGTGCTAATGCCATACATGTCCACCATCGTTTTTATTATCATTAACTTTTGCCATCTATTCGCACCACACACACCTTTCACGGCATGGTCATGATTTTATTAATTGTATGTTTTTACCCGCTTTACTGCGAGGAATTTTATGGCCCTTATACAGCCACTAATCACAATCATTGTCCACATTCCTGTCTCATGAACTGGCGCTCTTTGGCCATCAAATGGCCCTTGCGCCAAAAAACACCATATATCATCATCAGGGTGATACCTTGGAAGATCAGGCAAACTTCCTCGGTGCACACTTTGAACGGGTATCCAGCTCGTCCCACTATACTGACACTTTTCAAAAATACAGAACAAGAATAGAAAAGCAGAAACTCGAACACAAATCCACTAGAAACGAGGCATATAACCAAGCTTTCAGTCTAGCTGAGCTCAGAACATCTCTAAACTCCTGCAGTACTTCTGCCCCAGGTTCTGATCGTGTGATGTATGAAATGTTAAAAAACCTACCAAACGAAACCCGAAAAACTTTACTTTGTTTGTGCAATGCTATTTGGTCTTCTGGCACTATTCCTACCTCCTGGAAAGAGGCTATTGTTATTCCCATTTTGAAAGAGGGCAAGGACCCTTCTTTACCCTCGAGTTATAGGCCTATAGCACTTACAAGCTGCTGGTGCAAAGTCTTTGAAAAAATGATAAACTGCCGACTTGTACATTTTCTTGAAACAAATAATTTGCTCGACCCATTTCAGTGCGGGTTTCGAGAAAGTAGATCCACCACAGACCACCTTGTTCGTATCGAGGCACAGATCAGAGACGCCTTCGTCCATAAACAATATTTTCTCTCTGTGTTCCTCGATATCGAAAAGGCTTATGATACAACATGGCGTTTCGGAATTCTAAGAGACCTGTCCCACCTTGGTGTGCGCGGAAGAATGTTTCATATAATCGAAAGTTACCTGTCAAACCGGACATTCCGTGTCCGTCTGGGCAGTGTGCTCTCCCAAACATTTGTCCAGGAAACAGGCGTGCCACAAGGTGGTGTGCTTAGTTGCACACTTTTTATTATTAAAATGAACTCTTTGCACTTGTCCATTCCCCGCAATATGTTCTATTGTTCATATGTCGACGACGTTCAGCTTGGCTACAAGTCATGCAACTTGGCCATGTGTGAGCGGCAGGTTCAGCTGGGTTTAAATAAGGTCTCCAAATGGGCAGATGAAAACGGATTTCGACTTAACCCACAAAAAAGCACGTGTGTCTTGTTCTCTCGAAAGAGAGGCATGCACTCGGAACCTGACATTCGACTGAACGGGCAACGTCTGTCCGTCAAAGCCGAGCATAAATTCTTAGGCTTAATCTTGGACAACAAGTTGACCTTCGTACCTCACATAAAGTATTTAAAAACAAAATGTTTAAAAGCCATGAATGTTATAAAAGTGTTGTCACGTACTACGTGGGGTAGTGACAGGAAATGCCTCATGAACCTGTATGGAAGCCTTATTCGCACCCGCTTAGATTATGGGGCCATTGTTTATCAGTCTGCGACTCAAAGTGCTTTGAAGATGCTGGATCCCGTGCACCATTCGGGCATCCGCCTTTCTACGGGTGCTTTTCGCACCAGCCCCGTAGAAAGCCTTTACGTTGAGTCAAATGAGTGGTCGCTTCATCTGCAAAGAACCTACATGTCCTTTGTATACTTCCTTAAGGTGAAAGCAGACAAGAGGCACCCCTCATACTCAACTATTAATGACTTGTCGAGCTCCATTCTTTTTCAAATCAGGCCTTCAATGAGGCAGCCCTTCTCAGTTTGCCTGAAGGGTCTAGCTGAGGACACTGGAGTGTCACTTGAACACAGTTTAATGGCTCCTGTAGCATACCCGCCACCTTGGCAGTGGCAGACTATAGATTGGGATGTGTCTTTCCTAGAAGTTACTAAACATGCGCCTATTGCCCATATTCGAACATACTTCTTGGAACTTCAACACAAATACACACGTCCTGAGTTTTTTACAGATGCCCCTAAGTCTAACTCCTCTGTGTCCTATGCTGCTGTTGGCCCTTCCTTTTCGGATGCTGGCCCTCTACTTCCAGGCACAAGTATCTTCACAGCGGAAGCTTACGCGATACTTGTGGCAGCTAAACACATCAAACAATCACAAATACAAAAAGCAGTAATTTTTACATACTCCCTCAGTGTGGTAACGGCTCTGCACAGTCTTAAAAAACAAAAAAAACCCTGTTCTTGTTTCACTTTACTCCATTTTATGCACACTCTACACACTCAACCGACATGTTCTTGTGTGCTGGGTGCCAGGGCACCGTGAGATTCAAGGCAACATGATGGCGGATCAGCTTTCTGCATCCGCCCAAGAAAGCACCGCCATTACACCCACATCAATACCGGCCCTTGATCTTAAGCCGTCTCTCAAACGAAAACTCAGGGACTACTGGCAGAGCAAGTGGGATACACACACACAAAACAAACTACACGTTATCAAGCCACGCCTTGGCCATTGGCCACCAGTATCAAAATCACGTCACACAGAGGTAACAGTAACGAGGCTCAGGATATGACACACATACACGACACACACATATCTTTTGTCTGGCTGCGATCCACCATTGTGTGACAGATGTGGTGAAGCACTAACAGTTCTTCACATTTTAATTCAGTGCAAACAATTGGACACTCTTAGAAAACAACACTTTCCTTCACCCTACCGACAACATATACCTTTACACCCTGCAATGTTCGTCGGTAGGGAACCGCTTTTTAGTCACAAATCATTGTTAGCGTTTTTAAAAGAAATTCATAGCTTTCATGTCATATACCCGGGCATACCGTAGCACGACCTCTGCAGAGAGGTTTTCGCTGCGGTGGCTACACAATAAAGCACTTGCCTCACGGCCCTTGGACGCAAGGGCATGAACGAGTGAGGCACTTGTGCTAATGCCATACATGTCCACCATCGTTTTTATTATCATGAACTTTTGCCATCTATTCGCACCACACACACCTTTCACGGCATGGTCATGATTTTATTAATTGTATGTTTTTACCCGCTTTACTGCGAGGAATTTTATGGCCCTTATAGAGCCGCTAATCACAATCATTGTCCACATTCCTGTCTCATGAACTGGCGCTCTTTGGCCATCAATTGGCCCTTGCGCCAAAAAACACCATATATAATCATCAGGGTGATACCTTGGAAGATCAGGCAAACTTCCTCGGTGCACACTTTGAACGGGTATCCAGTTCGTCCCACTATACTGACACTTTTCAAAAATACAGAACAAGAATAGAAAAGCAGAAACTCGAACACAAATCCACTAGATACGAGGCATTTGACCAAGCTTTCAGTCTAGCTGAGCTCCGAACATCTCTAAACTCCTGCAGTACTTCTGCCCCAGGTGTTGACCATGTGGTATAGGAAATGTTAAAAAAACCTACCAGGAGAAACACGAAAAACCTTACTTTGTTTGTACAATGCTATCTGGTTTTCTGGCACTATCCCTACCGCCTGGAAAGAGGCTATTATTATTCCCATTTTGAAAGAGGGCAAGGACCCTTCTTTAGCTTCAAGTCATAGGCCTATTGCACTTTCAAGCTGCTTGTGCAAAGTCTTCGAAAAAATGATAAACTGCCGACTTGTACATATCCTTGAAACAAACAATTTGCTCGACCCATTTCAGTGCGGGTTTCGAGAAAGTAGATCCACCACAGACCACCTTGTTCGTATCGAGGCACAGATCAGAGACGCCTTCGTCCATAAACAATATTTTGACTCTGTGTTCCTCGATATCGAAAAGGCTTATGATACAACATGGCGTTTTGGAATTCTAAGAGACCTGTCCCACCTTGGTGTGCGCAGAAGAATGTTTCACATAATCGAAAGTTACCTGTCAAACCGGACATTCTGTGTCCATGTGGGCAGTGTTCTCTCCCAAACATTTGTCCAGGAAACAGGCGTGCGACAAGGTGGTGTACTTAGTTGCACACTTTTTATTATCAAAATGAATTCCTTGCACGTGTCCATTCCCCGCAATATGTCCTATTGTACATATGTCGACGACGTTCAGCTTGGCTTCAAGTCATGCAACTTGGCCATGTGTGAGCGGCAGGTTCAACGGGGTTTAAATAAGGTCTCCAAATGGGCAGATGAAAACGGATTTCGACTTAACTCACAAAAAAGCACGTGTGTCTTGTTCTCTCGAAAGAGAGGCATGCACTCCGAACCTGGCATTCGACTGTACGGGCAACGTCTGTCCGTCAAAGCCGAGCATAAATTCTTAGGCTTAATCTTGGACAACAAGTTGACCTTCGTACCGCACATCAAGTATTTAAAAACAAAATGTTTAAAAGCGTTGAGTGTTATAAAAGTGTTGTCACGTACTAGGTGGGGTAGTGACAGGCAATGCCTCATGAACCTGTATAGAAGCCTCATTCGCACCCGCTTAGATTATGGGGCCGTTGTCTGTCAGTCTGCTACTCAAAGTGCCTTGAAGATGCTGGACCCGGTGCACCATTTGGGCATCCGCCTTTCTACGGGTGCTTTTCGCACCAGCCCTGTAGGAAGCCTTTACGTTACACACGTCCTGAGTTCTTTACAGATGCCTCCAAGTCTAACTCCTCTGTGTCCTACGCTGCTGTCGGTCCATCCTTTTCGGATGCTGGCCCTCTACATTCAGGCACAAGTATCTTCACAGCAGAAGCTTACGCGATACTTGTGGCAGCTAAACACATCAAACAATTACAAATACAAAAAGCAGTAATTTATACAGACTCCCTCAGTGTGGTAACGGCTCTGCACAGTCTTAAAAAACAAAAAAAAAACCCGGTCCTTGTCTCACTTTACTCCATTTTGTGCACACTCTACACACTCAAACATTATGTTGTAGTGTGCTGGGTGCGAGGGCACCGTGAGATCCTAGGCAACATGAGGGCAGATCAGCTCGCTGCATCCGTCCACAAAAGCACTGCCCCTACACCCATATTAATCCCGGCCCTTGATCTTTAGCTGTCTCTCAAACGAAACCTCAGGGACTACTGGCAGAGCAAGTGGGACACACACACACAAAACACGGGCTTTGGCTGCCAGTATCAAAATCGCGTCGTACAGAGGTAATACTAACGAGACTCAGGATAGCACACACATACACGACACACACATATCTTTTGTCCGGTGGCGATCCACCATTGAGTGACAGATGTGGTGAAGCATTAACAGTTCTTCACATGTTAATTCAGTGCAAACACTTAGAAACTCTAAGAAAACAGCATTTTACATTACCCTACCAACAACAAATACCTTTACACCCTGCAATGTTCGTTGGTAGGGAACCGCTTTTTAGTCATAAATCATTGCTAGCGTTTTTAAAAGATATTAATAATTTTCATATCATATACCCGGGCATCCCGCAGCACGACCTCTCCAGGGAGGTTTTTGCTGCGTTGGCTACGCAGGAAAGCACTTGCCTCACGGCCCTTGGACGCAAGGGTATGAACGAGTGAGGTACTTGTGCTAATGCCTTACATGTCCACCATCGTTTTTCATTATCACCAACTTTTGTCACCTATTCACACCACACACACCTTTCACGGCATGGTCATGATTTTATTAGTAGTATGTTTTTACCCGCCTTACTGCGAGGAATTTTATTGCCCTTATACAGCCGCTATTCACAATAATTATCCACATTCCTTGTACTATGAACTGGCGCTCTTTGGACATTAAATGGCCTTTGCGCCAAAAAACAACATATATCATCATAGATAATGATGTTGCCTCATCTGGTGGTGTTGCCATAATAGTTAGTCGAGGAACTGCCTGCACACATTTTTCACTTCAAACATCTCTTGAAGCAGTAGCTGTTCGAGCTGTCATTTTCAATAAACTGGTAACAATTTGCAGTATTTACATACCTTCACATCGTCATCTGAACAAACATGAATTTCAGTCACTAATCGACGAACTTTCAGAACCGTATCTCATTCTAGGGGACTTTAATGCTCACAGTAGCCTATGGGATGACTCTCTCTGTGTTGCACGAGGCCGCCTAATTGAACAGTTTCTTTTCACTTTTGGTGTGTGTCTCCTAAATCGAAAAGACCCAACGTACTATAGCCTCGCTATCAACACCTACTCATCGATAGACCTCAGCATTGTCTCTTCATCGCTCTTACCTTTACCCACATGGAAAGTCATAAATAATGCATGCGGAAGTGACCATTTTCCTTTAATATTGAGTACAACAATAGATAAAACAGGTCCTCCACAGGCTCGCAGATGGCACATTGACAAGGCAGACTGGGAAAGCTTTCGGAATGCTAGCAACTTAAGTTGGTGCGATATGTGTGGCTTAAGCGTAGATGCAGCCGTAGAATACCTTACAGCTTTTCTAATTGATGCTGCAACAAAGTGTATTCCACAAACGGTACTTGGCACAAAAGGACACATTCTTTGGTGGAGTAGTGAGTGTCGAGATGCATGTAAAATACAAAACAAAGCGAGAAATTTGCTTTGGGACTCTCCGATTGCCGAAAATCTTTATAGTTTGAAGACGATCAAGACTCAAGGTAGAAGAGTGCTCCGACAGACTAGGCGGGAAAGCTGGCAGAAATATTTAACAAGCAATAATTTCTTATACAGATGAAGCTAAAGTTTGAAGCATGGTTGGTAAAGCAGCAGGAAGAAAGCACATTCACTCCCACTTGTAAACAAGCAGGGCGACAGCTTGGAAGACTAAGCGAACTTATTGCCGCACACTTCGAGGAGGTCTCCAACTTGTCGCACTAGACCGCAGGGTTTCAGCGACACAAAGTCAGATTAAAAAAGAGAAACTACAGTGCAAATCCACAATCGACGAGGCATACAATGCACCTTTTTGTTTAGCTGAGTTACAGGCCTCACTAAACTGCTGCAACATGTCTGCCCCAGGCTCTGACCATGTGTCATATGAACTGCTGAAGCACCTGCCCATCAAAACCCAAAAAGCCCTCTCTGCCTGTAAATGCTGTATGGTTTTCCGGCGAGGTGCCCTCGACCTCGAAAGATGCCATAGTTATTCCTATTTTAAAACAAGGCAAGGACCCGCCCTCAGTTTCAAGCTACAGGCCAATAGCATGAACCAGTTGTCTTTGCAAGGTCTTTGAAAAAAGGATAAACAGGCGACTTATGCACTTTCTTGAGACTCATGGCCTACTTGACCCATACGAGTGTGGGTTTTGAAAGGCTAGGTCCACCACTGACCACCTTGTCCGTATCAAGACTCAAATTCTTGATGCCTTCGTTCATAATCAATTTTTTTTCTCGGTGCACCTCGATATGGAGAAGACCTATGATACTACATGGCGCTTTGGTATACTGAGAGACTTCTCGCACTTTAATATATGGGGTAGATGATAATGTTGAACATAATCGAAAGCTACTTGACCAATCACACATTTTGTGTACGATTAGGCACTGTTTTGTCGCGAACATTTGTCCAGGAAACAGGAGGGCCGCAAGGAGGTGTGTTGAGTTGCACACTCTTTATAGTAAAATGAACTCCTTGCGCCTGGCTATCCCAATAAATATGCTTTACTGCACATATGTTGACGATCTGCAGGTCGGTTTCAAGTCCTGTAACCTCTCAGTGTGTGAACTGCAGGTTCAATTAGGTGTGAACATGGTCTCTCAATGGGCAGTTGAGAATGGTTTTAAACTGAACACGCAAAAGAGTACCTGCATCTTGTTCTGCCAGAAGAGGGGCGTTCATCCCAATCCTAAGATTAACCTGTATGGTCAACGTCTGCCTGTAAAATCTGAGCATACGTTTCTGGGCCTGATATTGGACGCAAAACTAACCTTCATACCATATATCAAGTTTTTAAAAAACAGGTGCATAAAAACAGTGAATATTTTGAAATGTTATCACGAACTACGTGGGGCAGTGACAGGAAATGTCTGATGAATGTGTATAGAAGCTTTGTGCGCACGCGCCTCGATTACGGTGCTATAACCTACCAGCCTGCGACACCATCAGCTTTAAACATGCTTTACCCTGTCCACCACCTAGCCATTCAACTTTCTACGGGTGCTTTTTGAACTAGCCCCGTAGAAAGCCTGTATGCAGAGTCAAAGGAATGGTCGCTCCATCTGCAGCGATGCTATATGTCTTTTACATACTATGTCATGGTTAACGCTGACGAGGAACATCCCGCTCACTCCACAGTTAATGATCTGTCAATTCTACCTTGTTCAATAACTGTCCTTTACTGAGACAGCTCTACTCACTCCGTGTCAGGAGGCTTGCTGAGGAAAAAACAGCTGTGCCACTTGTAGAACACCAATTGATGGCTCCGACAGTATATCCGTCACTGTGGAAGTGGTAAGTCATAGACTGCGATCTATCTTTCGTGGAAGTCACTAAGCACGCACCTACTGCAAATATCCGCACGCACTTTCTCGAACTCCAACAAAGTACACTTGCCCAGATTTTTTACAGATTCTTAAAATTCTCACGCTGCTGTGTCCTATGAAGCTGTTGGGACCATCCTTTTCTAACTCCAGTATTCTGCACTCCGAAACAAGCGTCTTCACAGCAGAGGCTCACGCGGTATCTGTGGCTGTCGGGCGTAGTAAGGAATCACAACTAAAACGTGCAGTTGTATACACAGATTAGCTGAGTGTCGTGACAGCCTTGAAAACGCTCAAAAAACACTGAAAATCCTGTACTTGTGTCGCTTTACTATCTTTTATACAGTATCTGTGCCCTCAAACGACATGTTGTTCTGTGCTGGGGACAGCAGTTACCACTACATCCTGTCATGCTCAGAAGTAGGGATCTGCTTTTTAAACTTCACTCACTTTTTACATTCTTAAAAAAATGTCCATAGATTTCACCCTATATTTCGAGGTGATCTGTAGCTCGACCTCTGTACAGAGGTCGCGGCAGGCGCGGCCCTCTCCACGAACATTGTAACTCATTCCACCTCCATGCGTTTCACGTCACCGCCATGATTTTGTTTTAACTTTTAACCCGCCAGAGGTCGTGAAATTTTAGGCCCATTTACAGCTATGCAACACTATTATTGTTCATATTCTATTCATATCACTTGAATAATGCAGCGTTGCTTTTCCCTCATTATTGTTCATGGGGCTCTTTGGCCATCACATGTCTCTCTTTCCCCACGTCTTCGTCTTTCCCTCTCTGTTAATCTTTCCTGTTATCTCTTTTATTCAATTACTTCTGATTTTTCTGGTGGCAAGGGTTAAACTGGGGTACAGTATCCAACCTTGGGTATGTTATATCGGGTTATAGTAGCTTCGTACAGCTGGCGTTTGTGATACCTGCAGGTTTCTGCAGCGTCCCCGTGTTGGGCTCGATGATGGCTGGTTGGCCTTGCTACCGCAAAAAAATTTTTTTTATGGGTTCAACCTCTTTCCCACACCCTCCCAATTGCCCTCTTTCTAAAAGAGTGTGCACCGAAGTAAGCTGCCAGTTTCTTGCAAAGAGCACTGAAAATTTCCAGCATTTCCACATCCCCCGCAGGGGCGCCTGCGCAAGTAGGTGTTTGGTGTGTAGCGACACCACGGACCCGAGCTAACGGGGAGTTTCTACTCCCTCCCACGCCTAGCCGTGCTTGGCTTTGCCGTGCCCGGGGAAAAGGGGATCCTGGGGGTTGAGCTGACGCTGGGTGATTGGACCTTTAAGGCCCCCCGGCAGAGGCAACACACCCCTTTGGCCCCGGCTTCACGTAGACGGCACCCCTGGGCTGACCCACCCAGGGGATATCGGCAGTCGCCTTTTCCTATCTCTCTCTCCTCACATATTCGTCTTTCTTATTTTTTTAGCTTTCCTGTCTACTTCTCTCTTCTGTTTACTTCCAATTTTCCTGGAGGCAAGGGTTAACCCTTTGCAAATAGCGTACCTTGGTCTAGACGCATTGGGTTATGGCAGTGTTGTACGGCTGACGTCTGCAAGCTTTCAGCACCTGCAAACTTGCAGCGTCCCCTTGTTGGGCTCCGTGGTGGGTGGCCGCCAACGCTGCTGAACAAAAAAAGACCGGCATGCATGGAGCTTTCCCTCAACTGTCTGATCGTACCGGCCTAAAGCGGGTACGCACCGACGACATAAATTTCTTCAACCAGCCAATAGAAACTTTTCCCCACTTCCACGTCATTCACTGTGAAAAAATCGGAAAGCAAGCCAGGACCGTATCTCCTTTCGTAGTTGCCAGGTGTCTTACTGAAACTCTCGGGGCTGGATACAAAGTAACCAAAATGGCTAGCGGAGACCTTCTTCTCGAAATTCGGGACAAAGCACAATTTGTAAAGCTAGACAGCCTCTCAACGTTTGGTGACGTACCGATCACCGTAACACCACACAGATCCATGAACATCAATCGCGGAGTGGTATCTGATGCAGACTTACTTGAACTCACCGAAACTGAACTTTTGGAAGGGTGGAAGAGCCAAAATGTAAATAATGTACAGAGAATTATCATCAGAAGAGATAATAAGGAAATACCAACGAAACACTTGATACTCACGTTTGCATCCAGTAAACTACCAGATTCCATTCAAACAGGGTACACAAAGACATCTATCAGGCCGTATATACCAAACCCTCGTCGTTGCTTCCAATGCCAGAGGTATGGCCATGGCTCTAAAACCTGTCGTGGTCGCCAGACTTGTGCACAATGTGGAGTCCTAGGCCACGTGTCTGAGAACTGCAAACAACCGCCACACTGTGTAAACTGCGAAGGAAACCATGCCGCATATTCACGCTCCTGCACATACTGGAAAAAAGAAAAAAGAAATAATTACATTGAAGGTGAAGGAGAACATTACGTTTAAGGAAGCACGGCGAAGAGTCGCTCCATTCTATGGACCTACATACGCTGATGCGGCGCGTCAGGGGGCACCGCCGCACCAGCCCTCGCCCAACACCACCTAGAACTAGAGAAGGCCTGTGCAGGGCTGCGTGACGTCACCGCAGTGAGATCGGCCTAAAAGTCGGCTTCACCCAATGCTACGCTTTTTCTTTCCGAAGTGGCATTTTCCCTACATTATTATTATTATTTTCGCGGTTTTAGAGTGCACAGAATATTTGCATTAAGGAATATTTTCAGTATGTTTTAACTAAACGCTGGCTTGAAATAATTCATCAGGCACTCGTGAAATTTTTAACAGCATGCACAGCCATTTCGTGCAGTTTAAAAGAGGCTTAAATTTTCGTTGTGAGACATATTTATTCGTGATACATCATAATCCAAACAGGCAGAACAATTCATAAGAAAGAAGATTATGCTTGAAGAGTACTGAGCTTCCACTTCGCAGCCTTGCTTTCAGTTCCTTTATTTTCAACTTTGTTCCGCTTTGCAGCCTTGCTTTCATTCAGCTTGTTATTTTGAACTTTGCACAAATTATTCAGCAGCGTATTGGCAGCAGCACTGAGAACATAGTTTAAGACAAGTTCAGGTGAGTGGCCACCATCGCAGAAATCCAAGTCTTCATTGCACTCAACAAGAGAAGTTGCGAGGCTTACAAGAACTTCTTTTTGTTTGGCGCAAGCAAAAAATTGTGATGCGTACTTCGGACTTCTCAGCTTGTCAAGCACAATTTCCATTGTGAGCACGGCATTCACAACTACCGCTTGTGGAAATTTCAGTCCACCACGCGTTGCATTAGCTATCAGCACATCATCATCCAGTTCAATGGTCCGATTCTCAACAGTCAAGTTTTCCTGGCAGGAAGAGCAGGCAAGTTTCCTAACTGCAGCATATGCACAATATCCTGCTACATATGTAATAGCTGGTAGCATTTTCTCCTTCTCCTTCACATCATCATCCATCACTGCAACATCAAACTGCTTAACAAGGAATTTCAAATCAGTGGTAGGAATGCAAGGTGCAATGGCATCCAAGTTGGGAAGATCAAGTAGCTTCTGAAGTCTCAGCTTCTGCTCGGATTCATAAATCTGACGTATCGAAACGTGGTATTGGGCACCAGACAGCTGCCTGTACCTGCCAAACCTGTCTTCCAAACTGTCGGTTTGAAATTTCCCTAGCAAAACGTATTTGAACCGAAGTTCTTCAATGCAATACGTTGACACCTCAACAAGGGCATGTGAGGTATGTCGCAGTGCCATGTGCGTTTCGCGAGTTAACTGGCCAGCATCATGCTTCAAGCTCTGCCAGTGGTCCAACCAATCCACAATCTTGTTTAGAAACTCAATTTGGTGGCATTGCAGTGCACTTATCGGTTCTTGAAATGGGTCTCGGAGACGCTGACCTTTGAATGGGGTCTTGACATTCACCACATTCCACCATGTCAAAACAATGTTAATAAGTTCCAATGTACCAGCTTTATGCTCAAGTGCGACTTTGGTGCTTCTTAGTGCTGCAGCAGTTGAACTGTTGAAGATCCTCAGTGCGAGCTTTACATTTTGTCGCTCTAGATTGGATGGATTCAGCGACTTGAAGGACAAAGTTGGAGCTAGTCGCAAAAGCTCATTTTTTTCTCCTTCATGCAACTTGCATAGTGTGTTAAACGAGGCTGTCAGGACAGATGGGTTTTCCGAGAGGGCACTGAAGTCGGGAAAGAAGATGCACCTTCCACAATTACGCTGATTCAGCCAGTTATTTCGGATACATTTTAATATATGCACTGCATCCAGAATAAAAAACAAGGGTCTTGATGAGTCTGACGGGTGCCTGTATACAATGCTCACTTTGGGAGGATCAGCAAAAAATGACATAGCCTTTCGGTTGATCGAGTTGTTGTCAGACACCACTGCAACTACTCGTATTCCAATGTCTTCTAGGTGCCTGATCAGCAGATCAAGAAATTCATGTAGCTGTTTCGCTTCTATTTGTGCTACTGGAAGTATATGCACAACATCCTTGTTTGATGATAACAAGCTTTGTATCATAAAGACGTATGCTGTCTTTGCCGCATTTTCATTGTTTGTCGCTGCACCAGTGACATAACCACCCTTGTACTGAAAGGATGCCTGCAGGTGGATCTCGTCCATCATAAGCGTCACAAAGCGCTCATGGTCTTTTAGTGTTGATGCCAGTCTCCTTGCATAAGAAAGGAATGAATCCTCTTGTTGCTCTCTGGATGGGCTAGCACGGTAAGAGGCACAAATGCGTCTTATTGTCTGTGGATGTGGGAGCTTTAATTTTGCTGTACTCCTGATGAATCTGTATGCGTGCGGCGATATTGTGTACACAAGGCTGCAGAACACCAGAAAGTCAGCTGGGTAAGTCGACGCCTTAGTGAGGAGAACTTGAAGTTGCTGTGTCACAAATTTGACGACTTGCACTTGCCACTCATGCAGGAGAGCTGAAGATGACAGTTGCTCCAGGAGTGCCACGACACGCTTCAGCAGAATCTCTAGTTGGAGTTCATTATTTGTGGAGTCCTTCGTGACGTCTTCCACATCGCACAGAACTTTGTGAAGCACTCTCAAGTCAGAAATTGTCATAGGAAGCACAGAGGAACCTAGGTTTTGTAACCTCATTTCACCAACATACACTGCCAAAGAAAGGTCGGATGCCACTGTCACTGCACGATGCACAACTGGGGCACCTTGGTCGCTGAAGTTGAGGAAAAGTACTTGTTGCTGGGTGACCACCTTGGTCCAGAAGTCAGTAAGAGAGAGGTCACCTACTGCTGTCAATAGGTCTTCGAAAGTGGCGATGGCATTCTTCTTTTCTTCCGCTTCGTGAGACTGCTCTGATAACCGTATTGCTTCCTGCAACGCTTCTGCGTCCACACGAGCGCGCTTTTCTTCTGGGCTCTCGCGTGCAGAAGTTTCTTGGCGGGACAAGTAAGCAGGGCAATTAGGGAAAACGCTTGGAATTGCAGAAGGCTTCAAGCGCCTCAGCTTGAGGGGTACTTCAATTACTTTCCCAGTCATGCTGTCAGTGTAGCTGGTGGAGTCTACGAAGTCACTTTCAAGAAAATGGTGCTCACAGACCTGGAACATAAGCACAAACAACGAAGTATAAGATGAAAGCGACAGAATTATACATAACAGTTTTACAGAATTATATGATCCCAGTGCGCCGTTTGTAAAGATTAAGACAAATTCTTTCGCTTTATTTATCTGCTTCTGTACGGCAACCACGACCACGCAGTCAACAAGAATGACGTCTCGCTTAGCGAACCTTGCTTTGAGACGGTAAACCACGAGCCATCGTTTGTTTGGCGCTCAAGTAGTGGCGGACGCCCCACATGTAAAGTAACTACGCCGTCTACATCGTATGTTCGACGCAGGCAGTTTTACTCGCGAATACATTGCGCTAAATCAATTTCTGATTAGGCAGAACCGTACATGAGCAACCTGAGGCGTAAACATGGCACTATACACTTTACGGCACGAACATGGAACAATATTACACTGAAACACACCATTTGCTCAGTTGTCAATCCTTAAGGTGCATAGCGCGTCGTAACGGTTGCATGCGTCACGCAATTAACTAGACTCTGTTCCCACGAGAAGCACGACTGCCGGAAAACAAACGGGAACATGTGCTTACCACAGTGTACTTCGTAGGTGTGAAGTTTTCCCGCCGCACAGCCTTCGTCCACGCTGCATTTTGGGCGGGGTCCAACGGAAACCTGTACACGCGTGCTCGCGGTCCATTAGCGTAGTTCGATCGACAGTTCGGTGCACAGCAGCACCCAGGCATTTTCGCCAGCACACCAGCAAAAGTTCATGCAGCACGCCTGAGCAACTGAGTACAAAGAAAATGCACGCCAACAAGCTGCAGCACTGGAAATAGTGTCAGCGTTGCCAGATGCTTAGGCTGATACCGCTAGCATTGGTGCTGTTATGTATTCAAGCCTGCAGTATATCACAATTTTTATAACCAGTACTGCGCCGCATGAATAAACCATGATGTAAATGAAAACACATATAAATTTTCCTTATTTTCTGCATAAAAAAACACCTTGCGGCTGCCACATTCAATAAACAGTTTTCTACCCACAACGCGCATGCTGGCAGATGGATTCCGTACTAGCCACAGCCGAAATCCAAGCCGAGCCGCGCCAGTTCTCGTGCGCGCCGTGCGCTCTCTCTGCTCGCGTCGTCGGGCTTGCAGATCTCACTGTGGTGACGTAGTTGGTCTGGAGAGGGGGACATGCGCGGGCCTTCTCCTAGTTCTAGGTGGTGTTGCCTCGCCTCTCCTTCGGCCCGCGCATACCGAGCCGGTGGTTGTGGCACCTGCCCCCAAGGCGGCCGTAGCCCAGGCTACACCGCCTACTCCCAAACAGAGACCGGAGACTCAAGTCTTCGGGTCTCAAGGCCTCCCCTCACCAGGAGAGGCCCAAAATTCGAACAGCCCGCACGTGCGGGCATCCAGTGCCTCCGAGGAGGCAATGGATACGTCGGCACCCTTGGTGCCGAAAGAGCGGCGTGGCTCCTTGGAGCGCGCCAAGAAAACAAAAAAGCAAATAACAGGGCCTGGTGACGGCCCTGTTAAGTGAACTCAAACTCCCCGTCTAAACAGCCACTCGCTTTTCGTACACACAGCATTATTTTACATTCACCATGAACACTCAAATTATACAATGGAACGTCAAGGGCCTTCTCAGAAACCTTGACGACATCCAAGAACCCTTACACGAACAGTCATCAAAAGTGCTGTGTGTACAAGAAACACACCTTAATTCAAAACACAAAAATTTTCTTCGCAAATACGTTATTTTTCGAAAGGACCGTGATGATGCCATGACATCATCCGGAGGTGTTGCCATCATAGTGAATCAAGGAATTGCATGCACACACTTACAACTCCAAACATCCCTTGAGGCAGTGGCTGTTCGAGCGGTTCTTTTTGATAAACCAATCACAATCTTCACTATTTACATCCCTCCTAGCTATCAGCTGCAAAAACGTGATTTACACTCTTTAGTTGATGAACTTCCGGAACGTTATGTTCTCCTTGGAGACTTTAATGCGCATAGCAGGCTATGGGGGGACTCTCGGTATGACGCGCGAGGTCGACTGATCGAACAGTTCCTTCTCTCGTCGAGCGCGTGTCTCCTAAATCGAAAAGAACCAACCTATTATAATCTCGCCAATAACACCTACTCCTCCATAGACCTAAGCATAGTATCTCCATCTCTTGTGCCTCTACTCCAGTGGAAAGTCGTCAGTAATCTGTATGGAAGTGACCACTTCCCCGTAGTTTTGAGCACAAATACAGTAACTGAGTGTCCACCACGTGTTCCCAAGTGGCTCATAAACAGAGCTGACTAGGAACAGTGTTATACCATCGCTCGTCTAGGTTGGAATGACATATGTACTTTGAACATTGATGTTGCTGTCAACTTCTTCACAGCGTTTTTGATTGATGCTGCAACAAAATGCATCCCACAAACAAATGGACACCCTGGAAAACGGCGTGTGCCATGGTGGAACTCTGACTGCCGAAACGCGCGAAAACAGCAAAACAGAGCTTGGAGGCTTCTTCGGAACTCACCGACAGCCGAAAATCTTGACACCTTCAAGAAAATAAAGTCTCAAGCTAGGAGAACGCGTCGGCAGGCCAGAAGAGAAAGCTGGCAGAAGTTTTTGTCAGGGATCAATTCATGCACACAAGAGGCCAAAGTCTGGAACATGGTGGGTAGGATAGCAGGGAAGCAAGTACACACACTTCCACTCGTAAACACTCAAGGTGATACCTTGGAAGATCAGGCAAACTTCCTCGGGGCACATTTTGAACGGGTATCCAGCTCGTCCCACTATACTGACACTTTCCAAAAATACAGAACAAGAATAGAAAAGCAGAAACTCCTGCAGTACTTCTGCCCCAGGTTCTGACCGTGTGGTGTATGAAATGGTAAAAAACCTACCAGTCGAAACACGAAAAACCCTACTTTGTTTGCACAATGCTATCTGGTTTTCTGGCACTATCCCTACCTCCTGGAAAGAGGCTATTAATATTCCCATTTTGAAAGAGGGCAAGGACCCTTCTTTAGCTTCAAGTTATAGGCCTACTGCACTTACAAGCTGCTTGTGCAAAGTATTCGAAAAAATGATAAACTGCCGACTTGTACATATCCTCGAAACAAACAATTTGCTCGACCCATTTCAGTGCGGGTTTCGAGAAAGTAGATCCACCACAGACCACCTTGTTCGTATCAAGGCACAGATCAGAGACGCCTTCGTCCATAAACAATATTTTCTCTCTGTGTTCCTCGATATCGTAAAGGCGTATGATACAACATGGCGCTTCGGATTTCTAAGAGACCTGTCCCACCTTGGTGTGCGCGGAAGAATGTTTCATATAATCGAAAGTTACCTGTCAAACCGGACATTCCGTGTCCGTGTGGGCAGTGTTCTCTCCCAAACATTTGTCCAGGAAACAGGCGTGCCACAAGGTGGCGTGCTTAGTTGCACATTTTTTATTATCAAAATGAATTCTTTGCACTTGTCCATTCCCCACAATATGTTCTATTGTACATATGTCGACGACGTTCAGCTTGGCTTCAAGTCATGCAACTTGGCCATGTGTGAGCGGCAGGTTCAACTGGGTTTAAATAAGGTCTCCAAATGGGCAGATGAAAACGGATTTCGACTTAACCCACAAAAAAGCACGTGTGTCTTGTTCTCTCGAAAGAGAGGCATGCACTCGGAACCTGACATTCGACTTTACGGGCAACGTCTGTCAGTCAAAGCCGAGCATAAATTCTTAGGCTTAATCTTGGACAACAAGTTGACATTCGTACCGTACATCAAGTATTTAAAAAAATTGCCCGCAGCTTCCCTCGGGGGAACACTGAGGAGGATGCGGAGCATATAATTGGTTAACGGGGTGTTAAAGTGCGACTTACTTGGGTCGATGGCTAAATTGGTTAACGTGGTTGTGAAATGGGGTGTTAAATTGCGACTTACTTGGGTCGATGGCTAAATTGGTTAACGTGGTTGTAGGAGGGGGTGTTAAATGAGTGAACACGTACACACGTATGCGAAAGGGTGGCGCTGGTCGAAGGGACGTCGATCATTGTGTTTGTGGATTCGTTGGAATTCATTTCACCGCGACCTTGGACGTCGACGCGCCGTACAAACCAACCGACGAGCGGCAACTGAGCGAGCGAGCGCCGACCTTGAGTATATATACAGCACGACGGCGCATGCACTGTCAGCTGTTGAATGTTCTCGAAGCGCGACGCCACATGCGCGTCCACTGGAGAATCAGGAGAATTGTAGATGTCAAACGCGGTGTGTAGAGGAGGAAGGGTGCACAGATGGTGGAGGAGTGAAGCGCGCGCGGTGTGTAGAGGAGGAAGGGATGCACAGATGGTGGAAGAGTGGGCGACGGCGCGACGGCGCATGCGCGCGCGTCAGCTGTCGAATGTTCGAGAAGCGGTGCGGACGGCGCTGACGGCGCGGACGGCGCACTACAAGGCGCGAGTATAAGATGCTCCGCATCTAAAACAAAATGTTTAAAAGCCATGAATGTTATAAAAGTGTTGTCACGTACTACGTGGGGTAGTGATAGGCAATGTCTCATGAACCTCTATAGAAGCCTCCTTCGCACCTGCTTAGATTATGGGGCCGTTGTCTATCAATCGGCTACTCAAAGTGCCTCGAAGATGCTGGACCCCGTGCACCATTTGGGCATCCGCCTTTCTACGGGTGCTTTTCCGATATTCACACGGATGCAAGCAATTTAGGTCTTGGGGCCGTGCTCATCCAATGGCAAAACGGACAAGAACGAGTCATTGCGTATGCCGGTCGCACTCTTTCGAAAGCTGAGGTGAACTACTCAGCGACCGAGAAAGAATGCCTTGCCGTGGTATGGGCTATCAGCAAGTTTCGACCATATTTATATGGTAGGCCTTTTCGAGTTATAAGCGACCATCATTCGCTATGCTGGCTGGCTAATCTCAAGGACCCATGTGGACGGCTTGCACGATGGAGCTTGCGATTACAGGAGTATGATATCAGGCTTGTGTACAAGTCAGGTCGCAAGCACAGTGATGCGGACTGCTTGTCACGTGCTCCGATTCAACCTGCTGCTTCTGCTTCCACCGAGGATGGTGAAGATTTTATTTTCTTGGGAGCTGTGACATCATCAGAGATGGCACATCAGCAGCGATCCGACCCTGAGATACTCCTCTTGATCAAGTACCTACAAGGACTGTCTGTCGATGTTCCACGACCTTTTGTCCGCGCCTTGTCAGCGTTTGTCATACGAAACAACATCCTGTATAAAAGGAACTTTGACAACAATACAGCGACATTTCTGCTTGTCGTCCCTTCACCTCTGCGACCAGAGATTTTGGAGGCTTGCCACGACGATCCATCAGCTGGACACTTAGGAGTAAGCAGAACGTTAGCACGCATCCGCACTAAATACTACTGGCCGAAGTTGCTTAGCTCTGTACGACACTATGTCAGAACCTGCCGGGACTGCCAAAGACGTAAAACGCCACCGCTAAAACCAGCACTCCTTCAACCGATAAAACCACCAGAAGCCCCATTCACGCAAGTGGGAATGGACTTACTGGGCCCATTTCCTACGTCATCATCGGGAAAACGGTGGATAATAGTTGCGACCGACTATTTAATCAGATATGCCGAGACAGCGACTCTAGTTAAAGGATCAGCCGTTGAAGTAGCCGAATTCTTCGTCTCCAACATAGTACTGCGGCACGGAGCTCCAAAAGCGTTGATCACGGACCGAGGGACTGCATTTACGGCCAACCTGATGAAATGTATCATGAAATTGACGCACACCAGTCACAGAAAAACGACGGCATATCATCCTCAAGCAAATGGTCTAACGGAACGACTGAACAGAACGATGGCTGATATGTTGTCAATGTACGTTGATATAGAACACCGTACTCGGGATAAAATATTACCCAATGCAACATTCGCCTATAACACTGCGATGCAAGAGCCAACATGGATGACGCCATTCCAACTTCTTTTTGGCCAAACGGTAACGACACCTTTAAATGCAATGTTACCTATTGACGAGACGCCCGAGAATTACTATGACGTTCACGACTACATACAAAGAGCAGAAGAAGCTAGACAGCTGGCACGATATCGCATTCTCCAACAGCAGAAAACCGACACGCATCGATACAATCTGCGAAGAAGAGACGTCCAGTACGCACCAGGAGACAGAGTATGGGTGTGGATTCCTGTACGAATACGTGGCCTGTCAGAAAAACTGCTTCGCCGCTATTTCGGTCCGTACAGAGTGCTCCGCCGCGTCTGCTCGCTCAACTACGAAGTTACGCCAGAGGGACAGGATATTTCATCCCGACGGCGGCATCGCACGGAAACTGTGCATGTCGTCAGGATGAAACCATATCACGACAGGCAATGAAACGCTGAAGATACAACGTTCTCTGACGTTAACGACATCCCCGACGAGAATTTGTGAATGACTGACATGCAACCAGTTTGACACAAGCATCGGGACGATGCACTCTGGAAAGGGGGGCAATGACACAATGTGACTTCAAATTACGCGCGCTAGCAAATACTTGTGCCTTCTAGATGATTTGCGATGCACGAGCCTGCGGGACCCAGCTGCGCGTGAACCGGGTTGAAAGAAAAGAACGTAGAAGAAGAGGCAGAAGGCAATCCTCGAGACAATCTAGCTGTGCTATAATTCTCGGGCACAAGTTCGCCCAGCCTGCGTTAGCTTATTAAAAGAGTTTATTGAAAAGTGCGTTACAAAGGCTGCTGACCCACAGGGCGCGGGTTCGAATCCCGGCTGCGGCGGCTGCATTTCCGATGGAGGCGGAAATGTTGTAGGCCCGTGTGCTCAGATTTGGGTGCACGTTAAAGAACCCCAGGTGGTCTAAATTTCCGGAGCCCTCCACTACGGCGTCTCTCATAATCATGTAGTGGTTTTGGGACGTTAAACCCCACATATCAATCAATCGTTACAAAGGCTGAACTCCTTGATGAACTGAAAGATAAGAATGTCATCCAAGTGCAAAGAATCTAAATAAGGCGCAATGTCCAGGAAGTACCAACAAAACATCTGATTCTCACCTTTGATACTGCCACACTCCCAGAACATATCCAAGCAAGGTACATAAAGATGCGCGTCAGACCATATATACTTAACCCTCGCAAGGGCTTCAAGTGCCAGAAGCTTGGCCACAACTCACACAGCTGCCGTGGCCGCATGTCATGTGCAAAATGTGGGTCTTGTGGGGTCTTGTTGTGAGAGAGAGCACCACCACGCTCTTGGAGTTAACGGATACAGCAGACACGGTCGTAACAACCTAGCCAACAGACATTTATTTAACTAATTTAGAACGACGATATCGTCAGCCAAATTATTATAACATCAATCGTGATCAACACGCTAGGATATCCTTACACAATAGTAAACAACACTCAAAAACATGACAAAGAAGGCGGTATCGCTAACGCCTTACTCACCACGTGGGCCCACCGCAGACAGCCCGCGATGCCGTCCACAGCAGACCCACCGCTGGAGGCAACCATCCGCACCACCGCTCCACGCCAAAAGAGACTAGCTCATTTCTTGCGCACCGCCACCAAGGCTTTCCGCCAAGTGTTACCACCGTTGCTAACGTTTTCTAACGATGCTGATGAAGATAGTAGTGGTCAACTCTCACGAATACAAGGCTACCTACCGCGCGATAGTTGCGACCCCTGAATGTGGCTTCTGCACGAGACACGTGTGTCACGAGGCGGGGGGTGACATCCCCCCAACTTTTACTAACATCATATCCCAAAAGAAAAGAAATCCGCTACACAAGCTCCAACAAAACATTACAACCCATGTCCCTACATAATGTCCATGCACCGCCGCTGATCGACACTGCTGCACTGTCCGGCTCGACGACTTCACCCGCAACAGCAACGTTGCCGTCGGCGCGACAAGCTGTCACTCGCGCCAACACGTCTTCCGTAATTTTTCTTTGCTTGTCCTTGGTAAACATCAAACTGATAAAGAAAGCCAGATGAACCAGCCCGCGCTCACAGTTTTATGACCTAAGGGTGTGGTTTCGTGGGCATGTACTGCTTGATTGGACATCTTCCTGTAAAGGAGATCATGACTTCATCGACGCTGTTCAGATGTTTGGGTTCTACAGTCAGAAAGTTGCGCTGAAACTCATTAACCAAGGAGGAATTTTCCGTACTTTGTTCTTTTTTGTTTCATTAGTGGCTTTGTTGTTGTCTGTGAAGTGCAAAAGGCGCATAATTTTCTCAAATCGATTTCGTGGCATTATGTCGGCAATGGGAGGATACCGCGTTTCATGTTCCCAATAGCTGTGATAACTGGGCATCTGCATGAGTCCCATGAATAAGTAGAGACCCATGAATTGGTCAAGCCGCTCTCAGTGATATTCAGAGATTTTCTAGTCGTATGAGTGCTGTACAGGTTGGTCTCGCGAACTACTTCGCTCATCATTGATGGGGTTACGAACTGTCTGAAGTAAGACAAGAAAGAATGTACTTCGACAGGCTACGTGGATGTGTCTGTAAAAGTAGGGAGGCAGCAATCCATCAAGCGCTTCCTCCAGTGACCCCTGTCCACGGATTCATTGCTGCATTGCGAGATGCTCACATTGTTTCATCCTCTTGTGAGAACTGATCAGAGATGTCAGTATCATCTATAGTAAGCCTGGGTGCATTGTTTGGAATGTATTCATCGTAGTCAGTCAGGTCACCGAAGTCGTCGTCCTCACCCGAAGGCATGCAGGCTATGATACCCTGGGAGCTAAAAAAGAAGTTATATTAGATATATTTGTAGGTAATAGTAACTCTTATCATACATGATACGGACGGTGAAGTTTACGATACGCTGAACACATGTTTCCGTTAGAACACTTTTAAGCATGGCTGCACCAAAGAAACCTATCTTGATCGCACCAGCAAAGGTTTTAGAAAACAAATCAGGTAAAAGATCGAAATATTTACCTTTGTTTTTTTGCGGAACGACCATAAAATGTTCTTAGTGCAATCACCATGCCGCTTGAGCTGGGTGCTGCCATATTCGCCGCAGACGTGAGGCCTCCTCACGGTGAATTTCAGTACTAGTAAAAAACGAAAATGTCTATGATGTCCATGGCCATCGGTCTGCACTGCTGCGGCTCAGGTGTTGGTGAAACAAGCACAGCCACAAATTGCCAATGGACGACGTAGCATATAAGATACGCTGTGCATTACAGGGTTAAAACATATAGAAAGAAATATACATATATTAGTCATGGCACTTTACAAGAAATAGTCGTAGCACTTTACTCTAGAGCACAGAAAATAAGCATGAAGAAAAACTATACATCTTGAAACATTATGTCACTTAGGTTTTTTAAGAAAGAACATACACATTCAGATAAGACAATGGAATTTCAGAATGAACTATGGATAAGACAATATAACATACTAATATCTTCCAAGTATTTTTTACAGAGATTTTTTTTACAGAAGGCTAGTGGTCACCAGGAAAAGGTTGCTGTTGCTCCTGTTCAAAAGACCTTGCTAAGCGCTTTGCAACAGCAAGGTTTTTCTGATGATGCCTCTCTTCTGCCTTCATGCGCTCTGTGTGGTGCCGTTCTCTGTTCTCCTCAGCAGCTTTTAAATAATTTAAAACACCTTCAATTAGGGCCCGGTTTAGGTCTTGCTTCTGTCGCTTAGCTGGAAGGCCCTGTTGCTGCTCCTGCTGTTGCTGTGCCTGCTGCTGCTCCTCCTGTTGCTCCTCCTGCGACAACTCCACTTCCAGGTCTGCGCTCCCTGGTTTCAAAAGACTTGCATTGCGCACTACTTCATCTTCAGTGGCCGTCCCCGCAGGGGCGCCTGCGCAAGTAGGCGTTTGGTGTGTAGCGACACCACGGACCCGAGCTAACGGGGGAGTTTCTACTCCCTCCCACGCCTAGCCGTGCGTGGCTTTGCCGTGTCCGGGGAAAAGGGGATCCTGGGGGTTGAGCCGACGCTGGGTGATTGGACCGTTAAGGCCCCCCGGCAGAGGCAACACACCCTTTTGGCCCTGGCTTCACGTAGACGGCACCCCTGGGCTGACCCACCCAGGGGAAATCGGCAGTCGCCTTTTCCTATCTCTCTCTTCCTACATCTTAGTCTTTTCTCGTCTTTAAATCTGTCCTGTCTTCTTCTCCCTTCCATTTACTTCCGATTTTTCCTGGCGGCAAGGGTTAACCCTGTGTGGCTATCCTACCTTGGATACACCATATTCGGTTATAGTGGTGGTGTACAGCTGGCGTCTGCAGGTCCTGTGCTTACAGACCCTGCAGCGTCCCCTTGTAGGACTCCATGGTGGGTGCCTGGCGCTGCTGCCGAAAATAAACCTTTTCTTATGCCTTGTTCCTTCCCCCCACTTCCTGATCGCCCTCAGAAAAGAGGGTGCACCGATGAAGTATTCCAGTTTTTTGGTCACCAGAGAGTATCCTTTCCCCGATTCCACGTTATCCACGCTGACACACCCGGCAAACCAGTGAGAACTATTTCACCTTTTCTTGTTTCGAAGTCTTTGACAGAAAACTTTGGCCCAGGATATAAAGCATCGAGAATGGCAAGTGGTGACCTCCTGTTGGAGCTCCGCGACCAGAAACAGTATGAAAAATTGTCTAATCTAGTGAAATTTGGAGATACCAAATTAATAGTAACCCCACACCGAACCATGAACACCACCCGTGGCGTTGTTTCAGATGACGACCTGTTAGGGCTGACGGAGGCTGAACTCCTGGAGGGTTTTAGCGAACAGAATGTCATCAACGTGAAACGAATTAGGATGAGGCGCGATGGCGAAGAAATCCAGACTAAGCACCTGATATTTACTTTCCATTCAAGTGTACTGCCCGACTCCGTTGAGGCTGGGTACATCAAGCTTCGAGTGAGGCCATATATACCGAACCCTCTCAGATGTTTTAAATGCCAGCGGTTCGGCCACAGTTCTCAGAACTGCCGAGGCCGCCTAACTTGTGCGAAATGCAGTGCTGATGAACACACATTTGATGCTTGTGAAAACTCTCCTCACTGTGTGAACTGTAACGGGGAGCATGCCGCATACTCACGGTCATGCCCCAGCTGGAAAAAAGAAAAGAAAATTGTCACGATTAAAGTAAAACAAAACATTTCATTTAGGGAGGCACGAAGGCAGGTGTCCTACCTGCCAGAAACCAGCTTTGCCGAAGTGGCGCGTCAGGGGGCAGCGCCACGACGGCCCCCGGCGCCTGTCTGGCACACGTGTAGTGAGCCAGCGGTGACGCCATCCGCCCCCACGGCGGTTGCAGCCAGTGCTGCTCCGCCATCGAAGAAGCACCCACCAACCTCCGGGCTGGGGGCCGCGAAGGCCTTGTATTTAGAGGCGAGGCCCTCAAAACAACCGCAGCGCTCGCAAGAGCGCTTGTCCAGTGCCTCGCTAGAGGCAATGGACACAACTTCGAGCGTGAGGGCGCAGCAAGCGCGTAAGGATCGGCGCGACTCCGTCGACCGATCCAAAAAAGAAAAATCTCGTGTCACGGCCCCTGGAAAGGGTCCGTGAGCTAACTTTCCATCCTTGAGCACACAGCACAAAACACATCTAAAATGGATACACAGATCTTACAGTGGAATGTGAGAGGATTTCTCCATAACCTCGATGATATTTGAGAACTTCTTAATAAACATACTCCAAAGGTGCTGTGTGTTCAGGAGACACATCTCAAGTCCACACAAACAAACTTTCTAAAGCATTATGCCATCTTCTGCAAAGACCGTGACGACGCTGCCGCTTCGTCGGGCGGTGTCGCTATAATAGTTGATAAAGGTGTTGCCTGTAAGCAATTAAACCTCCGAACTTCTCTTGAGGCAGTTGCTGTCCGAGCAGTGCTGTTCGGGAAGCTACTAACAATTACTTCTATTTACATTCCTCCGTGCTATCAACTTTCAAAGACAGAATTTCAAAGCTTCATTGATGAACTTCCTCCGCCATATATAGTTGTTGGTGATCTAAATGCACATAATCCTTTATGGGGCGACTCCCGTTTGGATGCACGAGGACGCCTAATAGAACACTTTCTGTTTTCGTCAGGTGCATGTTTACTTAACAAAAAAGAATCAACATATTATAGCACTACGCACAACACATACTCTTCTATAGACCTGAGTATTGTCTCGAGTACACTAATTCCTTATCTGGAGTGGTCTGTTCTCAAGAACCCCTTTGGGAGTGACCACTTCTCGATAATGTTAAAGTTAACAAAAGAAGATACATGCTCGCCTGACTTTCCTCGCTGGAACACCAAGTCAGCCAACTGGGAACTGTTTCGAGAAATTACATTTTTAGACGGAGATGAGATTGCTGATTTTAATATAGACGATGCTGTAGCATTCCTAACAGGTTTTATTATTGACGCTGCAGTGAAATGTATCAATCAAACCAACGGAATGACCAATAAACGTCGCATTCCATGGTGGAACGACGATTGTCGGAAAGCGCGCAATAGACAAAATAAAGCTTGGAGACTACTCCGAAATCACCCAACAGCTGAAAACCTCAACAATTTCAAACAGGTTAAGTCCCAAGCCAGAAGAACGCGTCGTCTTGCAAAGAAAGAAAGTTGGAATAGGTACATCTCCGGTATAAATTCTTACTCCGACGAAACGAAGGTTTGGAATAGGGTAAACAAGTTAATGGGTCGGGAGACACCCCCTACCTTTGGTAAGTAGCCGAGGGGAGAGCCTGGAGGAGCAGGCGGACTGCCTAGGCGAACACTTTGAATACGTCTCAAGTGCATCAAACTATACAGAAACGTTCTTAAAATTCAAAGAACGCGAAGAGCGACAGCGCCTTAAATGTAAACGTCCATCCAGTGAGTCTTACAACTGCCCATTTACATTAGCTGAACTTAAGGCATCTCTTGCGTGCTGCAACAACTCAGCGCCAGGTGTTGATCGTATAACATACGAAATGGTCAAGTACCTTCACCCCGAAGCACTAAAAACACTCCTAACTTTCTTCAATAACATGTGGGCAGCTGGGTATATTCCATTGTCATAGAAAGAAGCTATAGTCATCCCAGTACTTAAACAAGGCAAAGATCCGTCTTTGGCCGTCAGCTACAGGCCAATAGCGCTAACAAGCTGTCTATGCAAACTATATGAGAAAATGATAAACCGGCGCTTAATCCACTTTTTAGAAAGTAACAGTATACTAGACCCCCTTCAGTGTGGTTTCAGAGAGGGGAGGTCGACAACAGACCACCTTGTTCGCATAGAGACATACATCAGAGATGCATTTATTCATAGGCAGTTTGTACTTTCGGTATTCCTAGACTTAGAGAAGGCGTATGACACCACATGGCGATTTGGGATTCTCCGCGATCTTGTCACCATGGGCATCCGTGGGAACATGCTAAACACACTTAAAAGTTACCTGTCTAACCGAACCTTTCGCGTAAAAGTGGGAAATGCTCTCTCTAGAACTTTTACCCAAGAGACTGGTGTTCCACAAGGAGGTGTGCTTAGTTGCACACTCTTTATTGTAAAAATGAACTCCCTGCAGTCAGTCATTCCAAGTGCGATGTTTTATTCCGTGTATGTTGATGATGTGCAGATGAGTTTCAAATCATGCAATATGTCTGTCTGTGAACGACAAGTGCAGCTTGGATCGAATAAATTCTCTAAATGGGCGGATGAAAACGGTTTTAAAATAAACACGAAGAAAAGTACTTGCATACTTTTCTCCAACAAACGAGGGGTAATGCCACAACCAAATGTTGCGATCAAGGGAGACCAACTCTCTGTAAGCAGCGAGCATAAATTCCTGGGAACCACTTTAGATTCTAAACTTACGTTTATTCCCCATATTAAATATGTCAAAATGAAATGTTTGAAAGCGATGAACGTCCTAAAACTCTTGTCACGTACAACATGGGGTAGTGATCGAAAGTGCCTCTTGAAGTTATACAAAAGCCTTGTCGGGTCGCGCCTTGATTATGCCTCTATAATTTATCATTCCGCAACGCCAAGTGCATTAAAAATCCTAGACCCCGTTCACCATCTGGGTATCCGACTTGCAACCGGTGCTTTCCGGACAAGCCCGATCCAGAGCCTCTATGTAGAGTCGAATCAGTGGTCACTTCACCTGCAGCGATCCTATAGCAGTTTCACATATTTTATAAAGGTACGTGCAAACATCAAGCATCCATCTTATTCAACTATAAACGATATGACCGCTGCCACCCTCTTCCATAATCGACCCATAGTGAGAAATCCGTTCTCCTTGCGTGTGAGAAACTTATGTGAGGAAATGGGTGTTCCGCTGCTGGAACTCTGTCCTACGCCCACAGGGATACTTTTACCGCCGTGGCAGTGGCAGCTTATACACTGTGACACCTCATTTGTTGAGATCACTAAACACGCACCAGAAGCACATATTAAAATGCATTTCCGAGAACTCCAGTCCAACTACTCATGCGTAGAGTTTTATACTGACGCTTCTAAGCCGCATGCAGGGGTGGCTTATGCAGCCGTCGGACCATCCTTTTCGGAATCCGGCGTGCTGCACCCGGAAACAAGTATATTTACGGCTGAGGGTTATGCACTATTGTCCGCTGTGAAGCATATACGGAAATCAAACATACAAAAATCAATTATATTCACAGACTCGTTAAGCGTCGTAAATGCATTAAGATCCCTTTTCAGATTCAGAAATCCGATAATAATTGAGCTATGTTCCGTTCTGTGTACAGCGTATATGTCCAACCAGCATGTTACTATTTGCTGGGTACCTGGCCATAGAAGTATCGAGGGCAATGTGTTAGCTGACCAAATGGCCACGTCAATTATAATGCGCGCTATTAACCCCACCGCTACTGTCCCTGCAACAGATCTAAAACCATTTCTACGAAAGAAACTGCGAAACCACTGGCAACGCTTGTGGGACACAGAAATAAATAATAAGCTTCATTTGATTAAGCCGCGGTTGGGTTACTGGCCCTCCGCTACAAGAACACGGCGAACTGATGTTCTATTCTGTCGCCTCAGAATAGGACACACTTATGGTACTCATAACTTTCTTCTGACTGGCGATGAACCTCCTACTTGTGGTAGATGTGGTGACAGGCTAACCGTCCTCCACGTCCTCCTGGAGTGTGCGGAAGCTGAAAGGGAGAGAAAGAAATATTTTGCTTTAGCAGACCGCTATAATCTTCCTTTACATCCGATTATGTTTGTCGGCGAAGAGCCGCTTTTTAATACACAATCAGTTTTAAGCTTTTTAAAGGATGTAGTACTGAATGTGTTTAGTCCAACATTGAATGTTTTTAGCCCAACAGGTTCATAGCACATCCTCTGTTCAGAGGATGCTGCTGTGATAGCAGATTTCAATGAGCCCAGGCCTCCATGCTCTTGTTTTAAGGGCTCTGTCGAGGCACTGGTGCTCCATGCCAAGTTTTTATTTGACATACTTATCACTTTTAAATCATTTTATGTCTCCATAGCTCACATCATTTGTCATTGCCATAATTTTACCATATGTATATTTTTACACACCTACAGCGACTGTCTTTTAGTCCCATATACAGCCACGTCACATTTGTTTTATCTACACTGCACATCCCACAATTCATTATCATCGCTCTGGCGCTCTTTAGCCATATCTGGCCCTTGCGCCAATAAACACCACTAATCAATCAATCAATCAATCTTCAGTGGCCGTGCTTGCACTGGGCTGTGAGCTTTCTCCTGCTGGCATCTGAGGGCTTGGCGCAGCTGGCAGGCATCTGGGGGCAGAATGCAAGCTAAATTTGAACCCTTTCAAAGGAAAAAAGCCTTCTGTGCTTAATACACAATCAGGTGAAGACATTCATTCAAACATACTGCCACTGCCCATTAAGACCATAGTATTCATAAATGAAAAATGCAACAGTGTTAATTTAAATGTATAATAAAATATGACTATGCATAAAGCATCCAGTCTGCCATGCTGCACAAATACGTTACTAAGACCACAATGACAAATACTTCATTGTTGCTGTGATACAAACATTGCTGTAAATATTTTAAAGTACGATTGAAAGCTTGTAAACAGCCTACAGGTGGCCATCATATATATATGGTTCCGTTTCTTAATAATTCAGATAACGAGTTTATACTTGTACTTTTCTCCAACAGATGTATACATTGCAAGCAGGAAGAATGTCAACCTAAATATATTGCTTTTGTGACTGTACTTTTTCTGTGGATACTACTGTGTATGACCTTCGAACGTTAGGTGACTCGAGAAGAAAGTCCATTTGGTCTGATTCCGTAATAATGCTCTCCGATATTTTAAACTAATATCATGTGAGCGTGCAACTACAGCCTCGTTCCACTTTCTAGCACCTGAAGATCAGAAGAATTAATGGGAAATTTGTACATTTGTATCTGTTGTGAATAAAGAGTATAGTTTAATGCAACCATACGTGTTTGATTTTTATATCAATAATCTTAGTTAAAATTTGGAAACCCTCACATTATCATACTCCTAATGTAAAGAATGTTGTGTCGGATAACATCCTGGCGCTTGCCTAAGCGTATAAATACAATCTGCTACCTGAAGGAAAAATGTTCAGAATGATTGTAACATATCTTTGCACTCGTCGACGTCCTGCCCCAGCGACGTACACGCAATTTATTAGGTGCTGCCGCTACAGGACCTCGGCCAGCTCCCTGAAAACCAAAATGAAGCGAACTTCTGATCGACATTGTGCCAAAAAAAAATGAGCCCGTTTGCATCTGGTTTAATTTTGTCCTATTCGCTCATCTACAAAGCAGTTGCAACAAAAGAATAAAGAGAAACAAACATGCTCACTGTAAACATTAAATTACATATCAAAATAACATATCTACAGAACGTGAGAGCGACACATGATCTAGGTTCATTCTCTTGCCAAGCATGAAAGAAAGAGTTTCAAGATTAATCTTAGTCTTCAAATTCGCAGGTTTTCCGGTCATTTCCAGAAACGTTATATTGCTTTACCAGGTGGTACTTCTTTTTGACAGCCTTTCATTTGTTTTCTACTTGGTTTGGAAGAATAGTGCTGTCGAAGTCCAAGTTGATTTGATCCTACATTATTTGCTTCATTTGCTTTGGAGTTTTTTTTTATTTCTGGTGTCCAATCTGATATTTCTTTACCATCACAATTGAGCACAAAACTCGTGCTTTGGGCCACAGCTCTTGCGTCCGCCGTTCCGGAGGTCCATGCGGCGCGGCATCATCTAGCTGCCGTTCGGGAGAGAAATGCAGTGCGGGATCTTCCTCTATGTGCCAATCGGGAAAGTCATGCGGCGGAGCATCCCCCGCCCCCGCCTGCCGTTCGGGCAAGCCATGTGGCTCAGCAACCACCACGACCGTATTAACGCAGACTGGCATGCCATTTGCAACAGAAAAGCAGTACATCTAAGCGCTAAGAAAGTTTGAATACTGCTCACTGTTATGTATAATCATTAGAAGAATACTTGAACGTACCTGCGGTAACATAGACAGACAGGTCGCCTTCAATGATGAGCAGTTCATCAGCATCGATTGCAGGTTTAACTTCGGTCATGACATCGTTGATAAGAATGTGTATGGACATAATGTTGTGGCGAGCTACCAAGAATGATGGTAGGCTGCGCCTGGTCAATTTTTTTATTTGCAAAAACAGCGCAAAGTATTTAAGGGGAGACACGGGTCTTAGAAGGCCAAAAAGCGCAAAAAAATCGACTTTTTGAAGGTGACATTTTCGGAATCTGTACCTACTTTATCACCTATCTGAGAAGTTTCTAGCTTCTCGCGTCATTGTTTCTGGCGGAAAATCAATTTATAACAACCCTTGTGAAATGAATGTGAGCGCAAATTAATGCTAAAATTGCGCTTTTTCCGCGCCGAATTGTTGCCGTTACACACGAGCTATCGTGTTCATCTTGGTCTCGTTTGAAGGGTCGTTCTTCATCTTCAATTTCCTGCCACCGCTGTCTCGCCTTGCTCATTCGATTTTTAGCAAAAACGCGTCATCGAGAAGCACTAGTGCATGATTCAATTGGTTGCTTGAGGCACGTGACAAAACCTAGGCATCCGATTGGCCAAGGGGCGCTTTCGGCGTCTGCTTCACCATCGTGACGCGCATGGACATGCGCCATTTTGTCATGGTGCTACTGACTGCCTGCGGCAGTAAAGAAGTTCCATGCTACAGTAATTTGGAAATGGGTATGGTGGTCGTTCGTTCGCTGTGAACTCCAGAAAGAGCCCCGCTATGGCTCAGGACAACGAGATAACGAACTCGACGTGGTCAATGGCGGTTGCAGAGTCACCGGTGTAGGCCTAACTCACGTACGAGTCCGTTGGTTGCCGACAACGTTACTGAGAATGGCTGTGTTTTGTAGCCTCATCAGTTAGAGGACGGCAAGTAAAATGCAGAAGTGAAGCTACAAGAGCTATCAATCTTTGTAGTGACGGAATGGAACCGCAGTCTTATCGCTAAACGCGCCGATGCCGCGGTTTCCCCAGCCTGACGAAAGGACCTTGAACTGTGCGACGGGTCGTCAGAGTGGAGTACGCCGCGCGTCGACGAACAACAGAAAGTCAATCCGTTCGCGGTGAACATGCTCGCCGCCCCCGCAATGAAGGCTACTGGGAACAGGTAGACTGCTTTTAACAGAGAGCTTTAGTGCTGGGTACGCATTCTCTTGGGGCGATGCGGGATTGAGAGCGCGCGGCGTTGCGTGCACAACCCATACCCAACCGGAATTCCTTTCAGTTGGCACCACGGTGGCACGCACGCAAACGCAAGCCGCATGAAAGTCACACGCGCTCGCAGCGCCATAACGTCCGGTCACGTAAGTATATTTTATATTATCTTTACTATTTAAAGTGTTAAATTTAACGTACATAGTGAAATGAATTACTATCAAGAAATCATTTTTTTTATTATTTTGACAGCTTTCAACACTAAAGAAACTTTTTTTTCGTATGTGCAGCAGTTGCGACTAAAGCCGGTGCCGCCGATGCGAAGCAATCCAGACGGCCGGTCGTAGCCCGACAAGCGCGACAACAGAACAACGGGTAAAAAACGAGGCAACGTACGCGAATAGGACTTTGTCATCGGCAGTCGTCTGTTCTTCTGAGAGTTATGCCACCAGTTCCGTCGTCGGCGTTGCAGCGTGCTCTGCGACCAGCTGCTCTACCTCGATCTTTCTTGGACAGAGATAGAAGATTTGTTCCTCGGCTATCGCGCGCCTCGACAAAGGGTTTGGAAATCAGCCGGCGGCCATATAGACATAAACAAAATCGACCAGCACGCCTTCCGGAGGCAATTCCGCTTCTACAAGGAAGACCTGCAAGTTCTGACTGAGGCCCTGGAGATTCCCATAATTCGGAGCAGCCAAGGCGTCACCGTGCCCGGACAAGAAGCGCTTTAGATGGGGTTGCGCAGGCTCGCGTACCCCAATAGATGGTGGGACTTGGAGCCCCTTTTTGGCCGTCACTCGTCGGCGCTATCTAATATAGTCAGCCAGTTATTAGGCCACATCGATAGCACCTTCGGGCACCTGCTTGCGGATGTCAACAACCACAGCTGGCTGCCCCTCAGGGGCGCCTGCGCAAGTAGGCGTTTGGTATGTAGTGACACCACGGACCCGAGCTAACGGGGGAGTTTTGACTCCCTCCCACGCCTAGCCGTGCGTGGCTTTGCCGTGTCCGGGGAAAAGGGGATCCTGGGGATTGAGCCGACGCTGGGTGATTGGACCTTTAAAGCCCCCGGGCAGAGGCAACACACCCCTTTGGCCCCGGCTTCACGTAGTCAACCTAAATATTTTCTCTGGGTGGGCTGACCCACCCAGGGGAAATCGGCAGCCACCTTTTCCTATCTCTCTCCCCTACAACTTCGTCTTTATCTCTCCCTTATTTAGTCTGTCCTGTCTACTTCTGTCTTCTGTTTACTTCCAATTTTTCTGGTGGCAAGGGTTAACCTTGTGTAATTACTCAACCTTGAGTAGTTATATTTGGTTATAGTGGCAATGTACGGCTGACGTCTGCAGCCTTATGCTATTAAGTGCTTCAGCGTCCCCTGGTTGGACTCCATGGTGGGTGGTCGCCATTGCTGCCGGAAAAAAGTCACTACTATGGGAACACCTGCATTTCCCCGTCTCCTAGATCGTCTTCCGCCTAAGAGGGGACGCACAGATGACATATCAATTTTCAGCCAACCCAGACAATGCTTTCGAAAATTCCATGTTGTGCACAGCGAAAATTCAACAAAACAAGCCAGAGCCATATCTCCATTTCTTGTTGCGAAATCTCTGACTGATGTCTTTGGCCCAGGATACAAGGTTACAAAGATGGCTAGCGGAGACCTTCTCCTTGAGCTGCCTGAAAAATCATCACTATGAAAAACTTGGCAGTCTCGTAGCATTTGGTGATATCCCATTATCCGTTTCACCTCATAGATCAATGAACACCACACGCGGAGTTGTTTCAGAAGCAGACCTTCTTGAAATGTCTGAACAGGAACTGCTTGAAGGGTGGAAAGAACAAAATGTCACGGATGTGAAACGAATCGTCATCAGACGCGACAACAAAGAAATACCTACCAAACATTTAATACTCACTTTCGCATCTAGCACACTGCCTTCATCTATAGACACAGGCTACATCAAACTCTCTGTCCGTCCCTACATTCCCAATCCAAGACGGTGTTATAGATGTCAACGACTTGGTCATGGCTCGCAGAACTGCCGGGGTCAGGAAACTCGTCCAAGATGTGGTAGCCACGGCCACCCCTCTGATAACTGTGTTACTACGCCTCACTGCGTGAATTGTGACGGGGAACATGCCGCGTATTCGCGTTCGTGTCCTAACTGGAAGAAAGAAAAAGAAATAATCACTCTTAAAGTCAAAGAAAACATCACATTCAAAGAAGCAAGACGAAGAGTGTCGCCATTTTACGGCGCAACATATGCTGATGCGGCACGTCAGGGCGCAACGCCGCACCAGCCCTCGCCACCCTTTCGGGCCCCCGCAGGGGCGCCTGCGCAAGCAGGCGTTTGGTGTGTAGCGACACCGCGGACCCGAGCTAACGGGGGGGCTTCGACTCCCTCCCATGCCTAGCCGTGCGTGGCTTTGCCGTGTCCGGGGAAAAGGGGATCCTGGGGGTTGAGCTAATGCTGGTTGATTGGACCTTTAAGGCCCCCCAGAGGCGGCAACACACCCCTTTGGCCCCGGATTCACGTAGACGGCACCCCTGGTCTGACCCACCCAGGGGAAATCGGTAGTCGCCTTTTCCTAGTTCTCTTTCTCTCTACATCTTAGTCTGTCTCGTCTTTAAATCTTTCCTGTCTTCTTCTCTCTTCCATTTACTTCCAATTTTTCCTGGCGGCAAGGGTTAACCTTGTGTACGTGCTCTGTCTTCGGCACAATATATTTTGTTATAGCGGCTATGTACAGCTAACTTTGACATGCCTCATATAAATTTAGGACTTGTCACGTCCCCGTGTTGGGCTCCATGGTGGGTGGCTGGCATGGCTGCCGAACTCATATTTAGTTTATGGCTTTTTCTTCTCTCCCTTCATTGCACGATCGTCCTCTCCCGAAGAGAGAACGCACCGAATATTTTCGCAACGATTTCAGAAAACCGAAAGAAACCTTTCCCCGCTACCATGTAATCCACTGTGAAACTGCTGAAAAGAACGCCAGAACAATTCCGCCTTTTGTTGTTTCCAAATGCCTCACCACTACACTTGGCCCCGGTTACCAGGCTACAAGAATGGCCAGTGGGGATCTCCTCCTCGAGGTAAAAAGTCAGAGCCAGTATGAAAACCTCTCGAAACTAGAATCGTTTGGAAACATTCATATCTTGATTACTCCACACCGCTCACTCAACACTTCCCGAGGCGTTGTATCTGATCAAGACTTGCTTGGCCTGACTGAAGGTGAGCTCCTCGGAGGCTGGAAGGACCAGCAGGTGACACAAGTACAAAGAATCAAAATTAGGCGTGATAAGAATTAAGTCCCAACAAAACACATAATTGTGACGTTTTGCACCAGTACCCTGCCTGAACATCTCGAAACAGGATACTTGAAGTTGAATGTGAGACCCTACAATCCCAACCCACGACGTTGCTTCAAATGCCAGCGCTTTGGTCACGGCTCTCAGAGTTGCCGCGGCCAACTCACCTGCGGAAAGTGTGCCACCACAGGACACGCCACAGACGAGTGTAAGGTGGAGGATGGGGCCCACTGCGCAAACTGCGATGGTGCCCATCCTGCATACTCCCGAACTTGTCCAACATGGAAAAAGAAAAAAGAAATTGTTACAATCAAACTCACACAAAACATTACTTTCCGAGAAGCCCGTCAACAAGTATCTGGTCTTTTCACAGACAAAGCATCGTTCACCGATTTAGTGCAACAGGGGGAAGCACTACAACGGCCTGAGGCAACTGCCCATGCGAGGCACAGTGTGCCCAGGCGGTTGCCAATGCCCCCACCCACGGTGGGAACAGCCAAGGCTGCCCTGCCACTCGTTCCCACGGCCACACCTACGGCCGCTGCAAGCTCTTGCAGCAGCCAGGGTATCCCAGCAGCAAAAGAGGTCCCCTCGACCTCCTGCCCGAGAGGACCGAAGGCTTCGCCCCCGAGGTGAAGGAGACCCCAGGGTCAGCCGATATGAAGGCCTCATCTCACCAGGCGAGGCCCCAAGCCCAAAACATCAGCTCGCAAATGCGGGCACGCAGTGCCTCCGAGGAGGCAATGGACACCACGGTACCCCTGGTGCCGAAAGATCGGCGTACTTCCTGGAGCGCGCCAAAAGAAATAAAAAGCCAATAACGGGGCCCAGCGATGGCCCTGTTCTTTGAGTCTTAACGCTTAGCTTAAGAAGCAGACACACCCATTTTTCCTTACACACAGCAGTACGTTACCTTCAATATGGCAACACAAATAATACATTGGAACGTCAGAGGACTGCTTAGGAACCTCGATGATGTTCAAGAGCTCTTTTGTAAACATTCGCCGAAAGTGCTGTGTGTACAGGAAACTCGTTAAAAATCTAAAAACACGAATTTTTTGCGTCCGTATGTTCTCTTCCGAAAGGACAGAGATGATGCTGTGGCGTCATCCGGCGGTGTAGCCATTATTGTTAATCAAAAAGTAGCATGCACACATTTACCACTACAAACAACACTAGAGGCAGTGGCTGTTCGAGCAGTTCTTTTCAACAAGCTCGTCACAATCTGCTCTCTGTACATACCCCCACACCACCGTCTTGGAAAACGAGAATTCGAGTCCTTAATAGATCAACTATCCGAACCTTATCTGGTCCTTGGTGACCTGAATGCTCATAGCAGTCTATGGGGTGATTCTCGCTGCGACGCACGAGGTCGTCTCATTGAACAGTTCCTTTTTTCCTCCGGTGCCTGTCTGTTGAATATGAAAGAGGCAACATATTATAACCTTGCCAACAAAACCTACTCTTCCATAGATCTCAGCATCGCATGTCCTTCACTTGTACCATTACTCCAATGGAAAGTTCTAAATAATCCCTACGGAAGTGACCATTTTCCTGTCGTTTTGAGTACACAAAAATCATACGAATGTCCTCCACGAGTTCCCAAATGGCTTATACACAAAGCCGACTGGGAACAGTTTCATAACAACGCTCAGTTATGTTGAACTGACATATGTGGGCTAAGCATAGATGAAGCTGTGCAGTACTTCACAGCTCTCCTTATTAACGCAGCAGCCAAATGCATCCCACAAACATCTGGACAGCCCGGCAAGCGACACGTCCCATGGTGGAACACAGAGTGTCGTAATGCGCGAAAGGAGCAGAATAAGGCATGGAGGTTGCTTCGGAACTCACCGACAGCCGAAAATCTTGACACCTTCAAGAAAATAAAGTCTCAAGGCAGGAGAACGCGTCGGCAGGCCAGAAGAGAAAGCTGACAGAAGTTTTTGTCAGGGATCAATTCATACACACAGGAGGCTAAAGTCTGGAACATGGTTGGTAATGTAGCAGGAAAACAAGTACACACACTTCCACTCGTAAACACTCAGGGTGATACTTTGGAAGATCAGGCAAACTTTCTCGGTGCACACTTCAAACGGGTGTCGAGCCCATCCCGCTATACTGACACTTTTCAAAAATACAGAACAAGAGTAGAAAAGCAGAAACTCGAACACAAATCCACTAGATACGAGGCATATAACCAAGCTTTCAGTCTAGCCGAGCTCCGAACATCTCTAAACTCCTGCAGTACTTCTGCCCCAGGTTCTGACCGTGTGTTGTATGAAATGTTAAAAAACCTACCAGCCGAAACACAAAAACCTTACTTTGTACAATGCTATCTGGTTTTCTGGCACTATCCCTACCTCCTGGAAAGAGGCTATCATTATTCCCATTTTGAAAGAGGGCAAGGACCCTTCTTTAGCTTCGAGATATAGGCCTATTGCACTTACAAGCTGCTTCTGCAAAGTCTTCGAAAAAATGATAAACTGCCGACTTGTACATTTCCTTGAAACAAACAATTTGCTAGACCCATTTCAGTGCGGGTTTCGAGAGAGTAAATCCACCACAGACCACCTTGTTCGTATCGAGGCACAGATCAGGGACGCCTTCGTCCCTGATCTGTCCCTGACATCCAGGTACAAGTATCTTCTCAGCGGAAGCTTATGCGATACTTGTGGCAGCTAAACACATCAAACAATTACAAATACAAAAAGCAGTAATTTATACACACTCCCTCAGTGTGACAACGGCTCTGCACAGTCTTAAAAAACAAAAAAACCCTGTCCTCGTCTCACTTTACTCCATTTTATGCACACTCTACACACTCAACCAACATGTCTTAGTGTGCTGGGTGCCAGGGCACCGTGAGATTCAAGGCAACGTGATCGCGGATCAGCTTGCTGGATTCGTCCACGAAATGAGTGCCACTACACCCATATCGATCCCGCCCCTTAATCTTAAGCCGTCTCTCAAATGAAACCTCAGGGACTACCGGCAGAGCTAGTGGGATAGACACACACAAAACAAGCTACACGTTATCAAGCCACACTTTGGCCATTGGCCACCAGAGTCAAAATCGCGTCTAACAGAGGTAACACTAACAAGACTCAGGATAGGACACACATACACGACACACACATATCTTTTGTCCGGTGGCGATCCACCATTGTGTGACAGATGTGGTGAAGCATTAACAGTCCTTCACATGTTAATTCAGTGCAAACATCTAGAAACTCTAAGAAAACAGCATTTTTCATTACCCTACCGACAATATATACCTTTACACCCTGCAATGTTCATTGGTAGGGAACCACTTTTTAGTTATAAATAATTGTTAGCGGTTTTAAAAGAAATTCATAATTTTCATATCATATACCCGGGAATTCCGTAGCACGACCTCTCCAGAGAGGGTTTCGCTGCGGTGGCTACACAACAAAGCACTTGCCTCACGGCCCTTGGACGCAAGGGTATGAACGAGTGAGGCACTTGTGCTAATGCCATACATGTCCACCATCGTTTTTATTATCACCAACTTTTGTCATCTATTCGCACTACACGCACCTTTCACGGCATGGTCATCATTTTATTACTTGTATGTTTTTACCCGCCTTACCGCGAGGAATTTCATGGCCCTTATACAGCCGCTAATCACAATCACTGTCCACATTCCTTGTCCCTTGAACTGGCGCTCTTTGGCCATCAAATGGCCCTTGCGCCAAAAACACCATATATCATCATCACCCTTTTGGCCAGCGCAGAGCGAGCCATCGGCTGTGGCGCCTGCCCCCAAGGCGGCAGTAGTTCAGTCTACTCCGCCTCCGAGCAAATTGACGCCGGAGACTCCAGGGTCTTCTGGTCTCAAGGCCTCACCTCACCAGGCGAGGCTTAAAATACGAACCACCAGCTCGCATGTGCGGGCATCCAGTGCCTCTGAGGAGGCAATGGATACAACGGTACGCTTGGTACCGAAAGAGCGGCGCGCCTCCTTGGAGCGCGCCAAGAAAAATAAAAAACCAATAACGGGGCCGGACGACCGTTCTGCCACCTGAAATAACAAGCTCACTCTAACACAGGATACTTTCTGTACACACAGCAGCATCTCTTCTTTTAATATGCAGACAGAAATATTACAGTGGAAGATCCGAGGCCTTCTTCGAAACCTTGATGACTTACAAGAACTCCTCCATGAACACAATCCTAGAGTGCTGTGCGTACAAGAGACACACTTAAAACGAACAAACACAAACATTTTACGTAACTACGCAATCTTCCGAAAGGATAGAGATGATGCCACGCCACCATCCGGTGGTGTAGCGGTTATAGTTAGTCAAGGTGTAGCATGTACACAATTACCCCTTCAAACTTCTCTCGACGTGGTGGCCATCCGAGCAGTTATTCCAAACAAACTTGTCACAGTCTGCTATTTGTACCTACCTCCGCCCCACCGTCTTGAAAAACTTCAATTGCAGTCTTTGATAGACGAACTACCTGAACTTTATCTGATCCTTGGGGACCTGAACGCACATAATTGTCTGTGGGGTGACTCTCGCTGTGATGCACGAGGTCGTCTCATTGAACAATTCCTCATTTCATCGGGTGCTTGTCTGTTGAATAGGAAAGAGGCAACATACTATAACATTGCCAACAAAACTTACTCGTCCATAGACCCCAGTATCGCATCTCCTTCACTTGTACCATTACTTCAGTGGAAAGTCATAAATAATCCATACGGAAGTGATCATTTCCCTTTAGTTTTGAGTACACCAATAATAAATGAATGTCCTCCACATGTTCCCAGATGGCTGGTAAACAAAACCGACTTGGAGCAATTTTAAAAGCTTACTCACTTAAATTGGACTGACATATGCGGATTAGGCATAGATGAAGCTGTGCAGTACTTCACGGCTTTTCTTACTGACGCAGCAACCAAGTGCAATCCACAAACATCTGGACTGCCCGGCAAACGACACGTTCCGTGGTAGAACACTGAGTGTCAGAATGCGCGAAAGGAACAGAACAGGGCATAGAGGTTGCCGCGGAACTCGCCGACAGCAGAAAAGCTTGAGAGCTTTAAGAAAATAAAATCTCGAGGCAGGAGAACGCGTCGGCAGGCCAGAAAAAAAAGCTGGCACAAGTTTTTATCAGGGATAAATTCATATACACAAGAGGCCAAAGTCTGGAACATGGTTCGTAGGGTAGCAAGAAGACAAGTACACTCACTCCCACTCGTAAACACACAGGTTGACAGCCTCGAAGATCAAGCGAACTTCCTCGGTGCACACTACGAGCAGGTGTCTAGCTTGTCACACTACACTGAAGCTTTCCAAAGATACAAAGCAAAGATAGAAAAGCAGAAACTAGAATTCAAGTGCACAAATTACGAGGCATACAACCAATCCTTCAACTTAGCTGAGCTACAAACATCACTAAACTTTTGCAGTAATTCTGCTCCAGGCTACGACCGTGTCACATATGAAATGTTGAAAAACCTGCCGCTCAAAACGCGAAAAACTTTACTCTCTCTATACAATGCTATCTGGCTTTCAGGCACCATCCCTGCTTCCTGGAAAGAGGCTATTGTTATTTCTATTTTGAAACAGGGCAAGGACCCTTCCTCAGTTTCAAGTTATTATTACTGGTTATTTCATGAAAAATGACGCAGTCATCTTCAAAAAGATGAATGTTAGAAGAAAGTGAAGACGTGAGGTCATTAATATAAATTAGAAACAAAAGTGGACCAAGAACTGACCCTTGCGGTACACTGAGTGGACCGCAGCAGATGACGAACTGTGATTGTTAGCAGTAAGGTATTCAACACGGTTAAACAAGAAACACTTGAGTAAACTATTGTCAATATTTAGTAGGCTCAGTTTGAAGAGTAGTAGTTGGTGACAGACTTTATCGAAAGCCTTACTGAAGTCTAAAAAAGTTCAATCAGCACATGATGAATGGTCTAAAATCTGATGCAGTTTGTGAGTGAAATATATGAGCTGTGTTTCGCATGACAAATGTTTGCGAAAACCATGTTGTGCTGGTGTAAAAAAAAGAATTCGATTCAAGGAAGTTACTGAGGTTGGTGAAAATGACATGTTCTAATAATTTACAGGAAGTGCTTGTTAACGAAATAGGACGATAATTTTTTGGAGAGTGTTTATTACCAGACTTAAAGATTGAGACCACCCTCCCGATTTTCCATTGTGTAGGAATAGTTGATGTATCTAAGGACTGTTGAAACATTTTTGTTAGTATCACTGAACTGTAAGTAATGGTGCTTTTCAGAAATTTGGTACCAATATTGTCATGGCCAGGGGATGAGTGAATGGGCAAGTTATCTATGAGTTTATTGATACCGGAATGATCAATGGGAATTGGTGGCATGGCAATATAATTGAAGTTTTGCCGATTGAGTTGGATGACGTTATCAACTCGAGAAAGGTTGTTTTTAAATGTGTCATTAAGAAGATCGGCGCACATGTCAGTAGGAACTGGATTGTCAAAATCATCTACTAGAACTATGCTGTTATCTGGTAAAGGGTCAATGAAGCGCCAAACTTTACTTTTGGCGCTTAATTTAGTTAAGCATGAGCGAGATTGTACTCATCAGGATTGATTTGCTTTCTCCTGTCACTGGCGTGACAGAACGAATCATGGCCAGGAAATTCAATTCAGATCGCACTCAATGGGAATCAGAAATTATTGCGTGCCCCTAGCATAACACATCTTTAATGCTTTTCTTCTACCTAAATGAGGAAATGAGACTGGGACATGCATCATTTATTAAAATGCGTTAGTGACCGAAGCAGTGAATTTGCATGTTATGAACACATCCTCTGGTATTGTCTTTTGGATCTTTTTTTTGTCATAATTTTTTTAACAAACTGTTGCACTGTCAAACATGTAAAAGCTGGTGCACAAAAGACAGTGTTTGAGACTGCTGTATTGCCATGTTTTTTATCACTGTGTTAGCATAATAAGCCCATAAAAATGGTTCATTGAGTCAATACAAAAACTGTTGCAAGCGCAGTACAGTGATTTTGGGTAAGGTAGCTTGCAAGTGTTGTGTTTCTTGGGCTAGTTGGTTCGTACTTTTTATTAACCAAACACTATTATCACATAGTGCAAATCGACAAAAAAATGGAGTGAAGAGGAGTTATGCAAGTGCTAAGTCCATGTTTCCATTTTTTTTCTTCCAGTGCTAAGTGACGCGAGTGTTAAGGTCAATTGAAAAGTGTTTAGTGATTAACAAGTGTAACTAAAATGTCCTAAAGGCTAAATTTCCACTTGAAACCTGTGACATTGAGTCGTGATACCCTAACCACATGTTTGATGCCCGATAAGTTTTTCCAATTGATACTTTGCTGAAAGCCTTTCCCAATATAAGCCAACACATTGAAACATTACGAATGGTTCCACTACTTTGGCTTGCTGTCAGCCAGTATTCATCTCGTGGACACGTTTCGGATGAAATGCCTGGGCCACCTTTAATGGCTATCGTGACTAGACCTAGAGTCTATAGCTGCTTGAACCTGGCAGTGCCTAATCTCTGCGTGATAATGCAAAGGCGTTCCTTTCACATGTGCTATTAAAATAATTGACACAAAGTTAGCGCTATACCTTCCTGTACCTTAATTTCTGCTAAGTGTTCCGCGGCAACAAGTACTTGTTCGATTACATGCAGACCGAGATAGGTAATGTACAGCCCTGCTTTTAGGCTATAAGTCACAAGCACATTTTGGTAATCATGTGCTTTATTTGTTTAGACTTCCATAATGGAACTGTCAAGTACAAGCACCATAAAGTAGCCTAAAGTTTTGTTAGTGTCTGAAGCTTGGCTATCTCCAAGGCCCAAACAGACCTTTTTTTCTGTGTTTGTGCATGTATGTGTGGATGTATGGAAGGAAGCCTCCTGCACCGCATAGGATAATCTAAAATGAATGTTTTGCAACACATCACTCCAACATGACACTGAAAATGGCATGTTAAAAAAGAAATGCATTTCAAGAAAGTTCTTTTTCTCCCTTTTTCGCAGGCGTCTTACGCCTAAGTGGACTGTACCAGAAGCTGGAAAAGTTATCCCAGGGCTACTCATATGGGATATATGGTGACCCTGCATACCCACTGCGCCCTCTTCTAATGAGGCCTTATGCTGGAGCCATCCTCACACGGCATATGAGTACTGTTTTCAATAGGCATATGAGCACTGTTCGCCAGGTGGTTGAGTGGGGATTTGGAAAGACTGTGGTAGAGTTCGCTTTTTTAGATTTCAAAAAGAACCAAAAACTCCTGCTACAGAACGTTGGTCAAATGTATCATGTTGGCACTATACTCACGAATTGCCACACGTGTCTGCACGGAAGTCAGACAGGAATGTTTTTTTGGCCTCCGAGCACCTGACCTGCAGGAATACTTGAGGTGCGACTAAGTGTGTAATTATGATTGATATGTAGAGTTTAACGTCCCAAAACCACCAACTCTAGAAATTTTGACCGCAAAGGTTTTTTAATGTGCACCGACACTGGGCAGTACTAGTGCCTCTGAAATTCGTTCAAATAGGCAACCGTGCACTGCGATCACTGCTTCATTGTGGAAGACTGTTTAGCTCTTTTGTTGTGCTGTAGCTAGCAGCACTTTTCGTGTGGGCCACAGTCAGCATACAGTTGCCAGAAGTGAGACTGGTGGGGGGATTTTCTCAGTAGTGTGTGCTCATGCGTGCCACTATTAGATTGTGTGTATCGGAGTGCGCGTTCGGCAGATGGTGTGTATATCACGTGCGACGAACTTGAGTACATGTGCTCTTTTGTGCAAAACGTTTTCTCAACTTATTGAAAACGCTTTCATTCACCTTAGCAATCTGGTGATCCGAGAGTGCCGGATTTCCAACAGATTCACAGCTGTGCTTGTATTTGTTTGCCTTCATCACATCAGCATGTTATATTTCTCTCATAGAAAGTGTCATCTTTAATTCTTTTCTATACACTGTTATACGGAATTCTTCGACAATGCTCTGAACTCCAATTAATGCATGACAAATTTGATATCTGCTCGTAGACACCGGTAGCTGCTGTAAACTAGCAGTGTGGGCGTTTGGGCTAGTTGGTATGACATGACGATAGGTATAACGCAAGAACAGGACAAAAAAGGTCTCTTTCGTGTCCCTTTGCCGTCGTTCTGTTCTCGCGTTATACCTATTGTCATGTAAACTAGCATGTTTTCCCGCTTCGAATACTTTTATGGCTGCTTCAAATTATGCTCCAAAAAGTAAGGTCACTTCCATCACTAACGAAGTTACTACATTTTAATTCTTTTAAATTAGGCTATTCACAAAACAGGAAAGCCTTTAAGTCTGTTAAAATTGAAAATTGGTATTTAGTAACATCTCAAAAGCAACTGCAACATTGCATTTGCCCCTAACCTACCCCAACATGTGCAAAATCGAAGTGTTGAATGCAACGAATGTGCGAGCAGACATAGTTGCAAGGAGCCCTCTAAAGCTGTTACTTTGCGCTTGTTGTGCAAATGAGACTGTAATGTCATCCCCGAGTGAGAAATTAAAAAGGAGTGTAGTGAAGGAGCAAAACTAGCGATATTAAGTCTACTGAGATAGCCTACTTTAAGTTAATGATGACATTTGCCAGAGGGACAAGTAGAACCAAAAGGTTGAGTATGAGGGTTTTCACATTTGAAACAGTTCAGTGAAATATTTATTTCTCCATTTGATATGTAGGCTCTTAATTACAATGTGCAATACTGCCTGGATCATGGCACTTCTTTTGCTAGTACAAGTACAACAGCAACCACAATAGTGTTCCTAGAAATTTTTGTGCAAGACAAGAACACGCTATACGGGATGGGAGCTACTTTCATCAGACTTTATTTTTTAATTTATTTATGCCATACCCTCAGCGCCACATGGAATTACAGTAGGGGGGATGCAAAGAAAAATTCAAAGCATACAGTTGGTAACAATCGCTAGCAGCATCAGGAAAACAAAAACATATACAAGAAGATCACGAGTGTACACTAATGTGGACCATAGTGAATCATTGTGCAAAAAATAAAAAAAAAAGATTGCAAGTAAACAAGAATACAATATTTGATTTAACAATGAAGTGTATTATAGTGATAAAAGCATAATACATGAACAAGAATGTACAATAAAGGAAAATACAATTACAAGCATATAGCAGTCATCACAGGAATCAATCACCATTGCTACCTTGTTCAACCCCCCTACACATCCACTCGCTGTGACAATAGCAAAAAGACATCTATCTTCAAATGCAGATCCAATACGTTTTCCACTCATTCTTTCCAAAAACAATAAGAGAGTGGAAGAGCTTAAGTGACGACTTGGTTGATATAACAAATAATGATTTTTTTTCTATGCTGTGAAATTCTTCTTGCATTATGTATGTTCTGTGTGTACGAAAATGTACTTTGTGATGCATTATTATGTTCTGATTAATGTGGCGGTGGTTCTTTTTGTATTATTTTTTATGTGCATTATGCATTTTGCTACGAATTCCTTTGTACTGACTGTTTTTTGTTCCCCCCCCCCTACGTAATGCTTATATGGCGATGTAGGTACTCTGTAAATAAATAAATAAGAAAATCCGTTTCTGCCGTCTAAAGCTACACCAATGTGTCAGATGCACATCCTCCCCTTCCCTATATGGTACGCTTTTGCTGTTATTTTTCGTGCTATCTTGTCCCTACTTCTGCCTAGAACAGAACTTGCATATGCTTCACCAAATTAGTACGGCATATACTTGGAGTGTACCACAGCAGGAAAAGAGAGAGTGATGCGAGACATCAGTGCAGCTTCGAAGGGTATAAACTTATTACAGCGAAAGCTGCTATGAGATCACAAAGGCAGGCTTGATGTCAGGAAAGGAATCACATTAGTATGAGTAAGAAAGGAATTTCAAACAGCGATAAAATAAACTGTGACATAACGCAAATTGGTTAACAAGTGGGTCGTCCAATGCTCCGACCCATACAAAATTTTGATCTCTTATCAACTGTGGTGCCTACCCACTTTGGTCGGGTATAATTTTTTGTCTTCAACCACTGCATAAAAAATTTGAACAAAAATTTTTGCAAGTATGCAGCGGATACCACGCTTCTCCAAAGAATGACGAAGGATAGCAAAAGCAATGCTGTTCTTGCTGAGTAATAGGCTGAGTAAGTAAGCCTAAATTTACATTTTCAGTACTACACTGCACTATTTAACCTACCAAAAATAATGCATTATTAATAAGTCTACTTCATTCAAAAAGTTCAATCTATTCTCTTTTTTTTCTCTGTGCATCAAAATTATATGCTATTAAAACAACTCATCACTTTTTCTTTTACCCTGCATGGTCCTTAATTGGTCACTTACATTAACCGCTGGCTATTGAAGTATGCACTAGGGGAACAGGACATTGCAATCACAGTCAACTTCTAAAGGAATAGTTTTAAGGTCCGGAATTTTTTTTCTGACAATTTTTTCTGATACAATCGTGTCTAATACAATGCATAAGACTTACTAAGCATTTGTTCATATACATATATATATATATATATATATATATATATATATATATATATATATATATATATATATATATATATATATATATATATATACATATAAATATTGCCTTAGGCTTTACAAGGCAACTGAATAATTATTTCTGGATGTTCTCAACGACAGACTTTACCAAGTCAATCAGGGCACCCTGCTGTCAGAGATAGAGTTCTCTTTTTTGTTCCCTTTCTCTTTGCCTGGCGAGCCGCTCTTCCTTTTTCTCCTCTTGGGTTTCTTCCCACTTCCTCTTTTTTTTGGAGAAATACGTCTCTGTCCAAGGTGAGCCTGTCTCGTTCTAAAGTGATGCGGCGGTCCTCGACTGCAAGGCGTTCCCTTTCTAGGGCCAACCGCTCCTTTTACATTTCTCTGTCCCTGCTCCGGGCCCCTTTCTCAGGTTGCAGCCTTTTTTCGAAAAACTGCAAGTGGGGATCCTCACGCCTTTTTTCCTGTAATTGCAAAATGTTAAGCATTATGGGATGTTTCCATGAGAAATAGAACATGCATGCTCTCTCGCTACACTCATTCTCACTGTTGCTTTCATACGCTATCTAGATAGGTATATGCAAGCTGCACGAAATCGTTTTTTTATCCACTGAATGTTTTGACCGCATGCAGAGTTGTCAACATGCTTGACCTGCCTGCAAGATACATAATGCTTGCACTGGCTAGTAAAATAGGTTAGAGCAAGTGTAGACTGCTTAAAGGTTGTAACAGAAGTAACACCTCTTCGTTTCTAGACTTTACCAGGATAAGCTGGGATCACATGCATGTAGAGGCAATCTAAGCTGTCAATATACAGAGGTAGAAGTTCCCAGACCAAAGACAGCCGAGGAGCTTTTAAGCACCTTTAATTCAGCACCCAGAAAGGCTCTAAATTAACATGAGAAGTAGAATCATCATGTTTTATTCCTTGCGCAAAGTCAAAGGGACTGGAATGAGTGATTAGGTTCTGATGAAAATGTGAAGGCCATGAAATATAGTGAAAATCAAGTTTTTTTTCACAATTTTAGTAGGTTTACATTCTGAAACTGCCTTCCATAGTTTAATACTAAAATATTGTCCAATGTCAGAAAAAGCCAAGACGCTTCACTTTGCCGTCATTCAGTTTCTTACACATAATCTGATGCTTTTATGCATACCTTAATTAGTGCTGAAAGTTTGAGTGTGCACATTGTGACGAAGGAAATGTCAGGCCTTTAATACGCCTTGAAGATGTGATTGATTGATGGGTGGGGTTTAAAATACCAAAGCGATCATGTGGTTATGAGATACGCCGTAGTGCAGGACTCCAGAAATTTTGACCACCTGGGGTTCTTTAACGTGCACCCAAATCTGAGCACATGGGCATACAACATTTTTGCCTCCATCGCCTTCAAGATGTGGGTGAACAATATATGGATGAGTCCCCACAAGCAATGATCATGAAGAAAAGAAAAACCCTGTGATCATGATTATGAACAGTTGAAGAAGGTATATGCTCACAATATCATAATCCATTTCCGCTCTATTCCACGCTGCTTACGAGGTAATAAAAGGAGAATGCCCTAAGGAAAGAAAAAAAAGGAAAGAAAGGACACGACTTTGCTAGATGGGCTGAAGTAACGCATTGACAATGTGTTAGTAGAAGCAGTATCACACAGGTCACTGTAATAGGTTGGTTACAGATAAAATAGAGCATTTATACGTTTCATTTAGATGCGGTCCTTGTACATGCAGTAATGAATATTTAAGAAACAACTAAAAATGTCAGAGTAACGAATATAGCTATTAGTTTATCCACATTGAAATGTCTGGATAGTTGCATTTTGTTTGTCAAATATAAATTGACATTGATGATTTTTGTGTCACAAATTAGTCATGCTTTGCCAGAAGCTGGTGGATGGGCAAGGCCGTCTTACAATGTTCAAACAGTAGTAAACTGAAACGTACGATTTTTGAGGCATATGCCAGGTGGTGTACGCATATACCCCTTTGCAATAGTGGGCAAAAGGCCACTGGTGGGGCCTTGTGTGGGGCCTGGCGAGGAGCCAGAGGTGGGGCCAGAGGTAGGGCCAGTAGTGAGGCCAGAGGAAGAGCCAGGGGGAGGGGCAGGGGAAGAACCACGGGCGGGATCAAGGATGGGGCTAGGATGGCAGGCAGAGGTGGGGTCAAGGGTGCGATCAGGGGTGGTGTTCAGGGTAGGGCATGGACTTGGCTCATGGAAAATGCCATGTGAAGGGCTGGGTGAGAAGTCCTGAACCAGCACGCTGCTGGATGCAGCCGTCTGCCCTGTTGTAGTCACCGAGTGGCTGGCGGGTAGTTGTGGAACTGATGCCAGCAGCTCGCAGTCATCACAGGTAGCTGAAGCTTGGGCCTCCCCTAGGTCATAGACGTTTCTGGACCCTGAGAAAGAGTAAATGTTGTAGCGCATAGTTTATTTAGCTTATCAGAGACATCAAGGTAATCTGGTGATACCAGCGATTTGAGGAAACGTACGATTTTATTTGGTTTTACTAGTGGTTGGTACAGACTTAAACAACTCAGGGGTATTGAAGGTCTCTGAAGGTCCTACGTAATACTTTTGAAGAAGCAGTCAGTGTATCTACCATTTTGATTTTTTTCAAATTCCCTGACTTTTCCCAGGTTTTCCAAGATAATTAAAAGTGAATTCCTTGACAACCACATTTGCTTGGAAAACTGTGCACAAGAAACAAACCCTCGAGTGAAAAAAAAAAGCGAAATGAGACGCTCATATAGAATAAGTGAACATACTGCACGCCCTCAGAATATTCTGAGCGTGTGCGGTAAATATGAAAACGTACATCTGGCCAAATAAAACATGTGAGCTAGGCGGTGAGCAACTTTTCTGTTTGATGTTCGGAAGAACCAGGAAGCAAACCTTTTCTGTTTCGTTATAAGGTCAGTAATACTGAGCAAATGTTTTTCGTTCTGCCTGCTACATTCCAATACTTCACTAACCTTAATAATGTCACAGTATAAGTCATGACACTTAACATTTTCTATTTGTTGTTTTGATATTCATTTAATTGCTAAACTAAGAAAACATTTACTCAAACTACTGATTTTTAAGTAAGGAGCAAGATACTTACACATGTTGTCTTCATCATGCGAAGACAGTACGTCCTCATCCACAGACATCCACTCCCTTCCAGTTACTTCGAATTCTGAGGCACGTAGGTCTCGGATTGCTGCAGCTATTTTCTTTTCTGTAGGTGGGTGCTCCAATTTTGCTTGCTCCTGCTTCAGCTGCTGTTTTGCTGCAGCTGCAACTTTCCTTACGGCACTACGTTTTAAGCAGTACCCACTGTTCTGTGCTAAGTGGTATACCTCTGCCAGCAGCCTCTCTTTTTCATTATATTCTTCTTCTGTTCCAGATGTAAGGGAGATGAATTAGCAATAATATTAATATCCCATAACAATTACAAACAGCACTCATTAATGTTAAGGACAGAAGAAACGCTGACTGCCAGCAAGTTTGTGCACTTTGGCAGTTTAACACACCACATTTCTCTCAACTGTTTGACATCTCTGGGCAACCCATTTAAAGTTGTCAATTGTTTCAATGCATGCGCACCACAAGTTTATTCTCTAAGCCGCTGTATGATGTCAATAGTAAATAGCCTCCTCGAACATGCATATTGTTGGAACGGTAGAGCGAAGCATATGAGCAACTCTGAAACACTTAGGCATTCGTTCTGATCAACTTTTCGCGTAAAGTTGCTAGGAACAGGTCATTCCTAACTGAATGCGTTCAAGAGCAGGCAAAATTTGGACCGGTGGCCTAAGAATCACGTTTCGCGATTGACTCAACTTATATTATTTTTCACTTGTTGCGCTGCCTATAGTAGGAAACGTTTTAGATTTACCAGGGCTATTCCTAGGCACTAGCTTTCTTCCTGACCAGATTCTGTTTTTGCATATTGCATATCATGGAGATCCACACGAGCACAGCTCAGCGCAGTTAGGCCTTCAGCAGCGCAAGTGCTGCGGCAGCAGAAAAGATTGGAAATGACGTAGCACGTCAGCACACATAGGTTATTAGAGAGGGGAAGCGATCAGAACACTTACCTTCTTAGATTTTTTCTGCCGCGCGCGGCGAACTGTGCGAGCAACAAATCGAGGTGGTCCCGAAGGCTCCGGGCAACAACATTCCTCAGCAACACCGCCGATAAGTTGCGAGCGATGGCGGCCCATCTCGAACTATCTTCAAAAGGGTCCACGGCCAGCACCTCCCGTAAGAGAAAAATGTCCACCTCCGGCGTAAAGTAAAACCTTGCGCTGCGCTGCTTCGCCGGAGGTGGAATCTGGGAAGGCGGCTGATCCATCCTGTGCGAGATTTGGCGCCTTTGTGCTTACAAGTCAAAGTTGTGGCTCTGGCAAGCCTAGGCTTGGCTTATCTCCACTTATCTCCGCTAGGAGGCCAGTGGCGGTAGCGTTGTTTATGGGCGCACAGACGCATCGCCCCATTGCCCCAGCGATCTTGCGACGCATCTGTTTGGGGCTGCCTGCGTACCCAGCAATAAAACTCCCTAACGACGTGTGCGCAATGTTGTCGCGATCTCCGCTCGAAAATGCGGCAGTCTTACGTGAAAAGGAAACTATTACCTCGGCACTCGTGTAGCCTCGAAATTGATGAACGAGGGAGCAACTTTGGTTCGCAACATTTACGGGTAACTAATTCTGGACAAGCCGGAAAACATTGTCGTGTTAAGCGCGAGACAGACGTGCGATTTTCTCTGCGATTCGGCGTGTGGTGTGACGATGCGACTGCCGGAGTGGTGACGTTTCGTGAGGTTTCGTGACGTATCATAGCGTCGCATCGCCGCATAGCCGGTGCAGCGAGCATCAAACCGCCGCAATGCAGCAGCCAATCACAGCGCGAAGAGGGAAACGTCACGATGACGTGCCACGAAGCAGGTGAACCAGCTAGCGGAGCTGCCATATTGCCAAGTTTTCCTGCTGAGAAGGTAGCTGCATCGGTGCCGGCAGTTTCGACAAAGCCATGAGTTTAAGAGTGGCCCAATTTTCAACTGAATTATTAATTTCACTTGTGCGGCAGGAGCCGGCACTGTGGAAACAGCGCTCGGCAACATACGGAAATGCGGATGCATGGGCGGATGCTTGGCGACGAGTCGTCAGCATGCTAGGCCTTGCTTAGACAGATGGTATGTACAAGTATTTCATTGTCAAATAATTTTTTTTTCTTTCGGGCACTTTTTTTGTAGTGTGAACTGCGCACGCAGCTGAGCTTTTCATGTGAGATAAAGTTTAAAACACACAAGTTTTAGACCCACACGGCGCGAACCTTGAAACGTGACGTACGGCGAATCTGGAAAGCTATGTTTACTGGTTTCAAAGTAGCAAGTGTCATTCCATCGGGTTTCACTCCGTAGTGATTGGAAACAACGTAATGACAAATGTTGAGCGCCTATGGCTTCTTTTCATATAGTAATGTACGTCAACGCTTATATTATGACCCCATAGAAGTGTTGTGACGGGCAAATGGGCCCGCGCCTCTCAAGCCGCTATGTAGCCTCGAGTAAAGGGGCCTCACATGAAAGCCACTTTTTACACTTCTTACGGAAAGTCTTGCAAACACGTTTCATGCGCAGTCTAACATAGCTGTTGCAGTCTTAACGTCAACCAAATTGTCTTATCATCAATCATCAGTTACGTACGTATAGTACGAAATTGTTACGCAGTACACAGCTCGTGCAATGTTTGTGGCATTGAAAGATTAAACATTAAAACATTTTTCGACTGTGAACAATTGCCCACATCGCCCACTTTGTCATTGCAAGCATTAAAATTGCAGTTGTGTTGGCCGATTTGGTGCATAGTATTGTGAGATATCTGAGTGGCAAATTCGGAAGCATTGATGGAACAATCAGCAAAGAGCGTGGAATGTCACATGTCATCTTGCTTTCAGAGTTATTTTTTCTTGCTTCTCAGTTTGTGTCACCAATATTTCATTAAAAATGTTTGGAGAAATCATGCATAATGTGTTTTTGTTACCTTTTCTTTTCTAGAAAATGTGGAGCTTGTATATAATAGATGGGGCAATTTAAGGGACACCTTCTCTAGAAAACTACGAGAACTGAAGAAAAAGAGTGGAGCTGGGGCGGGGGAGGCAACACCAAAATGGAAATTTTTCGACCTCCTCCTCTTCTTGAAGGACATCACCGAGCCACGTCCGTAAGTCGAAGCTTTGTTTGTGGTTTGTAGCAAACGTTGAAGCGTTGAAAGTAGCTGACACTTTAAATTGTTTTACTTGGAGCGGAAACACCTGACACCCAAACTGCTCCCTTCGTTGTGACTACAGTATCACTGATACATACTAAAGAAAAAATGCACATAGCATTGCACTGATTATCACTTGAAGTTTATCAGTGAGGCTCATGTACCTAGAATTTGGTGCACTTCTTGGAAGTATTTTCATCTAACTATTTCAACTAATTTGCAAATAAATTTTCAAACATCTAGCAACAAGTTCTCCTCATATATCATTCATCTGCTATTTGTTTGTAATTCATTTGAAAATTGGTAGAATTTCACTTGTGGAATCGATTTATTCATGTTTAGATTGTTACCGCAGTTTGCAGCATAATAGCAATTAGGAAGGTGGTGCTTTCGGGTCTGCACACTAGAAGCGATTAAGAGAAATGGGGAAAGAGCCTTGGGCTAGGAAGGTTTTCAGCTACTTGTACATGAAGAATGTCGATACAAAACGGAGGAAGCGAACCAGAAAATTGACAGGTAAATACTTAAAAAACAGCAGGGGGCCACACAAAAAAGAAGTATCGGTTAAGAAGAAGGTGAAGGAAACTGAGACTGACATGTGGAGAATCGGCATGATTAAGAAGTTCGCACTAGAGATCTATCGAACTTTTAAGCAGAAAATTGCCAAGGAAAGTATCTGTGATAATACTCGAAATAGTTCTCTACTGTTTGAGGCCAGGACAGGAGTATTGCGAACCAAGACATATCGTGCCAAATACGAAGGGGTAGACATGGTATGCAGTGCATGCGGAGAGGAGGAGGAAACTGCCGGACACTTGATAATGTTCTGTAAAGGGCTTCAACCAGGATGATGGCGCAGAGTTTTTCAAAGCTGGGGTTTAGAGACAGGGAGGGCAAAATAGACCTTAAGTGGGTAGAATTAACTAGAAGGAGGTTATCTGATTGGTGGCTAAAGTCAAGGCACGAGTGAAAATTAAGCAATTCACTGCAAAGTACCAGTCCTATACTTCACTATTCAAAGAAAAAAAAAGATAAATCTAGTTGATCGTTCACTACATAGTATGGCTAGGTTGCGTTCGCTGCCGCCAGACCTAAAGGGTAGAGCCACATCAATCCATCCATCCACTACGACGGAACATGCCAGCATAGAGATGAGTGGCGAAACTTGAGCCATTGCCCCCCTGTGAAAGCAGAAGAGGTCTGTGTTTCGGCAACGCCACCAGTGATGACTGCTACTGCTGTTAGTAGTCATCATAATCATTTATTTCAAATCAAACAAAGGAATAAGTACATAGTAAGAATATACAGGAGGTGCTATAGTCATCGACTGAAATGGGACCTTCTGCGCTTGTAAGGTGGCTATTGTACATGTTGCCCCCACTGTTCAATGTTGTAGCTAAGGTGGGAATGAACAAAAGCATAATAAAGTGATATGAGAGTAGAGAAGCAGAAATGCAGTTGAGCTTTGTTGAGAGTGCGTACACTGTAGGTCATTCCTTTTTTCATGTTGGAGACATGTAGATGGAATTTAAGGTGGCGATCAAGTGCCAGACCTAGAAATGCTGTAGAGACAATGCTGATATGTGGAAAGACGACAAATTTGGTCTTATTATTGTTAATTTGCAGATTGTTATTTTCACATCACGTCCACATTCTCAAAAAATCTTCATTTAGCTTATTTGATAGTGTAGATATGCAGCGATTAGAAATAAGAATCCTCATGTCGTCAGCAATAGAGACAATTAGATGAGAGGCAAGTCATTAATAATACAAATTAGGAACAGTAGGAGACCTATTATGGCCCCCTGTGGTACACCCATCTTAGTAGTTAGTTCTTCAGAAGAAGAGCCAGATATATGAATGGTTTGTTTTCTATCCTGTAAATAACTCTTTATAAGGAGCAGAGGTGGGCCGGTTATTGCAATAGCTTCAAGTTTTGCTAAATTAATGGGGTGATTAATTGTGTCAAATGCTTTTGAAAGGTGTATGAATATGGATGCTGCAAATTCACCTTGATCAGTCGTTTTTTTGAGTAACAGGTATGTGTTATAAGAGCTACATTTATTGAAGAACTAGAGCAAAAGTCATACTGATAGCAAGAAAGAATACAGAATTTATTCATGTAAATTGTGATTCACTTGTCGATTATTTTTTGTAATGCAATATGCCTGCTTGTGACAAGTTCTCTGAAACACTGTGAAGAATTATCACTACAAAAAAACTGTAGATACACGGCACATCTTCACATGTATTTATGCCATTTAATTCCTTTGCTTGTTTTTGAGTTGCAACAATTCTTAACAGTAGCGCAAGTCCAACTCGGTGTAGCAGTGGCTAGGGTCTTGAGCTGCTGACCCGAAGGTCGCAGGTTTGATCCCGGCTTGGGCGGTTGCATTTCAATGGAGGCAAAACAGTAGACGCCCGTGTGCTGTGAAACGTCAGTGCACGTTATAAAGAACACCAGATGGTCAGAAGTTTCCCGAGCCCTTCAATACGGTGTCCCTCACAAAACGCAAAACCCCAAAACGCAAAACCATTAAGCAAAATTGTAATGTAACCCCAACAGTCTCAGACTGGCAACATAGAGAATGCTAGAGCAGCTAGATGCTTATTTTCAGTGCAATAATGCATAGTAGCTAGTGCATGCATTCAAAGAAATGTATTTGTTACTGCTGTATTCTTCACGGCACTAATTATGCAGCTGCTTGTTTTCCTCATAGAACAAGCAGTAACCTGTACGAAGAAAGCAGAGATGCCACCGACGATGCAGCAGTGGTGTTTGCATCAATGTTGCCCCCTCGGTGTGCCAGTGCTCAGAGCGAAAGTAATTATTGCTCTGACACACCAGACTACACCATACCCGCTTCTCCCACTTCAGATCACAGTAACTCTTTCTTTCGACCTATTTCCGCTCCACTTATTCCCACCTTTTCCACACTACCGTCCACCTCAACACCTGTCCCATCTACCCCTTCAACGCCCATCCCACTATGTCACACGCGACGCACAACACAAAGAAAACAAACAAAAGAAAACAAGCAGCCAGCTTGCTGGATAAAGTTGATCAAGAATTGAAAGATGAGAAAGAAAACAGAACAGAGCAATTTTTACTTTCGCTGGCCGAGCACATGGACAAGGTGCCTGAACACCTGAGGGGGCAATGCAAAATGCACCTACTGGAAGTGCTAACGCACTATGAAGTTCGACAAGTGGCGACCGTATTGTCAACGATCCAAGGGCCGGCTGATCAAGCAAGCTAACAGTAATATGAGTGTTGCCACAAGTATTGTAATTAAATTTTTTCACTTTTGCCCGATCGCATAAAGTTTGTTTTGTCTTCATGAAAAGTTTGGGGCGTAAGCAGCACTTGGGCCCTAGTACTTCGTGAAAAAGAGGTGATACAAAATAGGTCATCAGAGGCAGAGTAAATGATTGACACTGAAGTACAGTTTTCTCTCATATGAAGCACAGTATACAAATTTTCAAATCAAGGTAGAACTATCATGCAAGTGAATTGCTATCGGCCCTGTAGCATTCAGAACGTGTAGTTATTGCATAGGCAATACCGCTATTGTTTTTTTACATTTGTTATTTAAGTTTTACAGAAAGAAGTTTATTATCTTTTATTTTTCAGAAAGTGGAGCAAGAGCTAAAGGCCACGAGGCCTCACAAAGGTTTGGTGTTCAAAAAATACTATTGCAAGCTTCCAAAAAAATGTATATTCTGCCTCCCCGCAGGGGCGCCTGCGCAAGTAGGCGTTTGGTGTGTAGCGACACCACGGACCCGAGCTAACGGGGGAGTTTCTACTCCCTCCCACGCCTAGCCGTGCGTGGCCTTGCCGTGTCCGGGGAAAAGGGGATCCTGGGGGTTGAGCCGACGCTGGGTGATTGGACCTTTAAGGCCCCTCGGCAGATGCAACACACCCCTTTGGCCCTGGCTTCACGTAGACGGCACCCCTGGGCTGACCCACCCAGGGGAAATCGGCAGTCGCCTTTTCCTATCTCTTTCTCCCTACATCTTCGTCTTTTCTCGTCTTTAAACCTATCCTGTATTCTTCTCTCTTCCATTTACTTCCAATTTTTCCTGGCGGCAAGTGTTAACCTTGTGTATGTGCTCTGTCTTGGGCACAATATATTTGGTTATAGCGGCTGTGTACAGCTCACGTTGACATGCCTCATATAAATTTAGGACTTGTCACGTCCCCGTGTTGGGCTCCATGGTGGGCGGCTGGCATGGATGCCGAACTCATATTTAGTTTATGGCTTTTTCTTCTCTCCCTTCATTGCACGATCGTCCTCTCTCGAAGAGAGGGCGCACCGAAGACTTTTGCAATTATTTCAGCAAACCGAAAGAAACCTTTCCCCGCTACCATGTAATCCATTGTGAAACTGCTGAAAAGAACGCCAGAACTATTTCGCCTTTCGTTGTTTCCAAATGCCTCACCACTACATTTGGACCAGGTTACAGGCTACAAGAATGGCCAGTGGGGATCTCCTCCTCGAGGTAAAAAGTCAGAGCCAGTATGAAAACCTCTCAAAACTAGAATCGTTTGGAAACATACCTATCTCAATTACACCACACCGCTCACTCAACACTTCCCGAGGCGTTGTATCTGATCAAGACTTGCTTGACCTGACTGAAGATGAGCTCCTCGAGGGCTGGAAGGACCAGCAAGTGACACAAGTACAAAGAATCAAAATTAGGCGTGATAAGAAGGAAATCCCAACAAAACACATAATTGTGACATTTTGCACCAGTACTCTGCCTGAACATCTCGAAACAGGATACTTGAAGTTGAATGTGAGACCCTACATTCCCAACCCACGACGTTGCTTCAAATGCCAGCGTTTTGGTCACTGCTCTCAGAGTTGCCGCGGCCAACTCACCTGCGGAAAGTGTGCCACCACAGGACACGCTACGGACGAGTGTAAGGTGGAGGATGGGGCCCACTGCGCAAACTGCGATGGTGCCCCTCCCGCATACTCCCGAACCTGTCCAACATGGAAAAAAGAAAAAGAAATTGTTACAATCAAAATCACACAAAACATTACTTTCCGAGAAGCCCGTCAACAAGTATCTGGTCTTTTCACAAACAAACCATCGTTCGCCGGTGTAGTGCAACAGAGGGCAGCACTACAACGGCCTGCGGCAACTGCCCATGCCAGGCACAGTGTGCCCAGGCGGTCGCCAATGCCCCCACCCACGGCGGGAACAGCCAAGGCTGCCCTGCCACTCGTCCCCACGGCGACAACCACGGCCGCTGCAAGCTCTTGCAGCGGCCAGGGTATCCCAGCACCAAAGGAGGTTCCTTTGACCTCTAGCCCAAGAGGACCGAAGGTTTCGCCCCCCGAGGTGAAGGAGACCCCAGGGTCGGCCTATGTGAAGGCCTCGTCTCATCAGGCGAGGTCCCAAGCCCAAAACATCAGCTCGCAAATGCGGGCACGCAGTGCCTCTGAGGAGGCAATGGACACCACGGTACCCCTGGTGCAGAAAGATCGGCGTAGCTCCCTGGAGCGCGCCAAAAGAAATAAAAAGCCAATAACGGGGCCCGGCGACGGTCCTGTTCTTTGAGTCTTAACGCTTAGCTTAAGAAGCAGACACACCCATTTTTCCTTACACACAGCACTACGTTACCTCGAATATGGCAACACAAATAATACATTGGAACGTCAGAGGACTCCTTAGAAACCTCGATGATGTTCAAGAGCTCTTTTGCAAATATTCGCCGAAAGTGCTGTGTGTACAGGAAACTCATTTAAAATCTAAAAACACGAATTTTTTTCGTTGGTATGTTCTCTTCCGAAAGGACAGAGATAATGCTGCGGCATCATCCGGCGGTGTAGCCATTATTGTTAATCAAAAAGTAGCATGCACACATTTACCACTGCAAACAACATCAGAAGCAGTGGCTGTTCGAGCAGTTCTTTTCAACAAGCTCGTCACCATCTGCTCTCTGTACATACCCCCACACCACCGTTTTGGAAAACTAGAATTCGAGTCCTTAATAGATCAACAACCCGAACCTTATTTGGTCCTTGGTGACCTGAATGCTCATAGCAGTCTATGGGGTGATTCTCGCTGCGATGCACGAGGTCGTCTCATTGAACAGTTCCTTTTTTCCTCCGGTGCCTGTCTGTTGAATAGGAAAGAGGCAAATATTATAACCTTGCCAACAAAACCCACTCTTCCATAGATCTCAGCATCGCATCTCCTTCACTTGTACCATTACTCCAATGGAAAGTTCTAAATAATCGCTACGGAAGTGACCATTTTCCTGTTGTTTTGAGTACACAAACATCATATGAATGTCCTCCACGAGTTCCCAAATGGCTTATACACAAAGCCGACTGGGAACAGTTTCATAACAATGCTCAGTTATGTTGGACTGACATATGTGGGCTAAGCGTAGATGAAGCTGTGCAGTACTTCACAGCTCTCCTTAATAACGCAGCAGCCAAATGCATCCAACAAACATCTGTACAGCCCGGCAAGCGACACGTCCCATGGTGGAACACAGAGTGTCGTAATGCGCGAAAGGAACAGAACAGGGCATGGAGGTTGCTGCGAAACTCGCCGACAGCGGAAAACCTTGAGAGCTTTAAGAAAATAAAGTCTCGAGGCAGGAGAACGCGTCGGCAGGCCAGAAGAGAAAGCTGGCAGAAGTTTTTGTCAGGGATCAAATCATACACACAGGAGGCTAAAGTCTGGAACATGGTCGACAGGATAGCAGGAAGACAAGTACACACACTTTCACTCGTAAACATTCAGGGTGATACCTTGGAAGATCAGGCAAACTTCCTCGGTGCACACTTTGAACAGATATCCAGCTCGTCCCACTATACCGACACTTTCCAAAAATACAGAACAAGAATTGAAAAGCAGAAACTCGAACATAAATCCACTAGATACGAGGCGTATGACCAGGCTTTCAGTCTAGCTGAGCTCCGAATATCTCTAAACTCCTGCAGTACTTCTGCCCCAGGTTCTGACCGTGTGGTGTATGAAATGTTAAAAAACCTACCAGCCGAAACACGAAAAACCTTACTTTGTTTATACAATGCTATCTGGTTTTCTGGCACTATCCCTACCTCCTGGAAAGAGGCTATTATTATTCCCATTTCGAAAGAGGGCAAGGAGCCTTCTTTAGCTTCAAGCTATAGACCTATTGCACTTACAAGTTGCTTGTGCAAATTCTTCGAAAGAATGATGAACTGCCGACTTCTACATATCCTTGAAACAAACAATTTGCTCGACCCATTTCAGTGCGGGTTTCGAGAAAGTAGATCCACCACAGACCACCTTGTTCGTATCAAGGCACAGATCAGAGACGCCTTCGTCCATAAACAATATTTTCTCTCTGTGTTCCTCGATATCGAAAAGCCTTATGATACAACATGGCGTTTTGGAATTCTAAGAGACCTGTCCCACCTTGGCGTGCGCGGAAGAATGTTTCACATAATCGAAAGTTACCTGTCAAACCGGACATTCCGTGTTAGAGTGGGCACGGTTCTTTCCAAAACATTTGTCCAGGAAACAGGCATGCCACAAGGTGGTGTACTTAGCTGCACACTTTTTCTCATGAAAATGAATTCCTTGCACTTGTCCATCCCCCGCAAAATGTTCTATTGTACATATGTCCACGACGTCCAGCTTGGCTTCAAGTCAAGCAACTTGGCAATGTGTGAGCGGCAGGTTCAGCTGGGATTAAACAAGGTTTTCAAATGGGCAGATGAAAACGGATTTCGACTTAACCCACAAAAAAGCACGTGTGTCTTGTTCTCTCGAAAGAGAGGTATGCACTCGGAACCTGACATTCGACTGAACGGGCAACGTTTGTCCGTCAAAGCTGAGCATAAATTCTTAGGCTTAATCTTGGACAACAAGTTGACCTTCGTACCGCACATCAAGTATTATAAACAAAATGTTTAAAAGCCATGAATGTTTTAAAAGTGTTGTCACGTATTACTTGAGGTAGCCTTTACGTTGAGTCAAATGAGTGGTCGCTCCATCTGCAAAGAACATACATGTCCTTTGTTTATTTTCATAAGGTGAAAGCGGACAAGAAGCACCCCTCATGCTCTACTATTATTGATTTGTCGAGCTCCATTCTGTTTCAAAACAGGCCTTCGATGAGGCAGTCCTTCTCAGTTTGCCTGAAGGGTCTAGCTGAAGAAACTGGAGTGTCACTAGAACACAGTTTAATGGCTTCTGTAGCATACCCGCCACCGTGGCAGTAGCAGACTATAGACTGCGATGTGTCTTTTCTAGAAGTTACAAAACATGCGGCTATCGCCCATATCCGAACATAATTCCTGGAACTTCAACACAAATACACACGTCCTGAGTTCTTTACAGAGCCTCTAAGTCCAGCTTCTCTGTGTCCTACGCTGCTGTTGGCCCTTCCTCTTCGGATGCTGGCCCTCTACATCCAGGTACAAGTATCTTCACAGCGGAAGCTTACGCGATACTTGTGGCATCTAAACACATCAAACAATTACAAATACAAAAAGCAGTAATTTATACAGACTCCCTCAGTGTGGTAACGGCTCTGCACAGTCTTAAAAAACAAAAAAACCCTGTCCTCGTCTCACTTCACTCCATTTTATGCACACTCTACACACTCAACCAACATGTTCTAGTGTGCTGGGTGCCAGGGCACCGTGAGATTCAAGGCAACGTGATGGCGGATCAGCTTGCTGCATCCGTCCACGAAATCAGTGCCACTACACCCATATCGATCCCGCCCCTTGATCTTAAGCCGCCTCTCAAACGAAAGCTCAGGGACTACTGGCAGAGCTTGTGGGATAGACACACACAAAACAAGCTACACGTTATCAAGCCACACCTTGGCCATTGGCCACCAGTATCAAAATCACGTCTAACAGAGGTAACACTAACAAGACTCAGGATAGGACACACATACACGACACACACACATCTTTTGTCCGGTGGCGATCCACCATTGTGTGACAAATGTGGTGAGGCATTGACAGTTCTTCACGTTTTAATCCAATGTAAACAATTAGACACTCTATGAAGACTACACTTTCCATTACCCTACCACCAACATATACCATTACACCCCGCAATGTTCAGCGGTAGGGAACCACTTTTCACCCATAAATCATTGTTAGCTTTTTTAAGAGATGTCAATTTTTACCATGTAATATACCCAGGCATTGCGTAGCCTGACCTCTCAAGAGAGGTTGCTGCTGTAGTGATTACGTTTAAAAGCTCTTGCCTCGCAGCCCTTGGACACAAGGGCACTGATGTGGCACATGTGCTAGTGCCAAATATTTTTACATGTTTTCATTATCAAAACCTTTGTCACCTTTTAATATGCATATCACGCCACTGTCATGATATTAATACTTATGCTTTGCCCGCATTATCGCTAGGAATTTTAATGCCCCTATGCAGCCACGCAACATATCATTGTCCGCATCTCTACTCATCGAAATGACGCTCTTTGGCCATCAATTGGCCCTTGCGCCACAAAGTGCCACACATCATGTATATTCTGCCTCTGATGACAAGCAAGACATATTTTGCTGTATAGTCTGCCAATTTCAGTGCATTGTTTTTACACGAAAAGTGCCCCCTCTCGTATGGACGACACTAAGGTGCATATTGTGCTATTTTCTGAATGCTTGGGGTTCTATAGAATATTAGGCCGTTTCGTTATTGGGGAAAATTTCTAACCGCCTGGCATCGTGATACGACTAGCGCTGCAATCGTGCACCGGCAGCAACTCATGCGTGCGCAGACGCTTCAAGAGTTGAACCACGTCGTCTGCTACGACACAACACAAACCGCATTATTAGCCAGCGCACGAATATCATTGTTAATGCAGGGACTGGGCCGATACTCTGGAATAATTATTAGAAAAAACTGCACCGGAAGATCAGATACAAAGAAACAAGGAACGACAAACTACAAATGCGATAGTGAAGTACAGTTGCAATAGTCGAGTGGTAGTGCAGCGTATAGCACCTGGTTTTGTGTCTTCTGGCTTGACAAACGTTCAAGATTATTTTAGGTTTGCAAGTTCTTTTAACTTTGCTTCGTGACTATTGTAATTGAGAGAGCGTTTGGGAGCAATTTACTGTGCTGGCAGGAACAGTAAATCGGCCATCACTACAGTTAATATGACACAAGAAGTGGTTGATTGAATTTAATTATACAATAACAGCATCATCCACAGTACCTTGGTTAATATAACCAGTCACTGTCAAAAGTCTAAACTCTCTGAACGGAAATGTTCTGAACACGTATGGTGAAACTCAAAACACAGAAAGACCTCCCAGTTTATCCAATGGTAATACCACATAACTTTGTTTTCTTATCTGCATGTAAGCAAGGCAAATTTACTAGCAGTTATTACAACTAAGTAATTTATGACAGTACAAAACATTATTAAACATGTAGTTGAGACTTGGAATGCTGTAGTGGGTCATTCTTTCCAGTGCCTTCCTGTTGGTCGTTTTATTCTTCTATTCTGAGCGAATGCCCCCGAACAGGGAGTCCGCCTTGACTTGCCATTGCGCTGCCTGCTCGTTGTGCTGTGCAATCAACACCTACACAAATTGGGGCAGGGTGTTGTGGCCTCAAAACAACTTCTACTCTCCTTTTACAATCTGATCACAATCACACATTTAAGGGCCTGTTTGTGCTTTTTGTGACTGTGCGTTTCCCGGTCAAGGTGCACCATTTGTGAGCAACTGATTCACATAGTACATGGTTACCCCTTGAAGACGCAGAAGTTATGAAAGCACCTTATGACATGCACTGTACCCATTCCAGTGCGCTCTGTACAGTTTCTTAGTATGGTTTCTCACTCACTCATGTATTTGGTTCCGCTATTGCTGACAACCTTTCGCCGGCCACTGTTCTCAGCTTCTGTGCCTGTTAAAAAAACTTTGTTTATCTTTTGCGAACTGTGTTTCTAAATTCGATGCTTTATTTTAAATTTATTATCACCTCTCGTGAAGCTTCTTGAAAGTGATCGCACCTCTATTTACAGTAGTCAAAGTGCGACGACAAATTGCTAAGACCCATTGGTTGTTAACGCCTGCTACCAAGCTCCTACCCACCGCACAAAATCAACAAAATCTTCCTATACATGCCAGATCCTACCGAGTGTGCGTCTATTTTTGCCACAGCCAGACATGCTGTAGAGTTTCCTGATGACTGGTGTTTGCTAAACAGAAGCAGGGTATCAAAAGATAACAAAGAATAATGGCCAAACAGAAAATAAAAAGGTGGCCAGCTCGCCGAAAGGCATCAACTATGGTTGACAGATGAGGCAGGTGGCTTTCAAAAGTGGGTGAGAAAACGACATCATCCAGATAGCAAGGGCAGGTTGACCATTTAAACAGTCACAGACGCACCGTTGCCCTAACTTTGACGACAAAGTCTCGGTGAAACCAAGTGTTTGCACCTCTCAGAGACTACGGGCAAGTCATTGGGGTCATCAGCCTTCAGTCAAGGTCTTCTCGCAGCTGACATTTCCTTTTCTTTTTCCCCATTATTTTCTAGTTGTTGGTACGCAATGTCGTTGGCTATCCATTATGACTTCACAGCCATTTGTTGGACCAACTGTAGCCACCTTCATCTATAGTTGACTAATAACGAGTAGTGGGATTGGCACAATTTGTGTGGCACATACCCATTTATGGTGGTGATAGTTTTCAGCTGGGTCACACAGTGGCACGTATTCTTTAACACCTTTACTAAAAAATATGCATTTTCGATGGAGGCAGAAATGCTGTAGGCCCGTGTGCTCAGATATGGGTGCACGTTAAAGAACCCCAGGTGGCCGAAATTTCCAGAGCCCTTCACTACAGAGTCTCTCATGATAATATGGTGATTTTGGGACGTTACACTTAACATATCAAATTTCTAAAAAAAGTTTCCTCTTCACTGGGCAGCAGGTAGGGCTGCATCGGGCCCTCTTTTGACAGGACACCAGATTTTATCCTGCCAAGGCACTTTGCTTTCTTCACTGAAGAAATAACTAGCATACAGGTTCCTGACCTGCCGAGGTGCTTTGGCAAAGTGGCGTGCCTGTGTACGAGCCACTTGCATTGGCGGCTGTGCAAGAAGCTCACGCCAATGGCCAGACCGCCGCTGCTCTAAGCCATCCACAGAATCAGCAAAGCCAGGGCCACAATATGCATCCTCATCTACAGTGCCTCTGTGCATTAGAAAGTTGTGGAGAGCACAGAGGGCGTTCACCATCTTTTCAGCTTGTTTTGCCTCTTCGCCCATGGTCCGCACCAAGATTCTCTACCTGGTCACCAGAATCTCAAAAGCGTTCTCGGCACACCTCCTATTTCATGGAGAAAAAAAAAGAAAGGAAAAAGCATAAATGACGAGTAACCATTTCAGTCTCCATCCCATCACTCTCAGGTAAACATAAACTTTCAGCTCTATTTATGAACAATCACCAACAACTGTAGCAGAAATTTTGGTGCCACCTCGTAGTGCCAAAATTGACACAGGGAAAAGCCGCAACTTTCCGTCGCTAGACTCCCAATGGAAAACCGGTTAGGGTTGCACATCACATCGGCCTTCTCTGATGAGGTGTAGGTAAGGAGAGTCACGGTAAGGAGGAGTGTAGGTAAGGAGAGTCAAGGAGTGTCACGTGGGCTCACTGATGTGAGCCCACGTGACATGCTGCCCGTCCGAGAATTCTGTCCTCCGTATGAATGTGAATTCAAAGGAGCACTGCCACGAAACAGTCAAAGCGAACATTTTGTGGCATGCAAAAAATATGCAAGACAGCAACAGCAAATTTAAACAATGCACAATTAAGGAACATGGTAATGCACATACTGTGGATCTGAGGGCAGAATGAAACATGTCACAACGTAAACTATAGATACCATAAGCTCACGTCGGCTACCATGTTCGTCCTGTATGGTGACATCACATCAAACAAAGCTTGTCCACAGCACCACAGCAGTAACTAGATCAGTCCAGAGCATTGTCAAAACTACTGGACAAAATTGGTAACTTGACTTCTGCCAGTGTTGCTACAGTCGCCGACCAATTTTTCATGCTTTGTGATGACTGCAATATTGTCGAAAAAATCCAACACACTGAAACTTTGTACAGGCAGTAAAATTCAGTTCATTGGGATTATAGTGAAGGTGGAGAATACGTAATGCGCAGGATGGCTAAAAAACAGTTGCCACACGACTTAAATGACCACGTGCAGAATCACAACTACCGAAAGTTCCCATGCTGTTTATACATGCTAAAGAAACCCACAACAGTTCGCCTGCAGTGTGTTCGCATACATTCGTTCTCTTGGTAGATATTGATACGTCAAAGTGCCGCACTACAGTAGTTCGTATTGGGAAGTGGAAGAGTGGCAACTAGTCCGGCCAGCAACGTTTCCTGCTACTTCGGTAGCACTATGCAAAGTATTGGAAGCACAAGAAAGCAAGGGGGGTAGAGTCTATCAAGGGAGCCGCTTGAAGTACAATCTTTACATCACATGAGCGATGGAAGATGACACTGGAAAGTTTACAAGTACACTTTCAGCTCACACCGAAATTCGAAACGCTTTGCCACTTATTCATTCCCCCTTGCCGTTGTCCTATATTCGAAACAATGCAACACTTGTAACATTACTCGATAACTAAAATCTGAGTACTTCTTTGGCAGAGCGTTGAAAGTCAGAAGATTAAATGAGGCGCAATATGTTCATAAACATACTGCAAGTCCGTGGCTTCTTTTTGGTATGTGGTATCGAAAAATGAACTATAATATACCCGGCGATGAAAAGCTCATGCTCAGCTGATACTGCACATTTTTAGTTGGCATAAATTAATTATCTTCAAAAACAAGTGTTTAACAGATTTGCCAAAATGAGTACAAAGTTAACACACTGAGACTAAAGAAGAAAAAATTAACACTCCCTCTCAAATCCAGGTTTGTCTAATTTACCTTGCTCTGCTCCATCGGTAATTGAAGATGCACTTCTCGCCCTCTAGCCCTCGCCCAGGGTATGGCCATAGGAAGTCGGTGTGGAGTTGGAAGGCTTCGTCTCCCACAAACACGCAAGGCGCTGGTTGGGACGTGTTCGGAAGTTCCAGGTCTCGCGAGATATGAAGCTTTCCATTCTCCAAGCGACACTCGAACTTTGATTGCTCTAGGACTCCACCATCGCTCTGTTTGCCGTTAGCACCAATGTCGACGATCACGAACTTGTAGTCGCTGTCGACCACGGCAAGCAGAACAATGTAGTATGTGCGGTGCAATGAGTATGCATACAATAGGATTGTGTAACATTATTCTAGATGCTTAAAAATGCTGATGTGCTGAGAGGCCAAATTATTGGGGTTGGAACATAAGAGTTCACATGTAGTGTTTCTCAATAAACACAAGGTTAACTTTTAACAATGTATGCATGGAAACTGTAATGTAATTTATAACTGCACATGCACCAACATTCCATCCAAACTTCAAGAAGAGAAAGGGACATAGGTAGAGCTGTGTGAATAGCAATATTTTTGGTGTGAAGCAAATTCTATTATTTCTTGATTATTTTGTAAGAGTTCAAAGCGAACTTGACAAAAAAAGGAGTGAATTCCTAAGCATGTTCTCATTAAAGTTACCTAGAGTGCCCTGTTATAATGCATGTTATCGAAAGAAAGTACGTGAGAGCGTTAGAGAATGCTATTATACTTGCTGCAAGTATGATATACTGTATGACAAACCAACGTGCATGTGTGCTTTGTAAAGATCATGGCATCATATTCCACACATCGGAACATCTGATGCCACCATTCAGACAGCACACTGAAACGTACTATGTGTTCAGTGCTTACAACGGCACATAAAATTCATGGGCAATAGACAAGAATTTTAACAGAATTTAATTGTCTGCAGAGTGCATCAGAACTTTATACATACTATCCTTATAACTGAAGTACATACTTCTAGAGTTTGGAGGACAATCTGTATGTGCTTTCCATCAACAGCCCCGATACAGTTTGGAAACTGCCATGTCCGGCTGAATCCTTCAGCGATGTGCAGCCATGTCTCCATCTTTGGCTTCTGATCTGAAACAAGCAGTGATTTTATCGGTAATGGTAACATTGTTTGTGCGATCAGTGGCATGTGAGTGGAGATATCTAGGCCAGTGAAACCTTCAATTTATCACTGAGAGGAAGCCTCAAACATGAAAAACTGTCCACAGTTTAAAACCTTAGCTTAATGTACCATGCTCGACTGTAGTTTTTGCCTGAGCCGCTATGCACTGTTGACAATTTTTGGCCACTGGCAAACTAATAACCTTCTATATGCATCTACTTCAATGAAAGGTCATTCCTCTCCTCTTAAATATAGCTCACGAATCTTCACGATGGCTTGAAGCATGCAGAAGTGTGCATTTTAAGGTAAGGTACAAAGCTGGACTTGTTAAAGTGGGCTTGACTTTCACTTCTCCCCGCAAGGGCGCTTGCGCAAGTAGGCGTTTGGTGTGTAGCGACACCACAGACCCGAGCTAACGAGGGGGTTTCTACTCCCTCCCACGACTATCCATGCATGACTTTGCCGTGTCCAGGGAAAAGGGGATCCTGGGGGTTGAGCCGACGCTGGGTGATTGGACCGTTAAGGCTCCCGGCAGAGGCAACACGCCCCTTTGGCCCCGGCTTCACGTAGACGGCACCCCTGGGCTGACCCACCCAGGGGAAATTGGAAGTCGCCTTTTCCTATCTCTCTCTCCCTACATCTTCGTCTTTCTTACATTTTTTTAGCTACCCGCAGGGGCGCCTGCGCAAGTAGGCGTTTGGTGTGTAGCGACACCACGGACCCGAGCTAACAGGGGAGTTTCTACTCCCTCCCACGCCTAGCCGTGCGTGGCTTTGCCGTGTCAGGGGAAAAGGTTATCCTGGGGTTTGAGCCGACGCCGGGTGATTGAACCCTTAAGGCACCCCGGCAGAGGCAACACACCCCTTTGGCCCCGGCTTCACGTAGACTTCACCCCTGGGCTGACCCACCCAGGAGAAATCGGCAGTCGCCTTTTCCTATCTCTCTCTCCCTACATCTTCGTCTTTCTCTCTCGCTATTTATCTGTCCTGTCTTCTACTCTCTTCTGTCTACTTACAAACTTCCTGGCGGCTAGGGTTAAACCTGTGCAAATAGCCTACCTTGGTCTAGGCGCATTGGGTTATAATAGCGTTGTACGGCTGGCGTCTGCAGGTTTTAGCATCCACAAACTTGTAGCGTCCCCTCGTTGGGCTCCGTGGTGGGTGGCCGCCAACACTTCTGAAGAAAATTAAACTGGCATGCATGGAGCATTTCCCTTATTAAGTGATCGTACCGCCTTAACGCGCGTACGCACCCAAGACTTAGGCTTTTTCAACCGATCAAGTGAAAGCTTCCCCCATTTTCATGTTATACATAGTGAGATAAGCAGCAAGCAAGCCAGAACTGTATCCCCCTTTGTAGTAGCCAGATGTCTCACAGAAACTCTTGGATCCAGGTACAAAGTTACCAAAATGGCCAGCGGAGACCTCCTCCTTGAAGTTTGAGAAAAAGAACAGTTTGAAAAGCTACAGAATCTTTCAACTTTTGGTGGATTTCTCATCACTGTAACGCCACACAGATCTATGAACACAACTCGTGGAGTAGTATCTGATGGTTATTTGCTCGGCTTGACTGAGGAGGAACTTCTGGAGGGGTGGAAGAGTCAGAATGTGACCAATGTACAAAGGATTATCATTAGAAGAGACAACAAGGTAACACCAACGAAACACCTAATACTCACATTCGCTTCCAGTAATCTGCCAGAAAGTATTAAAACAGGGTACACGAAAACGTCGATCAGACCATACATACCTAACCCACGTCCTTGTTTTAAATGCCAGAAGTATGGACACGGCTCACAAAGCTGTCGTGGTCACTAAACTTGTGCACAATGTGGAGTGTCAGGCCACAATTCTGACAATTGCGAAGAACCATCACACTGTGTGAATTGTGGCTAAAATCATGCCGCATACTCACGGTCTTGCTTATTTTGGAAAAAAAGAAAAAGAAATCATCACATTGAAAATTAAAGGAAATATCACATTCAAGGGAGCAAGACGAAGAGTGTCGTCATTATATGGCGCTACATATGCTGATGTGGCGCGTCAGGGGCCAACGCCGCACCAGCTCTCGCCACTCCTTCGGCCAGCGCAGAGCGAGCCATCGGTGTTGGCACCTGCCCCCAAGGCGGCAGTAGTTCAGTCTACTCCGCCTCCTAGCGAATTGAGGCCGGAGACTCCAGGGTCCTCTGGTCTCAAGGCCTCCCCTCACCAGGCGAGGCCTAAAATCCGAACCACCAGCTCGGATGTGTGGGCACCCAGTGCCTCTGAGGTGGCAATGAACACAACGGTACCCTTGGTACCAAAACTGCGGCGCGGCTCCTTGGAGCACGCCAAGAAAATAAAAAACCAATAACGGGGCCGTACGACTGTCCTGCCACCTGAATTAACGAGCTCACTCAAACACAGTATACTCCTTGTACACACAGCAGCATCTCTCTTGTTTAAATATGCAGACAGTGCCGTGTCCGGGAAATAGGGGATCCTGGGGGTTAAGCCGACGCTGGGTGATTGGACCATTAAGGCCCCCCGGCAGAGGCAACACACCCCTTTGGCCCCGGTTTCACGTAGACGGCACCCCTGGGCTGATCCACTCAGGGGAAATCGGCAGTCGCCTTTTCCTATCTCTCTCTCCCTACATCTTCGTCTTTGGTCTCCCTTTACACCTTTCCTGTCTTCTCCTCACTTCATTTTACATCCAATTTTTCCTGGCGGCAAGGGTTAACCTGGTGTAAATATCCAAACTTGGATAGATATATTAGGTTATGGCAGTGGCGTACTACTGGCGTTGTGCAGACATGTTTACATGTTCTGGCACGTCCACTTGTCGGGCTCCGTGGTGGGTGGTAGGCGCCATTACTGAAGGAACTGCACTTTTCTATGGGATCACGAAAACCCTTATCCATTGATCGCCCCTTCAAAATGTGGCGCACCGAAGCAAATGTAATGTCGATTTCGGAAAAACAGGACCATTTCCCTAAGTACCACGTTATTCATTGCGAAAACTCGGATAAAAAAGCTCCCAACATCTTTCCATTCCTCGTGTCCAGGTGCCTAACCGAGACTATCGGAACTGGCTATAAGGCTACAAAGATGGCAAGCGGAGACTTGCTGGTAGAAGTTAAAGACAAGACACAGTTTCAAAAACTAGAAAAATTAGTAGCATTTGGGGACAAGCCCATAACCGTCCCTGCGCACCGAACGATGAACACTGTCAAAGGCGTTGTGTCAGACGATGACCTAAAAGACCTAACAAATGATGAGCATCTGGCTGGCTGGAAGGACGAAAACGTCATTCACGTACAGCGTATCGTAGTGAGAAGAGAAAACAAAGAAATTCCAACCAAGCACATAATTGTGACCTTCGGTGCTCCACACTACCGCAAGAATTAGTTACCGGCTATCTAAAACTGTCTGTGAGACCCTACATTTCGAACCCGCGGCGCTGCTTCAAGTGCCAAAGATTCGGACATGCTTCTCAGAGTTGCCGTGGGCAGCTTACCTGTGCACGGTGTGGTATCACAGGCCACTCTGCAGATGATGACTGCAAGGCCGAACCCCACTGTGCGAACTGCGGTGGAGAACACGCGGCGTATTCTAGATCCAGCACAGCATGGAAAAAAGAAAAAGAAATTATTACCATCAAAGTCACCCACAACATCAGTTTCCGCGAAGCAAGGCATCGGGTCTCCCCTTTCTATCAACAAAATCATTTGCTGAAGTGGTGAAACAGGGGGCAGCACTACGACAGCATCAGGTGGCCGCCCAAGCTACGCACAGCGTGCTGGAGCAACCGCCGCTTGCCCCTACGGCGGGAGCAGCCAAGGCTGCTCCGGCCTCAGTCAACAAGGCCCCACCACGGGCGTCGACATGCATTGGCACGAGCCAGGGCAACGGGCAGACTGCGGGAACCCCGTCGACGTCCGGTGTAGAGGGTTTAAAGGCTTCGTATCTTGAGCCGAAGCCCACAACTCCCAGGGATCGCTCGGCAGAGCGACGGTCCGACGCTTCTCATGAAGCTATGGACACAACCGCCAGTCAAACGGCGCCTGCAGCGCCGAAGGAGCGGCGAGTTTCTCTCGACAAGAGAGACAAAAGACAAATTACAGGGCCTCCGAAAAGCCCTGCAAAATAAGTTTCGTTTTCCACAACCTGAAAGGTTATGGCACCATTCTGTTTTGACTGAAGTATCACACACATGTCACCAAGGTTCTATCGCCAACAAATCAACTCTTACTCCACTTTTCCGCTCAAGTTCACTGCCCAAAATGGCTTTTCTTCTCCATTGGAATTGTAGAGGACTCATTCACAACATAGGTGACATAAAAGATTTGCTAAGTAGTCTGTCTCCAATGGCTATGTGCTTACAGGAGACCAATCTGGGAGAAAAACACACCGACTTCCTCAGAGGTTTCACCGTAGTACGGCGCGATCGCGTCCACGCTAGCCGGTTGTCCGGCGGCGTGGCTATTGTCGTCAAAAGTGGAATTGCAATGCGAGAGATCACCATCAACAGTCACATCGAAGCCGTGGCCGTCACCATTTTAGCTCACAAAACTATCACCATATGTTCCATTTATATCCCCCCACACACGAATTTTTCAATTAAAGATATAGAGCATATTTGGACCAACTGCCTGAACCGTTTGTTATTGCAGGGATTTTAACGCGCCCGGAATGCTTTGGGGAAGCAGTACAACTGACACCAGAGGACAAACCCTCGAAGATTTTATTCTTAACAATGACGTATGTCTTTTAAATACTGGTAGCGTCACCTACTGCTCCCCAAGCACAGGTGCCACTAGCTGCTTAGATCTAGCGCTATGCTCACCTTCGCTCTTTTGCGACCTAAAGTGGAGCGTGATAGATAATGTCTACGACAGTGACCATATGCCTGCTCTCATAAATTTAACACAAACCCTCCCCACCACTCAATCCCGACCACCGCGTCGGAAACTACATTTGGCAGACTGGCCACTGTTCACTGAAAAAGCTGCCCTAGAAAAAGAGATGCTTGATGGCCTAAGCATGGAGGAAATGAACGAGACAGTCACCGCCTGCATACTTGCGGCAGCCGAACAAACTATACCACAATTCTCCGGCATTATAAAGAAAAAACTTGAACCCTGGTGGACAAAAGAGTGCACACAAGCTAAAAAAAATGCAAAAACAAGGAGTGGGGCGTTTTTCGTAAATATTCTACAGGAGAGAACCTCCTAGCATTTAAAAAGGCGAGAGCAAAGGCAAGATTTATTCGCAGGCAGGCTGAAAAACTCTCGTGGAAAAAGTACATTTCATCCATTAACAGTTCCATCACATCTAAACGAATGTGGGATCAGGTGCACAAGTTGAACGGCAACTACAGTTCATATACCATCCCCATTCTCTCAACCCCTGGCATCCAGACAACTTTAGGCGAACAGGCAGACCTACTAGCGCAGCACTTTTGCGCTATTTCTAGCTCAGGAAACTATTCGGCAGCTTTCCTAAAACATAAACAATTTACAGAAAAGAAAAGCTTCCTATTACAGGTTATCACGACAGATCATACAACTTCCCCTTAACCCTGCAAGAAATTAACAGAGTGCTTTCTTAAGGTAAAAAAAAAACAGCACCTGGCCCAGACAAAATACATTACCAAATGCTCGCCCATTTGTCCCAGGAAGCGGTGGAGGCATTGCTGCACTTCTTTAACGCTATTTGGATCACTGGCAGAATGCCAACAGAGTGGAAAAAAGCCATTTTAATTCCATTTCTCAAAGCCGGAAAAAACCCTACATTACAAACAAGCTACAGGCCCATAGCACTTACAAGTTGTATGGCGAAATCCTACGAAAGCGTTAATAATATTAGGCTAACATACATCCTAGAAACCAATAACTTGATAGATGTCCATCAATGTGGTTACAAGAAAGGATGTTCCACCACCGATCACCTCGTTCGCCTTTAACATACAGTACGAGAAGCTTTCCTGTACAAGCAGCACTCCTTAGCAGTATTTTTCGATCTTAAAAAGGCATATGACACAACGTGGAAGTACGGTATCTTACAAGACCTGGCAGATCTTGGAATTCGTGGAAGGATGCTCAACTGCTTGTCCGACTTCCTATCGAACCGAACTTTTCAGGTTCGTTTGGGCACCACACTTTCAGGAACTTTTACTCAAGAGAACCGTGTGCCTCAGGGCTGTGTCTTAAGCACAACTCTCTTTGTCGTCAAATTGAACTCTGTGAACCAGGTCATACCATCTACTCTTATGCACTCACTATATGTGGATGATCTCCAAATAGCGTGCCAGTCATCTAACATGGCGACGTGCGAGCAACAAATTCTAATAGCACTTAACAAGCTAACACAATGGGCTAACAAAAACGGCTTCCGGTTTTCTGTGGAAAAGACGGTTGCTGTAGCGTTTTCCCAGAAACGAGGCTTACAACCAGACCCCGTACTCAAAATAAACGAAACAGTATTGCCAATAAAACAAGAACAGAAGTTTCTGGGGCCCCGCAGGGGCGCCTGCGCAAGTAGGCGTTTGGTGTGTAGCGACATCACGGACCCGAGCTAACGGGGGAGTTTTGACTCCCTCCCACGCCTAGCCGTGCGTGGCTTTGCCGTGTCCGGGGAAAGGGGGATCCTAGGGGTTGAGCCAATGCTGGGTGATTGGACCTTTAAGGCCCCCCGGCAGAGGCATCACACCCCTTTGGCCCCGGCTTCACGTAGACGGCACCCCTGGGCTGACCCACCCAGGGGAAATCGGCAGTCGCCTTTTCCTATCTCTCTCTCCCTACATCTTCGTCTTTATCTCTAACTATTTATCTGTACTGTCTTCTACTCTCATCCGTTTACTTCCAAACTTCCTGGCGGCTAGGGTTAACCCTGTGCAAAAAGCCTACCTTGGTCTAGGCTCATTGGGTTATAGTAGCGTTGCACGGCTGGCGTCTGCAGGTTTTAGCACCCGCACACTTGTAGCGTCCCCTCGTTGGGCTCCGTGGTGGGTGGCCGCCAACGCATCTGAAGAAAATTAAACTGGCATGCATAGAGCATTTCCCTTATTAAGTGATGGTACCGCCTTAAAACGCGTACGCACCGAAGACTTAGGATTTTTCAACCGATCAAGTGAAAACTTCCCCCATTTTCATGTTATACATAGTGAGATAAGCAGAAAGCAAGCTAGAACTGTATCCCCCTTTGTAGTAGCCAGATGTCTCACAGAAACTCTTGGAGCCGGGTACAAAGTTACCGAAATGGCCAGCGGAGACCTCCTCCTTGAAGTTCGAGAAAAAGAACAGTTTGAAAAACTACAGAATCTTTCAACTTTTGGTGACACTCCCATCACTGTAACGCCACACAGATCCATGAACACAACCCGTGGAGTAGTATCTGATGCTGATTTGCTCGGCTTGACTGAAGAGGAACTTCTGGAGGGGTGGAAGAGTCAGAATGTGACCATTGTACAAAGGATCACCATTATAAGAGACAACAAGATAACACCAACAAAAGACCTAATACTCACGTTCGCTTCCAGTAATCTGCCAGAAAGTATTCAAACAGGGTACACTAAGACGTCAATCAGACCATACATACCTAACCCAAGTGGTTGTTTTAAATGCCAGAAGTATGGCCACGGCTCACAAAGCTTTCGTGGTTACCAAACTTGTGCACAATGTGGAGTATCAGGCGACAATTCTGACAATTGCGAAGAACCATCACACTGTGTGAATTGTGGCTAAAATCATGCCGCATACTCACGGTCTTGCTCATTTTGGAAAAAAGAAAAAGAAATCATCACATTAAAAATTAAAGAAAATATCACATTCAAGGAAGCAAGACGAAGAGTGTTGCCATTTTATGGCGCTACATATGCTGATGCGGCGCGTCAGGGGGCAACGCCGCACCAGCCCTCGCCACTCCTTCGGCCAGCGCAGAGCGAGCTGTCGGCTGTGGCGCCTGCCCCCAAGGCGGCAGTAGTTCAGTCTACTCCGCCTCCTAGCGAATTGAGGCCAGAGACTCCAGGGTCCTCTGCTCTCAAGGCCTCCCCTCACCAGGCGAGGCCTAAAATCCGAACCACCAGCTCGCATGTGCCGGCACCCAGTGCCTCTGAGGAGGCAATGGACACACGGTACCTTTGGTACCAAACTGCGGCGCGGCTCCTTGGAGCGCGCCAAGAAAAATAAAAAAAACCAATAACGGGGCCGGACGATCGTCCTGCCACCTGAATTTATGAGCTAACTCACACACAGGATACTCTTTGTACACACCGCAGCATCTCTCTTGTTTAAATATGCAGACAGAAATATTACAGTGAAACATCCGAGGCGTTCTTCGAAACCTCGATGACTTACAAGAACTCCTCCATGAACACAATCCAAGAGTGTTATGTGTAGCAGAGACACACTTAAAACGAACTCACACATTTTTTACGTATATACATAATCTTCCGAAAGGATAGAGATGATGTCATGCTACCATTCGGTGGTGTAGCGGTTATAGTAAGTCAGGGTATAGCATGCACACAATTACCCCTTTAAACTTCCCTCGAGGTGGTGGCTGTCCGAGCAGTTATTCTAAACAAACTTGTCACTCTCTGCTCTCTGTACATACCTCCACACCACCGTCTTGAAAAACTTCAATTCCAGTCTTTAATAGACGAACTACCTGAACCTTATCTGGTCCTTGGGGACCTGAACGCACATAATGGTCTGTGGGGTGACTCTCGCTGTGATGCACGAGGTCGTCTCATTGAACAATTCCTCATTTCATCAGGTGCTTGTCTGTTGAATAGGAAAGAGGCAACATACTACAACCTTGCCAACAAAACTTACTCTTCCATAGACCTCAGTATCGCATCTCCTTCACTTGTACCATTACTTCAGTGGAAAGTCATAAATAATCCATGTGGAAGTGACCATTTTCCTTTAGCTTTGAGTACACCAATACTATATGAATGTCCTCCACATGTTCCCAAATGGCTGGTAAACAAAGCCGACTGGGAACAATTTCAAAAGATTACTCACTTAAGTTGGGCTGACATATGCGGATTAGGTATAGATGAAGCTGTGCAGTACTTCACGGCTTTACTTACTGACGCAGCAGCCAAGTGCAGCCCACAAACATCTGGACTGCCCGGCAAACGACGCGTCCCGTGGTGGAAAACTGAGTGTCAGAATGCGCGAAAGGAACAGAACAGGGCATGGAGGTTGCTGCGAAACTCGCCGACAGCGGAAAACCTTGATAGCTTTAAGAAAATAAAATCTCGAGGCAGTAGAACGCGTCGGCAGGCCAGAAGAGAAAGCTGGCACAAGTTTTTATCAGGGATAAATTCATATACACAAGAGGCTAAAGTCTGGAACATGGTTCGTAGGGTAGTAGGAAGACAAGTACACTCACTTCCACTCGTAAACACACAGGGTGACAGTCTGGAAGTTCAGGCGAACTTCCTCGGTGCACACTACGAGCAAGTGTCTAGCTCGTCACACTATACTGAAGCTTTCCAAAGATATAAAGCAAAGATAGAAAAGCAGAAAGTAGAATACAAGTGTACAAATCACGAGGCATACAACCAACCTTTCAACTTAGCTGAGCTACAAACATCACTAAACTCTTGCAGTAATTCTGCCCCAGGCTACGACCGTGTTAAATGTTGAAATGTTGAAAAACCTGCAGCTCAAAACATGAAAAACTTTACCCTCTCTATACAATGCTATCTGGCTTTCTGGCACCATCCCTGCTTCCTGGAAAGAGGCTATTGTTATCCCTATTTTTAAACAAGGCAAGGACCCTTCGTCAGTTTCAAGTTATAGGCCCATTGCACTTACAAGCTGCCTTTGTAAACTTTTTGAAAAAATGATAAACCGTCGACTTTTATATTTTCTTGAAACACACAATCTGCTTGACCAATACCAATGTGGGTTTCGAGAGGGTAGATCCACCACCGACCATCTGGTGCGTATTGAGGCACAGATGCGAGACGCTTTCATCCATAAACAATACTTCCTCTCTGTGTTTCTCGATATCGAGAAGACTTACGACACAACATGGCGTTTTGGCATATTAAGAGACTTGTTTCACCTAAATGTGCGCGGTAGAATGCTTTCCATAATCGAGAGTTACTTGTCCAATCGGAAATTCCGTGTCCATGTGGGCAGTATTCTCTCCCAAACATTTCCCCGCAGGGGAGCCTGCGCAAGTAGGCGTTTGGTGTGTAGCGACACCATGGACCCGAGCTAACGGGAGAGTTTTGACTCCCTCCCACGCCTAGCCGTGCGTGGCCTTGCCGTGTCCGGGGAAAAGGGGATCCTGGGGGTTGAGCCGACGCTGGGTGATTGGACCTTTAAGGCCCCTCGGCAGATGCAACACACCCCTTTGGCCCTGGCTTCACGTAGACGGCACCCCTGGGCTGACCCACCCAGGGGAAATCGGCAGTCGCCTTTTCCTATCTCTTTCTCCCTACATCTTCGTCTTTCTTACTTTTTAAGCTTTCCTGTCTACTTCTCTCTTCTGCTTACTTCCAATGTTCTCGGCGGCAAGGGTTAACCCTGTGCAAATAGCCTACCTTGGCCTAGGCGCATTGGGTTATAGCAGGGTTGTACGTCTGACGTCTGCAAGCTTTCAGCATCCGCAAACTTGCAGCGTCCCCTCGTTGGGCTCCGTGGTGGGTGGCCGCCAACGCTGCTGAACAACATACAATGAGCTTGCAGAAAGCATTCCCTTTACTCAGTGATCGTGCCTCCTCAAAGCGGGTATGCACCGAAGATATCAATTTTTTCATCCGGCCAAGACAAATGTTTCCTCATTTCCACGTTACACACTGCGAAAAAACTAACAATCAAGCCAGAACTGCATCCACCTTCGTAGTGGCTAGATGCTTAACCTAAACTCTCGGTGCCGCGTACAAGGTTACCAAAATGGCCAGCGGAGATCTACTCCTTGAGATACGTGACAAAGACCAACTTGATAAACTAAACACTTTCACAACGTTTGGAGACACACCCATCAGTATTACGCCACACAGGTCCATGAACTCATCTCGCGGGGTCGTATCGGACGCAGATTTGCTTGACCTGACCGAAGATGAACTTCTGGAAGGATGGAAGAGCCAGAACGTGACAAACGTACAGCGTATCAAGATAAGAAGAGATCAAAAAGAAATACCAACCAAACACTTAGTACTGACCTTTGCTTCGAGCTATTTGCCGGAAACCATTCAAACTGGGTATACAAAGACATCCGTGAGGCCATATATTCCCAACCCCCGCCGTTGCTTCCAGTGTCAGAGATATGGCCGAGGCCCGCGAAGCTGTCGTGGCCGGAAAACTTGTGCTCTGTGTGGAGTCGTGGGCCATGCGTCCGACAACTGCGAAGCACCTGCACACTGTGTGAACTGTGGTGGTAAACATGCCGCGTACTCACGTTCCTGTTCTTTATGGAAAAAAGAAAAAGAGATCATCACTTTAAAGATAAAAGAAAGCATTACATTTAAAGAAGGAAGAAAAAGAGTCTCGACATTTTACGACCCCACATATGCGTATGCGGCGCGCCAGGGGGCAGTGTCGCACCAGCCCTCGCCACTCCTTCGGCCTGCACAGAGCGAGCCATTGGCTGTGGCACCTGCCCTCAAGGTGGCAGTAGTTGAGTCTACTCCGCCTACTATTGAACAGAGACCAGAGACTCCAGGGTCCTCGGGTCTCAAGGCCTCCCCTCGCCAGGCGAGGCCCAAGCTTCGAAAAACCAGCTCGCATGAGCGGGCATCCAGTGTCTCCGAGGAGGCAATGGATACGGCGGCACCCCTGGTGCCAAAAGAACGGCGCGGCTCTCTGGAGCGCGCCAAGAGAACAAAAAAGCTCATAACAGGGCCTGATAATAGCCCTGTTACTTGAGCTCGACCTTTCAGCATAAACAAGTCACTCCCTTAACTTACACACAGCACTACTTTACTTCCAATATGGACACACAAATTACACATTGGAACGTCAGAGGACTGCTTAAGAACCTCGACTACGTACAAGAGCTTTTATACAAACACTCACCTCAAGTGCTGTGTGTACAGGAAACACACCTAAAATCCTCCAATACAAATTTTTTACGCGCTTACGTCATATACCGAAAGGACCGAGATGATGCTGTGGCGTCATCCGGTGGCATAGCCATTATTATTAACCGAGGAGTAGCGTGTACACATTTACCACTCCAGACATCTCTTGAGGCGGTGGTTGTTCGAGCGGTACTTTTAAACAAACTCGTCACCATCTGCTCTTTGTATGTACCTCCCCACCACTGTCTTGAAAGACGTGAATTTCAGTCTTTAATAGACGAACTGCCAGAACCTTATTTGCTTCTTGGGGACCTAATTGCACATAGTGGACTGTGGGGCGATTCTCGCTGTGATGCACGAGGTCGTCTCACTGAACAATTTCTCTTCTCGTCCGGTGCCTGTTTGTTGAATAGGAAAGAGCCAACATACTATAACGTTGCCAACAAAACTTACTCGTCTATCGACCTCAGAATCGTATCACCTTCACTCCTACCCCTACTCAAATAGAAAATAGTAAATAATCTATATAGTAGTGACCATTTTCCTGTAGTGTTGAGTTCACAAACAACATATGAAGGTCCTCTACACGTTCCCAAATGGCTGATAAACAAAGCAGACTGGGAACAGTTCCATAAGACTACACGTTTGAGTTGGACAGACATATGTAGGTTAAACATAGATGAAGCTGTGCAGTATTTCACAGCTTTTCTAACTGACGCAGCAGCCAAGTGCATACCGCAAACATCTGTAATGCCCGGCAAACGACACGTCCCATGGTGGAACACAGAGTGCCGTATTGCGCGAAAGGAACAGAACAGGGTATGGAGGTTGCTGCGGAACTCGCCGACAGCGGAAAACCTTGAGAGCTTTAAGAAAATAAAATCTCGAGGCAGGAGAACGCGTTGGCAGGCCAGAAGAGAAAGTTGGCAAAAGTTTTTATCAGGGATAAATCCATATAAACAAGAGGCCAAAGTCTGGAACATGGTTCGTAGGGTAGCAGGAAGAAAAGTGCACTCACTCCCACTCGTAAACACTCAGGGTGATACCTTGGAAGATCAGGCGAACTTCCTCGGTGCACACTTTGAACGGGTATCCGGCTCATTTCCCTATACTGACACATTCCAAAAAAAAAAACAGAACAAGAATAGAAAAGCAGAAACTCGAACACAAATCCACTAGATACGAAGCATATAACCAAGCTTTCAGTCTAGCTGAGCTCCAAACATCTCTAAACTCCTGCAGCACTTCTGCCCCAGGTTCTGACCTTGTGGTGTATGAAATGTTAAAAAACCTACCAATCGAAACACGAAAAACCTTACTCTGTTTGTACAATGCTATCTGGTTTTCTGGCACTATCCCTACCTCCTGGAAAGAGGCTATTATTATTCCCATTTTGAAAGAGGGCAAGGACACTTCTTTAGCTTCAAGTTATAGGCCTATTGCACTTACAAGCTGCTTGTGCAAAGTCTTCGAAAAAATGATAAACTGCCGACTTGTACATATCCTTAAAACAAACAATTTGCTTGACCCATTTCAGTGCGGGTTTCGAGAGAGTAGATCCACCACAGACCACCTTGTTTGTATCGATGCACAGATCAGAGACGCTTTCGTCCATAAACGATATTTTCTCTCTGTGTTTCTCGATATCGAAAAGGCTTATGATACAACATGGCGCTTTGGAATTCTAAGAGACCTGTCCCACCTTGGCGTGCGCGCTAGAATGTTTTCCATAATCGAGAGTTACTTGTCCAATCGGACATTCCGTGTTCGTGTGGGCAGTGTTTTCTCCCAAACATTTGTCCAGGAAACAGGCGTGCCGCAAGGTGGTGTACTTAGTTGCACACTTTTTATTATCAAAATGAATTCCTTGCACCTGACCATACCCCCCAATATGTTCTATTGTACATATGTCGACGACGTTCAGCTTGGCTTCAAGTCATGCAACTTGGCAATGTGTGAGCGGCAGGATCAGCTGGGTTTAAACAAGGTCTCCAAATGGGCAGAAGGTAACGGATTTCGACTTAACCCACAAAAAAGCACGTGTGTCTTGTTCTGTCGAAAAAGAGGCATGCACTCGGAAACTGACATTCGACTGAACGGGCAACGTCTGTCCGTCAAAGCCGAGCATAAATTTCTAGCCCTAATCTTGGACATCAAGTTGACCTTCGTACCACACATAAAGTATTTAAAAACAAAATGTTTAAAAGCCATGAATGTTATAAAACTGTTGTCACGAACTATTTGGGGTAAGGACAGGCAATGCCTCATGAATCTGTATCGAAGCCTCGTTCGCACCCGCTTAGATTTTGGGGCCATTGTTTATCAGTCTGCAACTCAAAGTGCTTTGAAGATGCTGGACCCCGTGCACCATTTGGGCATCCGCCTTTCTACGGGTGCTTTTCGCACCAGCCCCATAGAAAGCCTTTATGTTGAGTCAAATGAGTGGTCGCTTCACCTGCAGAGAACTTACATGTCCTTTGTTTATTTCCTTAAGTTGAAAGTGGATAAGAAGCATCCCTCATACTTTACTCTTAATGATTTGACGAGCACAATTCTGTTTCAAAACAGGCCTTCGATGACGCAGCCCTTCTAAGTTCCCCTGAAAAGTCTAGCTGAGGAAACTGGAGTCTCACATGAACACAGTTTAATGGTCCCTGTAGCATATCCGCCACCGTGGCATTGGCAGACTTTAGACTGCGATGTGTCCTTTCTAGAAGTTACAAAACATGCGCCTATTGCCCATATCCGAACATACTTCCTCGAACTTCAACACAAATACACACGTCCTGAGTTCTTTACAGATGCCTCCAAGTCCAACTCCTCTGTGTCCTACGCTGCTGTCTGCCCATCCTTTTCGGATGCTGGCCCTCTACATCCAGGCACAAGTATCTTCACAGCAGAAGCTTACGCGATACTTGTGGCAGCTAAACACATCAAACATTTACAAGTACAAAAAACAGTAATTTATAGACTCCCTCAGTGTGGTAACGGCTCTGCACAGTCTTAAAAACAAAAAAAACCCGGTTCTTGTCTCACTTTATTCCATTTTGTGCACACTCTACACACTCAAACAACATGTTGTAGAGTGCTGGGTGCCAGGGCACTGTGAGATCAAAGGCAACGTGAGGGCCGATGAGCTCGCTGCATCCGTCCACAAAAGCACTGCCCCTACACCCATATTAATCCCGGCCCTTGATCTTAAGCCGTCTCTCAAACGAAACCTCAGGGACTATTGGCAGAGCAAGTGGGATACACACACACAAAACAAACTGCACATTATTAAGCCACACCTTGGTCATTGGCTGCCAGTATCAAAATCGCGTCATACAGAGGTAATACCAACGAGACTCAGGATAGGACACACATACACGACACACTCATATCTTTTGTCCGGTGGCGACCCACCATTGTGTGACAGATGTGGTGAAGCACTAACAGTTCTTCACATGTTATTCCAGTGCAAACACGTAGAAACTCTAAGAAAGCAATATTTTCCATTACCCTACCGACAACATATACCTTTACACCCTGCAATGTTCGTCGGTAGGGAACCGCTTTTTAGTCATAAATCATTGTTAGCGTTTTTAAAAGAAATTCTTAGTTTTCATATCATATACCCGGGCATTCCGTAGCACGACCTCTCCAGAGAGGTTTTTGCTGCGGTGGCTACACAAGAAATGCACTTGCCTCACAGCCCTTGGACGCAAGGGTATGGACGAGTGAGGCACTTGTGATAATGCCATACATATCCACCATCGTCTTTTATTATCACCAACTTTTGTCATCTACTCACACCAAACACACCTTTCACGGCATGGTCATGATTTTATTACTTGTGTGATGACGTTTATTCGAGCCGAGAAGTCGCAGCGAGGTCGCATCGGAAAGTGGGCGTACGGCAAGTCTGGCAGAGACGGCACAAACTCTCGCGCAAGCAGAGCACGGGCTTTTTGTTGTCTTCCGAAGGCGCATACGCGTTGGTGCGTATGCTCCACTACAATACCCCCGGGATGAAGGGTAGCCATCCTGGCGACTCAGGGAGTAGGCACAATGATGGGGTCGTAGTAGGGCTTGAGACGGTCGACGTGTACGGTCTCGCGTCCTCGACGGCGCAAATCTGGTGATTGTGTTAACGGCTCGATGATGTAATTCACCGGGGAGGTCGCGTCAATGATACGGTACGGACCATGGTACCGGGCCAGAAGTTTGGAAGATAGGCCAGGAACGTGCGGGGGCACCCAAAGCCACACAAGGGAGCCAGCACGAAATGTAGGAGCTATGCGGTGAGCGTCGTCGTGTCGAGTCTTTTGTAGACCTTGAGCCTCACTTGTCAGAGACCGAGCCAAGTGACGGCAGTCTTCAGCGTATCTGGCGACTTCCGAAAGCGGGGAGCACTCAGATGCATCAGGGCGGTACGGTAGTATAGTGTCAAGGGGGGTGGGAAGGTTCGCGGCCGTACAATAGAAAGAACGGAGAAAAACCGGTAGTCGCTTGCGTCGCGGTGTTATAAGCGAAGGTAACAAAGGGCAATACAGCGTCCCAGTTAGTGTGGTCGGAGGAGGTGTACATCCTCAGCATGTCGCCAAGTGTGCGGTTGAACCGCTCAGTAAGACCATTTGTCTGTGGATGGTATGCGGTAGATTTCCGGTGGATAATGTTGCATTCAGCGAGGATAGCTTGGATGACCTCCGACAGGAACACTCGACCCCTATCACTGAGTAATTCCCGCGGAGCACCATGGCGTAGAATGAAGCTGCGGAGAATGAAGAGTGCAACTTCGTGGGCGGTCGCTGCCGGTAGAGCTGCAGTCTCAGCGTAGCGTGTCAGATGATCGACTCCGACAATAATCCACCGGTTTCCAGAGCTACTATATGGGAGTGGGCCATAGAGGTCTATACCCACGCGGTCGAATGGGCGAGCCGGGCACGGCAGCGGCTGTAACATGCCGGTAAGGTGCCGCGGAGGTGTTTTGTTCTGTTGGCAAGTGGTGCAAGACTGAATGTATTTCTGCACAAAACGATACATTCCTCGCCAGTAATAGCGTTGGCGCAGCCGTTCGTAGGTTTTCAGGACACCTGCGTGAGCACTTTGGGGATCTGCATGGAAATTCATGCAGATGTCAGAGCGCATATGAGTTGGGACAGCAAGGAGCCACTTCCGACCACCAGGCGTGTAGTTGCGGCGGTACAGAATGTTGTCACGTAAGGAAAAGTGGGCTGCTTGCCGGCGTACCGCTCTCGTGGAAGGGACAGAAGATGGATCGGTAAGGTAGTCGACTAACAAGGCAAGGTATGGGTCTTTACGCTGCTCCGAAAGCATGTCAGTGCTGTCGAGTGGTGACAAGGTGGTAAAAGGGGGTGACAGAGAAGCCACATCTGGTGTTAATGGTGATCGGGAAAGTGCATCGGCGTCCGCATGCTTGCGACCGGAACGATATACGACACGGATGTCGTATTCCTGCAATCGAAGTGCCCAACGGCCCAGACGTCCGGACGGGTCTTTCAAGGTGGACAGCCAACATAGAGCGTGGTGGTCTGTGACCACATCGAAAGGACGGCCGTAAAGGTACGGGCGAAACTTCGTAAGCGCCCAGATTATGGCCAAACACTCCTTCTCTGTCACGGAGTAATTCAATTCAGCCTTCTTAAGAGCGCGACTTGCATAAGCGACTACGTATTCGGTTTGGGTACCTTTCCGTTGTGCCAAAACTGCGCCAAGACCAACGCCGCTTGCATCAGTGTGAACTTCTGTGGCAGCAGTAGGGTCGTAGTGACGAAGAATAGGTGGCGAGGTCAGCAGGCGGCGCAGCTGGTGAAATGCGTCGTCACATGCAGGTGACCATGCAGATATACCTTTGCTGTTGGAAAGCAGACTAGTCAGAGGTGCAATGATGGACGCGAAGTTGCGCACGAAGCGACGAAAGTAAGAGCAAAGACCAACGAAACTTCTTAGGGCTTTCAGTGATGTGGGCATGGGGAAGTCAGCGACAGCTCGAAGCTTATCGGGGTCCGGAAGAACACCGTCTCTTGTGATGACATGTCCCAAGATGGTTAGTTTGCGGGCTGCGAAGTGGCACTTCTTGGTGTTAAGTTGTAGGCCTGCAGAAGCTAGACACGCCAGAACCTCGTGGAGACGACGAAGATGTGTCGGGAAATCAGCTGAAAAGACTACGATGTCATCTAGGTAACACAAGCAAGTTTTCCACTTGTGGGCCCGCAATATGGTATCTATCATGCGTTCAAACGTCGCAGGCGCGTTGCAGAGCCAAATGGCATGACTTTGAACTCATACAGGCCATCTGGCGTTACAAAGGCTGTTTTAGGGCGATCACATTCAGCCATTGGCACCTGCCAATACCCAGAACGCAGATCCAAGGATGTGAAGTACTCGGCACTTTGTAAACAGTCAAGAGCATCGTCTATTCGTGGTAGCGGGTAGACGTCTTTCTTTGTAATCTTGTTTAAGCGGCGATAGTCCACGCAAAATCGAACGGTGCCATCTTTTTTCTTTACCAGAACCACGGGTGACGACCAAGCGCTTTGAGAAGGCTGTATGACTCCACGTTTAAGCATGTCATCTACTTGCTCCGTAATGACGCGGCGCTCTTCGGCAGAAACGCGGTAAGGACGCTGTCGCAGAGGCGAATGTGAGCCGGTGTCAATAGTATGAGTGACAGTCGTGGTGCGGCCCAAAGCAGGTTTCTGAAAGTCGAAAGAAGAGCGAAACTTGTTAAGGAGAGCAATAAGTTGGCTGCGATGCGAGGGGGGGAAGGTCTGCGTCAATAGCATCGTCGAAGGCTGGTGAGCTTGATGGCTCAGACGCCTGAGTGATTGCGGCAATCTGACATGGCGTTTCGTCGGGAAGAATAATATCATTGATATGGTCGACAGGTTGCACATATCCTAACGTTTCACCACGAAGCAAGCCAATGGGGTAGTTGCAGTGGTTGGTAACCAGCATTACGGTTAAACCAGACGCAATCGTAAGAACGGCAAATGGGAGCACGATGCCCTTGCGTTCAGTAAAAACAGGGGATGGCGTAAATACCACCGTGGCGTCAGGTTGCGCCACACATGAAAGGCTAATAGGGACTGAAGCTTCCGGAGGCAAGGTGATGTCGTCGTCAGCGATGAGTTTGCAGAGCAGTGGTGAATGGTCGGGCGATGGAAACTCACAATTTGGCACTAGGGACACTTCCGCACGGCAACAATCGATGATAGCTTCATGACCTGATAAGAAATCCCAACCCAGGATGAGGTCATGAGAGCAAGATGGTAGTACGAAAAATTGGACGATGTACAAAACGTCTTGGATGACGACGCGCGCCGTACACACAGACGAGGGCTGAATGCGTTGCGCGCTAGCCGTGGACAGCACGATGCCACAGAGAGATGTGGTCACTTTCTTCAGTTTGCGACAAAATTTTGCGTTCATCACAGAAACGGCGGCCCCAGTATCAATTAACGCTTGTGTGGCGACTCCCTCAACATTGACATCAACAACATTTCGCGGCGAAAATGGAGGCCTTGATAATTGCGCAGAAGTTGCAGTTCTTGCCTCTGGAACTGCACTGATTAGTTTCCCTCCTCAGGAGGTGGTCTACGACGCATAGGAGATGGTGATCGGCGACGAGGAGATGGGAAACGAGAAGTTGATGGGCGACGATCCGAGTCAGAGTGCCTCTGTTCGTATGCAGACGAGGTGGCCTGCTGCGACGCATAGGTAGGAGTTCCAAAGGAGGCGTACGCAGGTGTGGGACGGCGGCGGCAGTAGCGTGCAATGTGGCCAGCGATGCCACACGCGAAGCAGATAGGACGGTTGTCATGGGTGCGCCACTCATTAGATTGACGGAAAAAGCGAGGTGAGGGCCTGTAAACCGGTGGCGCTGCCGGAGGAGTTGGAGCCGATAAGGCGACTGGATGCGGTGGGGGCCGCGCGACCACAGCTGCGTAGCTGAGAGGTGAAGGCGGCGCAGTTGGTGCGTAGCCAGCAGTTGAGAGATCAGATGGCACCGAAGTGCACGGGTAAGAGGCCGGAACTGTAGGGAGTGCATTGCAAATTTCAGTGCGTATGGCCTGCTGCATATTCGAAGGGAGGCTTGTCGTGGGCGCGTCACTATGCGGCAGCAGGGAAAGCTGTCGGGCGACTTCCTCCCTGATGAAGTCTTTAATCTGGTTCGACAGAGTTCCTTGGTGAACGTTTCCATTGGCGAGTGCGACGGCCGAGATGGAATCTGGTGATGGAACACTCTGTCGGGCGATGGAACGCTGACGACGCAATTCATCGAAGCTCTGGCACAGGCTTACGAGGACCGCCACCGTGGTCGGGCTCTTCGCCAGCAACATCTGGAATGCGCCATCCTCGATGCCTTTGAGAATATGTCGAATTTTCTCTTCTTCAGGCATGGATGAGTTAACACGCCTGCAGAGGTCGAGCACATCCTCAATATAGCTAGTAAAGGTCTCACCAGGTTGCTGGGCTCGGTGGCGCAGACGCTGGTCAGCGCGGAGCTTGCGGACCTCTGGTCGGCCGAACGCTTCGGTCACGAGGGTCTTGAAGGTGGACCAGCTGGCGATGGCGGTTTCGCGGTTGGTGAACCATAGCTTGGCGATGTCAGCCAAGTAAAAGATGACATAGGCAAGCTTGGAGTCGTTGTCCCATTTGTTGCTGGCACTCACGCGTTCGTACAAGGAGAGCCAGTCTTCGACGTCTTGCTCACCACTGCCGCTGAAGATTGGTGGGTCCCGCTGACGGGTAGCACCGGGGCAGGTCGACGGGGCAGCCGATGGTGCTGGCTGGGCTGGGACGGGCTGGTGGGCGACTGCGTCAGTCATGTTTCACGGTAGTCTTTCAGGCAACTTGCGAGAGCGGAGCTCCAGGTCTTCTTGGGGATCTCAGCACCCTCCACCAAATGTGATGACGTTTATTCGAGCCGAGAAGTCGCAGCGAGGTCGCAACGGAAAGTGGGCGTACGGCAAGTCTGGCAGAGACGGCACAAACTCTCGCGCAAGCAGAGCACGGGCTTTTTGTTGTCTTCCGAAGGCGCATACGCGTTGGTGCGTATGCTCCACTACACTTGTATGTTCTTACCCGCCTTACCGCGAGGAATGATATGGCCCTTATACAGCCGCTTATCACAATCATTGTCCATACTTTTAGTAAGATGAACTGGCGCTATTTGCCGTGAAATGGCCCTTGCGCCACAAAACATCAAACATCATCATCAACTTTCAAAGAAGATATGGGGTATACCGAAAGGACAGGAATGGCACTGCCCATTCATCCGGCGGTGTCGCTATCGTGGGGCAGAAAGCACTCCCGTCCCAAAACTTCGCTCTGGTTACCGACTTAGAGGCAGTGGCAATACGAACCCTTATCTTTGGGCGAATGACAACTGTGTGCTCATTATATATCCCTCCAGACTACCACCTGTCTACTAAAGAGTTTGAAACTCTAGTTGACCAGCTCCCGCATCCATTCCTCTTGGTTGGAGATTTTAATGAGCACAACCCCCTATGGGAATGCAGAAGAACAGATTCTCGAGGCTCCCTAATCGAAAACTTCCTCTTGTACTCCGGCTACGGTATATTTAACAAAAAAAAAACCAACGTACTTCAACGCAGCGTACTACTCATACACAGCCATAGATCTTGCTATCGGCTCCCCTTCGCTCATGGCAACCACAGATTCGTCTGTTATTCATAACCTATTTGGAAGTGATCATTTTCCTGTCTGCCTAAAACACACAGGAAGTACAAATAAGACGACTACAAGTGTATTTAGGTTTAGAGAACAAGACGCTGACTTTGGTGTGTAGCGACACCACGGACCCGAGCTAACGGGGGGGTTTCGGCTCCCTCCAACGCCTAGCCGTGCGTGGCTTTGCCGTGTCCGGGGAAAAGGGGATCCTGGGGGTTGAGCCAATGCTGGGTGATTGGACCTTTAAGGCCCCCCGGCAGAGGCAACACACCCCTTTGGCCCCAGCTTCACGTAGACGGCACCCCTGGGCTGACCCACCCAGGGGAAATCGGCAGTCGCCTTTTCCTATCTCTCTCTTCCTACATCTTAGTCTTTTCTCGTCTTTAAATCTATCCTGTCTTCTTCTCTCTTCCATTTACTTCCGATTTTTCTTGGCGGCAAGGGTTAACCTTGTGTAATTGCTCAACCTTGAGTAGTTATATTTGGTTATAGTGGCAATGTACGGCTGGCGTCTGCAGCCTTATGCTATTAAGTGCTTCAGCGTCCCCTGGTTGGACTCCATGGTGGGTGGCCGCCATTTCTGCCGAAAAAAAAGTACACTACTATGGGAACACCTGCATTTCCCCATCTCCTAGATCGTCTTCCGCTTAAGAGGGGACGCACCGATGAAATATTACTTTTCAACCAACCCAGACAATGCTTTCCGAAATTCCATGTAGTGCACAGCGAAAAGCCAACAAAACAAGCCAGAGCCATATCTCCATTTCTTGTTGCTAAATCTCTGACTGAGCTCTTTGGCCAAGGATACAAGGTTACAAAGATGGCTAGTGGAGACCTTCTCCTTGAGCTGCCAGAAAAACACCACTATGAAAAACTTGGCAGTCTCAAAGCATTTGGCAATATCCCAGTATCTGTTTCACCTCATAGATCAATGAACACCTCACGCGGAGTTGTTTCAGAAGCAGACCTTCTTGAAATGTCTGAACAGGAACTGCTTGAGGGGTGGAAGGAGCAAAATGTCACGGATGTGAAACGAATCGTCATCAGACGCGACAACAAAGAAATACCTACAAAACATATAATACTCACTTTTGGATCTAGCACACTGCCTTCATCTATAGACACAGGCTACATCAAACTCTCTGTCCGTCCCTACATTCCCAATCCGAGACGGTGTTATAAATGTCAACGATTTGGTCATGGTTCGCAGAACTGCCGGGGTCAGGAAACTTGTGCAAGATGTGGTGGCCGCGGCCACCCATCTGATAACTGTGTTACCGCGCCTCACTGCGTGAACTGTGACGGGGAACACGCCGCGTATTCGCGTTCGTGTCCTAACTGGAAGAAAGAAAAAGAAATCATCACTCTTAAAGTCAAAGAAAACATCACAATCAAAGAAGCAAGACGAAGAGTGTCGTCATTTTACGGCGCAACATATGCTGATGCGGCGCGCCAGGGGGCAACGCCGCACCAGCCCTCGCCACCCCTTCGGCCTGCGCAGAGCGAGCCGTCGGCTGTGGCACCTGCCCCCAAGGCGGCTGTAGCCCAGGCTACACCGCCTACTCCCAAATAGAGACCGGAGACTCCAGAGTCCTCGGGTCTCAAGGCCTCACCTCACCAGGCGAGGCCCGAAATTCGAACTAGCAGCCCGCACGTGCGGGCATCCAGTGCCTCCGAGGAGGCAATGGATACGTCGGTACCCGTGGTGCCGAAAGAGCGGCGTGGCTCCTTGGAGCGCGCCCAGAAAACAAAAAAGCCGATAACAGGGCCTGGTGACGGCCCTGTTAAGTGAACTCAAACTACCTGTCTAAACAGCCACTCGCTTTTCGTACACACAGCACTATTTTACATTCACCATGAACACTCAAATTATACAATGGAACGTCAGGGGCCTTCTCAGAAACCTTGACGACATCCAAGAGCTCTTACACGAACACTCTCTAAAAGTGCTGTGTGTACAAGAAACACACCTTAACTCAAAACACACAAACTTTCTTCGTAAATACGTTATTTTCCGAAAGGACCGTGTTGATGCTATGACATCATCCGGAGGTGTTGCCATCATAGTGAATCAAGGAATTGCATGCACACACTTACAACTCCAAACATCCCTTGAGGCAGTGGCTGTTCGAGCAGTTCTTTTTGACAAACTGATCACAATCTGCACTATCTACATCCCTCCTAGCTATCAGCTGCAAAAACGTGATTTACACTCTTTAATTGATGAACTTCCGGAGCCCTATGTTCTCCTTGGAGACTTTAATGCGCATAGCAGGCTATGGGGTGACTCTCGGTATGACGCGCGAGGTCGACTGATTGAACAGTTCCTTCTCTGCTCGAGCGCGTGTCTCCTAAATCGAAAAGAACCAACCTATTATAATCTCGCCAATAACACCTACTCCTCCATAGACCTAAGCATAGTATCTCCATCTCTTGTGCCTCTACTCCAGTGGAAAGTCGTTAGTAATCTGTACGGAAGTGACCACTTCCCCATAGTTTTGAGCACAAATACAGTAACTGAGTGTCCATCACGTGTTCCCAAGTGGCTCATAAACAGGGCCGACTGGGAACACTTTTATACCATCGCTCGTCTAGGTTGGAATGACATAAGTACTTTGAACATTGATGTTGCTGTTAACTACTTCACAGCATTTTTGATTGATGCTGCAACAAAATGCATCCCACAAACAAATGGACACCCTGGAAAACGGCGTGTGCCATGGTGGAACTCTGAATGCCGAAACGCGCGCAAACAGCAAAGAGAGCTTGGAGGCTGCTTCGGAACTCACCGACAGCCGAAAATCTTGACACCTTCAAGAAAATAAAGTCTCAAGGCAGGAGAACGCGTCGGCAGGCCAGAAGAGAAAGCTGGCAGAAGTTTTTGTCAGGGATCAATTCATACACACAGGAAGCTAAAGTCTGGAACATGGTCGGTAGGATAGCAGGAAAACAAGTACACACACTTCCACTCGTAAACACTCAGGGTGACACCTTGGAAGATCAGGCAAACTTCCTCGGTGCACACTTCGAACAGGTGTCCAGCTCATCCCACTATACTGACACTTTCCAAAAATACAGAACAAGAATAGAAAAGCAGAAACTCGAACATAAATGCACTAGATACGAGGCATATAATCAAGCGTTCAGTCTAGCTGAGCTGCGAATGTCTCTAAACTCCTGCAGTACTTCTGCCCCAGGTTCTGACCGTGTCGTTTATGAAATGTTAAAAAACCTACCGATCGAAACACGAAAAACCTTACTTTGTTTGTACAATGCTATCTGGTTTTCTGGCACTATCCCTAACTCCTGGAAAGAGGCTACTATAATCCCCATTTTCAAAGAGGGCAAGGACCCTTCTTTACCTTCGAGTTATAGGCCTATTGCACTCACAAGCTGCTTGTGCAAAATCTTCGAAAAAATGATAAACTGCAGACTTGTACATTTCCTTGAAACAAACAATTTGCTCGACCCATTTCAGTGCGGGTTTCCAGAAAGTAGATCCACCATAGACCACCTTGTTCGTATCGAGGCACAGATCAGGGACGCCTTCGTCCATAAACAATATTTTCTCTCTGTATTCCTCGATATCGAAAAGGCTTATGATACTACATCGCGTTTCGGAATTCTAAGAGACCTGTCCCACCTTGGCGTGCGCGGAAGAATGTTCCACATAATCGAAAGTTACCTGTCAAACCGGACATTCCGTGTCCGAGTGGGCACGGCTCTTTCCCAAACATTCGTCCAGGAAACCGGCGTGCCACAAGGTGGTGTACTTAGCTGCACACTTTTTCTCATCAAGATGAATTCCTTACACTTGTCCATCCCCCGCAATATGTTTTATTGTACATATGTCGACGACGTCCAGCTTGGCTTTAGATCTTGCAACCTGGTAATGTGTGAGCGACAGGTTCAGTTAGGTTTAAACAAGGTCTCCAAATGGGCAGAGGAAAACGGATTCCGACTGAACCCACTAAAGAGCACGTGTGTCTTGTTCTCCCGAAAGAGAGGCATGCACTCAGAACCTGACATTGAATTGAACGGTCAACGTCTGTCTGTCAATGTGGAGCATAAATTCTTAGGATTAATCTTGGACAACAAGTTGACCTTCGTACCGCACATCAAGTATCTAAAAACAAAATGTTTAAAAGCCATGAATGTTTTAAAAGTGTTGTCACGTACTACGTGGGGTAGTGACAGGCAATGCCTCATGAATCTGTATCGAAGCCTCATTCGCACCCGCTTAGATTATGGGGCCATTGTTTATCAGTCTGCAACACAAAGTGCTTTGAAGATGCTAGACCCCGTGCACCATTTGGGCATCCGCCTTTCTACGGGTGCTTTTCGCACCAGCCCCGTAGAAAGCCTTTATGTTGAGTCGAATGAGTGGTCGCTTCATCTGCAGAGAACTTACATGTCCTTTGTTTATTTCCTTAAGGTGAAAGCAGATAAAAAGCACCCCTCATACTCCACTATTATTGATTTGTCGAGCTCCATTCTGTTTCAAAACAGGCCTTCGATGAGGCAGCCCTTCTCAGTTTGCCTGAAAAGTCTAGCTGAGGAAACTGGAGTCTCACTTGAACATAGTTTAATGGCTCCTGTAGCATATCTGCCACCGTGGCAGTGGCAGACTATAGACTGTGATGTGTCCTTTCTTGAAGTTACAAAACATGCGCCTATTGCCCATATCCGAACATACTTCCTGGAACTTCAACACAAATACACACGTCCTGAGTTCTTTACAGATGCCTCCAAGTCTAACTCCTCTGTGTCCTACGCTGCTGTCGGCCCATCCTTTTGGGATGCTGGCCCTCTACATCCAGGCACAAGTATCTTCACAGCGGAAGCCTACGCGATACTTGTGGCGGCTAAACATATCAAGCAATTACAAATACAAAAAGCAGTAATTTATACAGACTCCCTCAGTATAGTAACGGCTCTGCACACTCTTAAAAAACACAAAAACCCAGTCCTTGTCTCACTTTACTCCATTTTATGCACACTATACACAGTCAAACAACATGTTGTAGTGTGCTGGGTGCCAGGGCACCGTGAGATTCAAGGCAACGTGAGGGCGGATCAGCTCGCTGCATCCGTGCACAAAAGCACTGCCCCTACACCCATATCAATCCCAGCCGTTGATCTTAAGCCGTCTCTCAAACGAAACCTCAGAGTATACTGGCAGAGCAAGTGGGATACACACACACAAAACAAACTACACGTTATTAAGCCACACCTTGGTCATTGGCTGCCTGTATCGAAATCGCGTCATACAGAGGTAATACTAACGAGACTCAGGATAGGACACACATACACGACACACACAGACCTTTTGTCCGGTGGCAATCCACCATTGTGTGACAGATGTGGTGAAGTATTGACAGTCCTTCACATTTTAATTGAGTGCAAACAATTGGACACTGTAAGAAAACAACACTTTCCATTACCCTACCGACAACATATACCTTTGCACCCTGCAATGTTCGTCGGTAGGGAACCGCTTTTTAGTCACAAATCATTGTTAGCGTTTTTTAAAGAAATTCATAGCTTTCACATCATATACCCGGGCATCCCGTAGCATGACCTCTCCAGAGAGGTTTTTGCTGCGGTGGTTACACAAGAAAGCACTTGCCTCACGGCCCTTGGACGCAAGGGTATGAACGAGTGAGGCACTTGTGCTAATGCCATACATATCCACCATCGTCTTTTATTATCACCAACTTTTGTCATCTATTCACACCGCACACACCTTTCACGACATGGTCATGATTTTATTACTTGTATGTTTTTACCCGCCTTACCGCGAGGAATTTTATGGCCCTTATACAGCCGCTTATCACAATCATTGTCCATGTTTTTAGTAAGATGAACTGGCGCTCTTTGGCCGTGAAATGACCCTTGCGCCATAAAACATCAAACATCATCATCATCATCAACAAGACGCTGACTGGACAAAATTCCGAGAACTTACAGAACTGTCGCGTTCTTCTATTGAAAACTTAGACATTGATGACTGTGAAGCATTGGTCGTACTTCATATCATACAGGCCGCAGAGCGATCGACCCCACAGACAGCTGACAAGACGCGAAACAAACGACGGATTGGTGGAACGCCGAGTGCAAAAAAGCTCGCGAGAACCAAAACAAAGCTTGGTCGAAATTTCGCAGGTACCCGACAATTGACAACCTGATGAATTTCAAGCGTGCAAAAGCAAATGGTAGGCGTATTCGACGAGAATCAAAGAGGCAGATCTGGCAGTCCTTTCTCTCGCCAGTTAACTCCCACACTGATACGCATAGGATGTACAACAGAGTAAGAACACTTCAAAGGCACAACACTCACCCTGTCCCTCTCTTCAGTACTACTGGTGATACGCTGGAACACCAGGCAGATGTCATAGGCCAACACTTTGAGTATATCTTCAGCTCAGCACATTATACAGACTCCTTTAAACGACACAAGCTTGCTGAGGAACGTAAGCCTATCCGCGATAGAAGGCCGTCTGCTGGAGGCTACAATACTCTGTTTACCATCGATGAATTGAAGGCAGTGCTGGCGACATGTGGCAACTCAGCTGCAGGCCAAGGCAAGATTACATATGGCATGCTGAAACACTTACACGAACACACGCTTGATGTCATTCTCTTACTCTTCAACAGCGCATGGTCCTCCGGGCGTCTACCCAAGGCCTGGAAAGAGGCAGTTATAATACCCATCCTCAAACAAGGAAAAGAAGCCACACTTGTCACTAGCTATAGGCCTATCGCCCCGACTAGCTGCTTGTGCAAGGTATTTGAAAAAATGGTAAACCGCCGCCTCATGTATTACCTTGAATATAATGGCCTCCTTGACCGTCGTCTATCTGGATTCAGATCAGGCCAGTCGACAGCTGACCAACTCGTAGCATTCGAATCCTACGTCAGGGATGCCTTCATTCACAAACAACACTGCCTTTCTGTATTTTTCGACTTGGAGAAGGCTTATGACACGACATGGCGTTATGGCATTCTTCGTGACTTGCAATCTCTTGGAGTGTCAGGGAACATGCTGAATACAATTCAAAGCTACCTCTCTGAACGTACGTTCGTGGTTCGTGTTGGAAATGTCCTTTCAAGGCGGTTTACGCAGGAAAATGGTGTCCCCCAAGGTGGCGTACTTAGTTGCACACTGTTCATCGTAAAAATGAACTCCATAAACACTATACTGCCTAAAACAATTTCCTACTCTTATATGTGGATGACATTCAGATCAGCTTCAAATCGTGCAACCTAGCCGTCTGCGAACGTCAGATTCAGTTGGCAGTAAATAAGCTCTCAAGCTGGGCAGACAAAAGTGGCTTTAAGTTTAACTGTGACAAGACTGTCTGCCTACTCTTTTCAAAACTACGTGGCATAAGGCCGTCCCCCAACATTTCAATGAACGGACACACCATTGCTACTAAGAAGGATCATAAATTTCTAGGTGTTGTGATGGATGAAATGCTCAGGTTTGTCCCAAACATCAAGCAGCTGTAACTGAAATGCTTGAAAGCCTTCAACTTGCTCAAGATTCTCTTGCATCAGTCATGGGGTACAGATCGTCACTGTCTACCAAACCTTCTCAGTAGTGTAGTGCTCTCACGTATTGATTATGGCTCGGTTGTGTACGAATCAGCATCGAGATCCGCACTTTAGATGCTCGACCCAGTGCATCACCATGGGCTTCGTCTGACCAGTGGCGGTTTCCGAACCAGCCCAATAGCCAGCCTGTATGTTGAGACAGATCGGTGGTCATTAGAACGACGACGGCAGTTCACAAGCATCAAGTATGCAACCAAGGTGCTCTCTCATGTCGACCACCCATCTCGCGAGCCATTGCAGGATACATCAAACGCCCACCTGTTCTTGGGGCGACCATCAGCTATGCCAACGTATCCCATCAGAGTGGCCTCACACTTTGAAAATCTTAATATACCCGTCGCCAATATTCAACCAAGTTCCCTCAAGGACACTGTGGCACCATGAGAAATGCGAGCTATCAAGTGCGACTTGTCATTCCTAGAGGTAGGAAAGCATGGCCTCCCAGTCGCAATCGATCAGCATTTTATGTACTTGCAGGCAAAATACAGGTGTGCTGAGTACTACACTGATGCTTCCAAGTCCTCGGCCGTCGCATGTGCTGCATACGGCCCAGCTTACTCTGAATCTGCAACAATGAATGAAAATACCAGCATATTTACTGCTGAGTGCTATGGCGTACTGCTAGCTATAAGGCACATCTTAAAGAAGAAAGAACCAGCCTCCATCATATACACAGATTCCCTCAATGAAGTGACTGCGTTGTCTTCCGCAAAGACACATAAAAATCCAGTGACTAATACCCTTCTAAACTGCCTCATGTAAGCCTACAGATCCAACCTGAAAATCACGCTATGCTGGATTCCGGGACACTGCAACATAGCTGGCAATGAGGCAGCGGACCGACTTGCGAAGTCCGCTGCACTCCGCCCAACAGTAGACGTAGTCGTCATCTCATATGAGGACTTGAGGCCGCTAACCAGAAACCGAATGCGTAAGCAATGGCAAGAGGAATGGAACACAGCAATTGAAAACAAATTGCACACAGTAAGGCCAAGAATAGGTAGATATGCTCCTGAAAAACGTAACAGGCATCAAGAGGTTGCACTGTGCAGAGTCAGGATCGGTCATACACATGCAACACACACGCACCTTTTAAGCAACTCTCCTGCACCATGCTGTGAAAAATGTGGTGATGTGCTATCTGTCGTTCACGTTTTAATTATGTGCCCGTATTTTGAACCACAAAGACTACATCACTTCCCAAAGCTAAACAAGTGCCACATACCGCCTCACCCATTATTTTTTCTTGGGGACGATCCCATGTTTCCCATAAAAGTAGTTTTAAAGTTCTTAGCTGTTGTTGGATTCCTGCACTTAATTACATATTCTCACTAATCTCAGCCCTCTCTCAATCCTGAGAGAACCGCTGAGACTTCTTTACCAAATGTCATGCAGCACGCACTCCTTGTCCTGACAAGGACCACTGCTGCCACTGCTTGACGTTTTAAAACCTATAGGTTTAGACCGTTTTAAAGTCATCACACATAGTCATTACACTTAAGTTTAATCCCTATGCTCCACTCTTTTATTATTGCCACCCCGAGATTTTTTCTATAATTGAACCAACGGAAAACCCTGTGTTTGGCGCTCTTTGGCCTGAGTTGCCCTTGCGCCACTGAAATCTACCATCATCATCATCAACACGGAACACACACAACCAACACAACTGCGACGGCAGTGAAGCCAAGGGAGAGCGGCCGTTTACTTGGCGCAAAGCTAGACTGCAGCGCCCCCACACTCCCTAGGAGCAAATCACGCCCGCCTCGAAAGGAGGAGTTCGGAAACTGAAAAAGTATCTATAAACGTTGGGGGCGCCTGCGCAAGTAGGCGTTTGGTGTGTAGCTACACCACGAACTTGAGCTAACGGGGCCCCGCAGAGGCGCCTGCGCAAGTAGGCGTTTGGTGTGTAGCGACACCACGGACCCGAGCAAACGGGGGAGTTTTGACTCCCTCCCATGGCTAGCCGTGCGTGGCTTTGCCGTGTCCGGGGAAAAGGGGATCCTGGAGGTTGAGCTGACGCTGGGTGATTGGACCTTTAAGGCCCCCCGGCAGAGGCAACACACCCCTTTGGCCCTGGCTTCACGTAACCGGCACCCCCGGATTGACCCGCCTGGGGGGAATGGGCAGTCGACTTTTCCTGTTTTCCCCTCCCAACTTCGTCTTTTTTCTTACTTTAAATCTTTCCTGTCCTCTACTCTCTTCCGTTGACTTCCGTGTTTCCTGGCGGCAAGGGTTAACTCTGTGTGGCTATCCTACCTTGGATACACCATATTCGGTTATAGTGGTGGTGTACAGCTAGCGTCTGCAGGGCCTGTGCTTGCAGAACCTGCAGCGTCCCCTTGCAGGGCTCCAGAATGGGCGGCTGGCACCGCTGCCAAAAAGAAACTTTTCTTATGGCTAGTTTCTTCCCCCCCCCTCCCTGATCGCCCTCAGAAAAGAGGGCGCACCGATGAAGTCTTCCAGTTTTTTGGTCACCAGAGAGTATCCTTTCCCCGATTCCACGTTGTCCACGCTGACACACCCGGCAAACCAGTGAGAACAATTTCACCTTTTCTTGTTTCGAAGTCTTTGACAGAAATCTTTGGCCCAGGATATAAAGCATCGAGAATGGCAAGTGGTGACCTCCTGTTGGAGCTCCGCGACTAAAAACAATATAAAAAATTTTCTAATCTAGTGAAATTAGGAGATACCAAATTAATAGTAACCCCACACCGAACCATGAACACCACCCGTGGCGTTGTTTCAGATGATGACCTGTTAGGGCTGACGGAGGCTGAACTCCTGGAGGATTTTAGCGAACAGAATGTCATCAACGTGAAACGAATTAGGATGAGGCGTGATGGCAAAGAAATCCAGACTAAGCACCTGATACTTACTTTCAATTCAAGTGTACTGCCCGACTCCGTTGAGGCTGGGTACATCAAGCTTCGAGTGAGGCCATATATACCAAACCCTCTCCGATGTTTCAAATGCCAGAGTTCGGCCACAGTTCCCAGAACTGCCGAGGCCGCCTATTTTGTGCGAAATGCAGTGCTGAAGAACACACATCTGATGCCTGTGAAAACTCTCCTCACTGTGCGAACTGTAACGGGGAGAATGCCGCATACTCACGGTCATGCCCATGCTGGAAAAAAGAAAAGGAAATTGTCACAATTAAAGTAAAACAAAACATTTCATTTAGGGAGGCACGAAGGCAGGTGTCCTACCTGCCAGAAACCAGCTTTGCTGAAGTGGCGCGTCAGGGGGCAGCGCCACGACTGCCCCCGGCGCCTGTCTGGCACACGCGTAGTGAGCCAGTGGTGACGCCATCCGCCCCCTCGGTGGTTGCAGGAAGTGCTGCTCCGCCATCCAAAAAAGACCCATCCACCTCCGGGCTAGGGGCCGCGAAGGTCTCGTCCTTTCAGGCGAGGCCCTCAAAACAAATGCAGCGCTCGCAAAAGCGCGTGTCCAGCGCCTCGCAAGAGACAATGGACACAACACCGAGCGTGAGGGCGCAGCCAGCGCCTAAGGATCGGCACGACTCTGTCGACCGATCCAAAAAAGAAAAAGCTCGTGTCACGGCCCCTGGAAAGGGTCCGTGAGCTTACTTTCCATCCTTGAGCACACAACACAAAACACACCTAAAATGGACACACAAATACTACAGTGGAAAATGAAGTTAATTTCGCTAAGTACCACATTATCCACAGTGACAGCACACCTCTAAGAAAACTATCCACATTTTTGGTGGCCAAATGTCTAAAAGAAAAAAATAGGACCCACATACAAAGCATCCAAAATGTCAAGCGGTAACCTCCTTTTCGAGGTAACCGAAAAAGACCAAGTGCCTAAGCTATCCCAACTAACCAGCATTGCAGAAACAGCTGTCACCATTTCGGTCCACGGCTCTCTAAACACCAGCAGCGGAGTAATCTCTGAGGAAGTCTTCTTAGGCCTTAGTGACGAAGAGCTCCTCGAAGGATTCCAAGACCAAAATGTCATAAAGGTCTGAAGAATAGTAATCCGTCGCAATAATCAATAAGTGCCCACCAAACACGCAATACTAACCTTCGGAACAAGTGAAATGCCCACCTCTCTTAAGGCTGGGTACGTAAAAAATAACGTCAGACCCTACAACCCCAGACGCTGTTTCAAACGTCAAAGATTCGGACACGCCTCGCACTCTTGCAGAGGCAAAGAAACATGCGCAAAATGTAGCGCAAAGGACCACAAATCAGAAGACTGCTCATCCTCACCTTACTGTGGTAACTGTGACGGGGAACACCCAGCGTATTCCCGGTCATGCCCATGTTGGAAAAAAGAAAAAGAAGTGATCGCTCTGACCGTGAAAGAAAAAATATCATTCAGCGAAGTGTGAAAACAGCTATCATACCTTTTCCACAGAAGTTACGCCGATGTGACGCAGTCGGGGGCAGCGTCACAATGGCCTCAGGAGTTGACCGCTACCACACCCAGTGGTCCTGTGGTGACTCAAACCGCCCCCTTAAAAGAAGCAGCGCCAGGTGCTCCATGCACATCAAAGGGACTGCAGACTCCCGTCTCCTTGGGCACTAAACTCAATAGAGTGCCAAGGCCTGAGATACGTTTCTCAGCGCCTCACTCTCGATCTGCCAGCGCCTAAGACAAGGCAATGGAGATCGACCACAAAACTTCAGTGTCATCGACACTGAAGGACAAGCGCTCTCTCGAGCGTACCAAACAGGACAAGGACAAAGTCCCAGTAACCACAATAACTAAGCGATAACCGTAATGGTTATCGTATTTCTCTCCCCGCAGGGGCGCCTGCGCAAGTAGGCGTTTGGTGTGTAGCGACACCACGGACCCGAGCTAACGGGGGAGTTTCTACTCCCTCCCACGCCTAGCCGTGCGTGGCTTTGCCGTGTCCGGGGATAAGGGGATCCTGGGGGTTGAGCCGACGCTGGGTGATTGGACCGTTAAGGCCCCCCCGGCAGAGGCAACACACCCCTTTGGCCCCGGCTTCACGGAGACGGCACCCCTGGGCCGACCCACCCAGGGGAAATCGGCAGTCGCCTTTTCCTATCTCTCTCTCCCTACATCTTCGTCTTTATCTCTCGCTATTTATCTGTCCTGTCTTCTACTCTCTTCTGTCTACTTACAAACTTCCTGGCGGCTAGGGTTAACCCTGTGCAAATAGACTACCTTGGTCTAGGCGCATTGGGTTATAATAGCGTTGTAGGGCTGGCATCTGCAGGTTTTAGCATCCACAAACTTGTAGCGTCCCCTCGTTGGGCTCCGTGGTGGCTGGCCGCCAACACTTCTGAAGAAAATTAAACTGGCATGCATGGAGCATTTCCCTTATTAAGTGATCGTACCGCCTTAAAGCGGGTACGCGCCGATGATATAAATTTTTTCAACCAGCCAAAAGAAACATATCCTCACTTTCATGTTATCCACTGTGAAAAAACTGAAAAGCAAGCCAGGACCGTTTCTCCTTTCGTAGTTGCTAGATGTCTTACCGAAACTCTTGGCACAGGATACAAGGTAACCAAAATGGCTAGCGGGGACCTTCTCCTCGAAATCTGTGACAAAGAACAATTTGAAAAGCTAGACCGTCTTTCAGATTTCGGTGGACTACCAATAACCATAACACCACATAGATCAATGAACACAACTCGCGGAGTGGTATCTGACATGGACTTACTTGACTTGACTGAGACACCCCGCAGGGGCGCCTGCGCAAGTAGGCGTTTGGTGTGTAGCGACACCACGGACCCGAGCTAACAGGGGAGTTTCTACTCCCTCCCACGCCTAGCCGTGCGTGGCTTTGCCATGTCCGGGGAAAAGAGGATCCTGGGGGTATAGCCGACGCTGGGTGATTGGACCGTTAAGGCCCCCCGGCAGAAGCAACACACCCCTTTGGCCCCAGCTTCACGTAGATTGCACCCCATGGGCTGACCCACCCAAGGGAAGTCGGCAGTCGCCTTTTCCTATCGCTCTCTTCCTACATCTTCGTCTTTTTCTCTCACATTTTATCTGTCCTGTCATCTTCTCTTTTCCGTTTACTTCCAAATTTCCTGGCGGCGAGGGTTAACCCTGTGTAGTTACCCAACCTTGGGTAGTTATATTCGGTTATAGCGGCGATGCATGGCTGGCGTCTCCAAGTGTTTACTATTCAACCTTGTAGCGTCCCCTTGTTGGGCTCGGTTGTGGGTGGCCACCATCGCCGCCGAATTTAAAATGCTTTTTATGGAAAACCCTTTTCCTGCACTCTCTGTTCACCGCCTGAAAAGGTGGCGCACCGATGACAGCTTCTTTACTGCACAGCCTAAACAGGCCTTCCCCAAGTACCATGTAAGAAAGAAGGTAGTTGTCAGGTTGTCATAGGTAGGAGTATGAACATTGATTGTTGTTTTATTCTATATACTGCGGGACTTGTTTGTCATGCTCGTCACACTAGGTACGATGTAAATTATGTTACGCCTTTACTGTTCATTCCTTTTTCAAACAATTACCCTGTGCTAAAAAGTGCCTAGCCCTCAACATGTATTCCCCTCGTGTATGTATGTGTTATAACTTGAAAGCCCAAATGATTTGTTTTTTTTCTTTCTTTTTATTGTTCACATTCTATGAAATGCACTTCCTGCTAAAGTCCCAAATGGGATTAGCAGTATCTGTAAATAAATAATAAATAAATAATATTAATAATCCACAGCCAAAATGAAAGGAAAGCAGTTCGATCAATTTCACCATTTATTGTCTCAAAAATGCTCACAGATGCAATTGGCCCTGGCTATAAAGTAACTAAGATGGGGAATGGCAATCTCCTTCTAGAAGTGCGCGACAAAACTCAGTACGACAAGCTCACAAAACTCGTTTCAATTGATAAAATCCCAATATCAGTGGGCCCACATAGGTCGATGAACACAGTGCGTGGTGTCATATTTGATGATGACCTCCTCGAGCTGTCTGAAAGTGAATTGCTCGAAGGCTGACAAGAACAAAATGTATGAAAGTACAAAGAATAATAATCAGGCGAGATAATAAACAGATCGCAACCAAGTACATCATAGTTACCTTCGGTACAAGCAACCTTCCCGACTCTATTGAAACTGGTTACTGCGAGCTTCCTGTCAGACCTTATATACTGAATCCTCGCTGATGTTTCAAGTGTCAGCGCTTCGGACACGGATCCGAAACGTGCAGAGGGCACGCTAGGTGCGCGAAGTGCGCATCTTGTGAACATGTATTCGAAAAGTGCACTTCAGAAGCGTGTTGCGCTAACTGTGACGGAGATCACGCTGCCTACTCCCGATCATGCCCTGCATGGAAAAAAGAGAAACAGATATTAGAACTTAAGGTCAAGTTCAACCTGTCATTTCAAGAGGCACGTCAACGTTTTTCTACACACAATATTTCTGAACCTTCCTTCGTCGACGTGGCGCGTCGAGGCGCCGTGCCACGTCTTTCGGCACCCGCGAGATTCACACCAAGTGTGACGGCGGTTGTGCCAGAAGCGCCTCCGGCTGGAGCAGTCTGTACTTCTCCGCCTCCTGTTCAAAAGGGCGAGCAGACTTCAGAGACTGCTGGACCACGGACCACTGCAAGCACAGTCAGGTCAGAAACTGCCATAAACGTGCCTGCCAAGCAGGCACCATCCACCACCTCAGAAGAGGTGATGGACACAAGCCGTACTCCTCCGGCGCCCCACACGCTGAAGGAAAGGTGCAGCTCTTTGGAGCGAAGCAAGAAAAAGAAAACCTGTATTACAGGGCCCCAACAGGCCCTGTAACTCAAGGCAACGTTTCTGTACACACAGCACTTAACTACATTAAAAATTGAGACACATATTTTACAGTGGAAGATCAAAGGACTACTGAGAAACCTTGACGATATTCAAGAACTTTTAGATAAACAGTCACTAAAAGTGCTGTGTGTACAAGAAACACACATAAAACCCAGGATCACAAATTTTCTACGCCAGTATGTCATTTTTCGAAAGGACAGGAATGAAGCCGTCACATCATCTGGTGGTGTGGCCATTACAGTAAATCAAGGGATTGCATGTACTCATCCACCACTCGAAACATCTCTTGAAGCAGTGGCTATTCGTGTAGTCCTCCTGAACAAATTCGTGACCATCTGTTCTGTCTACATACCTCCACACTACCCCCCGCTGGGGCGCCTGCGCAAGTAGGCGTTTGGTGTGTAGCGACACCACGGACCAGAGCTAACGGTGGGGGGGGGGGGGGGGTTGGCTCCCTCCCACGCCTAGCCGTGCGTGGCTTTGCCGTGTCCGGGGAAAAGGGGATCCTGAGGGTTGAGCCTACGCTGGGTGCTTGGACCTTTAAGGCCCCCGGTAGAAGCAACAGACCCCTTTGGCCCTGGCTTCACGTAGACGGCACCCGCGGATTGACCCGCCTGGGGGGAATCGGCAGTCGCCTTTTCCTGCCTCCCCCTCACATCTTCGTCTTTTCCCTTACTTCAAATCTTTCCTGTCCTCTACTCTTTTCCGTTGACTTCCGTGTTTTCTGGCGGCAAGGGTTAACCCTGTGTGGCTATCCTACCTTGGATACACCACATTCGGTTATAGTGGTGGTGTACAGCTGGCGTCTGCAGGTCCTGTGCTTACAGACCCTGCAGCAATCCCCTTGTAGGACTCCATGGTGGGTGGCTGGCGCCGTTGCCGAAAATAAACCTTTTCTTATGGCTTGTTCATTCCCCCCACTCCCTGATCGCCCTCAGAAAAGAGGGCGCACCGATGAAGTATTCCAGTTTTTTGGTCACCAAAGAGTATCCTTTCCCCGATTTCACGTTATCCACGCTGACACACCCGGCAAACCAGTGAGAACAATTTCACCTTTTCTTGTTTCGAAGTCTTTAATAGAAATCTTTGGCCCAGGATATAAAGCATCGAGAATGGCAAGTGGTGACCTCCTGTTGGAGCTCCGCGACCAGAAATAATATGAGAAACTGCCTAATCTAGTGAAATTTGGAGATGCCAAAATAATATAACCCCACACCAAACCATGAACACCACCCGTGGCGTTGTTTCAGACGATGACCTGTTAGGGCTGACGGAGGCTGAGCTCCTGGAGGGTTTCAGCGAACAGGATGTCATCAACGTGAAGCGAATTAGGATAAGGCGTGATGAAAAAGAAGTCCACACTAAGCACCTAATACTTACCTTCAATTCAAGTGTACTGCCTGATGCCGTTGAGGCTGGGTATATCAAGCTTCGAGCGAAGCCAAATATACCAAACCCTCTCCGATGTTTCAAATGCCAGCGGTTCGGCCAAGGTTCACAGAACTGCCGAGGCTGCCTAACTTGCGCCAAATGCAGTGCTGAAGAACACACATCTGAAGCCTGTGAAAACTCTCTTCACTGTGCGAACTGTAATGGGGAGCATGCCGCATACTCACGGTAATGCCCATGCTGGAAAAAAGAAAAGGAAATTGTTACAATTAAAGTAAAACAAAACATTTCCTTTAGGAGGCACGAAGGCAGGTGTACTACCTACCAGAAACCAGCTTTGCCGAAGTGGCGTGTCAGGGGGCAGCGCCACGACGGCCTCCGACGGCTGTCTGGCACACGCGTAGTGAGCCGGCGGTGACGCCATCCGCCCCCTCGGCGGTTGCAGCCAGTGCTGCTGCGCCATCGAAAAAGGACCCACCAACCTCCGGGCTGGGGGCCGCGAAGGCCTTGTCTTTAGAGGCGAGGCCCTCAAAACAACTGCAGCACTCGCAAGAGCGCTTGTCCAGTGCCTCGCTAGAGGCAATGAACACAACTCCGAGCGTGAGGGCGCAGCAGGCGTCTCAGGATCGGCGCAACTCCGTCGACCGATCCAAAAAAGAAAAATCTCGTGTCACGGCCCCTGGAAAGGGTCCGTGAGCTAATTTTTCATCCTTCAGCACACAGCACAAAACACATTTAAAATGGACACGCAGATTTTACAGTGGAATGTGGGAGGACTTCTCCATAACCTCGATGATATTAGAGAACTCCTTAATAAACATACTCCAAAGGTGCTGTGTGTTCAAGAAACACATCTAAAGTCGACACAAACTTTCTAAAGCAATATGCCATCTGCCGCAAAGACCGTGACGACGCTGCCGCCTCGTCGGGCGGTGTCGTTATAATAGTTGATAAAGGTGTTGCATGTAAGCAATTAAACCTCCGAACTTATCTTGAGGCAGTTGCTGTCCGAGCAGTGCTGTTCGGGAAGCTACTAACAATTACTTCTATTTACATTCCTCCGTGCTATTAACTTTCGAAGACAGAATTTCAAAGCTTCAGTGATGAACTTCCTCCGCAATATATAGTCGTTGGTGATCTAAATGCACATAATCCTTTATGGGGCGACTACGGTTTGGATGCACGAGGACGCCTAATAGAACACTTTCTGATCTCGTCAGGTACATGTTTACTTAACAAAAAAGAATCAACATATTATAGCACTACCCACAACACATACTCTTCTATAGACCTGAGTATTGTCTCGAGTGCACTAATTCATTATCTGGAGTGGTCTGTTCTCAAGAACCCCTTTGGGAGTGACCACTTCCCGATAATGTTGAAGCTAACTAAAGAAGATACATGCTCGCCGTACTTTCCTCGTTGGAACACCAAGTCAGCCAACTGGGAACTGTTCCGAGAAAACACATTTTTAAATGGCGAGGACATTGCTGATTTTAATATAGACGATGCTGTGGCATACCTAGCAGATAATATTATGGACGCTTCAGCGAAATGTATCAAGCAAACTAACGGAATGACTAATAAGCGTCGCACCCCATGGTGAAATGACGATTGTCGGAAAGCGCGAAATAGTGAAAATGAAGCTTGTAGATTACTCCGAAATTACCCAACGGCTGAAAACCTCGTCAATTTCAAACAGGTGAAGTCACAAGCTAGAAGAACGCGTCGTCTTGCAAAGAAAGAAAGTTGGAATAGGTACATCTCTGGTATCACTTCTTACACCGACGAAACAAAGGTTTGGAATAGGGTAAACAAGTTGATAGGTCGGGAGTCGCACCCCCTACCCTTGGTAAATAGCCGAGGTGAGAGCCTAGAGGAGCAGGCGGACTGCCTAGGCGAACACTTTGAATACGTCTCAAGGGCATCAAACTATACAGAAACGTTCTTAGAATTCAAAGAACGCGAAGAGCGACAGCCCCTTAAATGTAAACGTCCATCCAGTGATACTTACAACTGCCCATTTACGTGAGCTGAACTTAAGGTATCTCTTGCGTGCTGGAACAACTAAGCACCAGGGGTCGATCGTATAACATACGAAATGGTCAAGTACCTTTACCTCGAAGCACTAAAAAAACTCCCAACTCTCTTCAATATCATGTTGGCAGCTGGATATATTCCATTGTCATGGAAAGAAGCTATAGTCATCCCTGTCCATAAACAAGGAAAAGATCCGTCCTTGGCCGCCAGCTACAGGCCAATAGCGCTAACAAGCTGTCTATGCAAACTATATGAGAAAATGATAAACCGGCGCTTAATCCACTTTTTAGAAAGTAACAGTATACTAGACCCCCTTCAGTGTGATTTTAGAGAGGGGAGGTCGACAACAGACCACATTGTTCGCATAGAGACATACATAAGAGATGCATTTATATAACCATAGGCAGTTTGTACTTTCGGTATTCCTAGACTTAGAGAAGGCGTACGACACCACATGGCGATTCAGAATTCTCCGCGATCTTGTCACCATGGGCATCCGTGGGAACATGCTAAACACAATTAAAAGTTATGTGTCTAACCGAACCTTTCGCGTAAAAGTGGGAAATGCTCTCTCTAGAACTTTTACCCAAGAGACTGGTGTTCCGCAAGAGGGCGTGCTTAGTTGCACACTCTTTCTTGTAAAAATGAACTCCCTGCAGTCAGTCATTCTAAGCGCGATGTTTTATTCCGTGTATGTTGATGATGTGCAGATGAGTTTCAAATCATGCAATATGTCTTATCTGCGAACGACAAGTGAAGCTTGGAATGAATAAATTCTCTAAATGGGCGGATGAAAATGGTTTTAAAATAAACACGAAGAAAAGTACTTACATACTTTTCTCCAACAAACGAGGGGTAATGCCACTACCAATTGTTGCGATCAAGGGAGACCAACTCTCGGGGAGCAGCGAGCATAAATTCCTGGGAACCGCTTTGGATTCTAAGCTGACGTTTATTCCCCATATTAAATATGTCAAAATGAAATGTTTGAATGCGATGAACGTCCTAAAACTCCTGTCACGTACAACATGGGGTAGTGATCGAAAGTGCCTCTTGAAGGTATACAAAAGCCTTGCCGGGTGGCGCCTTGATTATGCGTCTATAATTTATCATTCCGCAATGCCAAGTGCATTAAAAATCCTAGACCCCGTTCACCATCTGGGTATCCGACTTGCAACCGGTGCTTTCAGGACAAGCCCGATCCAGAGCCTCTATGTAGAGTCGAATCAGTGGTCACTTCACCCTCAGCGATCCTATAGCAGTTTCACATATTTTATAAAGGTTCGCGCAAACATCAAGCATCCATCTTATTCAACTATAAACGATATGACCGCTGCCACCCTCTTCCATAATCGACCCACAGCGAGAAAGCCGTTCTCTTTGCGTGTGATAAGCTTAAGTGAGGAAATGGGTGTTCCGCTGCTAGAACATTGTCCTATGCCCAAAACAAAACCTTTACCGCCGTGGCAGTGGCAGCTCATACATTGTGACACTTCATTTGCCGAGATCACTAAACACGCACCAGAAGCACATATTAAAATGCATTTCCGACAACTCCAGTCCAACTACTCATGCGTAGAGTTTTATACTGACGCTTCAAAGTCGCATGCAGGGGTGGCCTATTAGGCCGTCGGACCATCCTTCTTGGAATCCGGTGTGCTGCACCCGGAAACAAGTATATTTACAGCTGAGGGTTAACCACTATTGTCCGCTGTGAAGCATATACGGAAATCAAACATACAAAAATCAATTATATATTCACGCAGGAAAGGACGACGCATTTGTCTATAAGGAAAACAAGTTTATTGAAGCGAACTTGTGCTCCCCTAACAACTGAAAGAATACACAGGCGGCGAAGCAGTGATCGGCAAAACGACATGCACGCTAGTGAGCGTCGGTGATCGAATGTCGCTGCATCGGCTGTGTGGGAATTTATATCCCTCGGCGCGAGGGTTTCTCGAATAGTCGAATTGTATCGAGAACGCTGTGATAGCGTTTGTTCGAAACGCTGTTTGTTCGGAACGCTCGAAGCGCTGTTCGATAGCGTTTGTTCGAAACGCTGTGAAAACAGTGATAGCATAGGCTGGTGCAGCCAGGCCGAAAAAACAAAACACAAATAAACAAACCCTATGCATGGTTCGCGGCATTACCCCCCCCCTCTAAGAGTGCATCGACCCGATGCTAACATAAGGGACAGTCCAAACAAATTAAAATAAAAGTTCGTCATCGTCTGTAGAAAGGTTTTAAGCGAACCACATGGACGACTTCGGGCCGCGTGCGTCGTCGTGATGTACGGGAGTCACCATCGGGGCTCACTTCGTACGTTAGTTCGCCAACACCTCGTAGAATCCGGTAGGGTCCGAAATAGCGTTGTAGAAGTTTCTCACTGAGTCCACGTCGTCGAATGGGAGTCCAAACCCACACACAATCTCCAGGATGGTACTCGGCGTCTCGGCGTCGGAGATTGTAGCGTCCGGCGTCCACCAGTTGCTGGTCCGTTATACGAACTCGAGCGAGCTGGCGGGCCTCCTCCGCACGTTGGAGGTATCCTTGGACGTCGGCGTTGAGGTCGTCGTCTTCTACTTGCGGAAGCATGGCGTCGAGCATCGTAGTCGGCCGTCTTCCGCAGATGAGCTCGAACGGTGTCATCTGCGTGGTTTCTTGGATAGCCGTGTTGTACGCAAACGTGACGTACGGGAGGACTTCGTCCCACGTCTTATGTTCAACGTCGACGTACATAGACAGCATATCCGCGATTGTCTTATTCAGCCGTTCCGTTAGTCCGTTCGTTTGGGGGTGGTAAGCCGTCGTTCTTCGGTGATCCGTGTTGCTGTAGCGTAAGATTCCTTGCATGAGCTCCGCAGTGAAGGTCGTTCCGCGGTCCGTGATTAGAACCTCAGGGGCTCCATGTCGCAGCACAACTTGGTTAATAAAGAACTTTGCAACTTCTTGTGCAGTTCCCCTCGGAAGAGCGATGGTCTCTGCGTAGCGCGTCATGTAGTCTGTCGCTAAGACAATCCATTTGTTCGCGGATCGGTATGTAGGGAATGGGCCCAGAAGGTCCATTCCGATCTGTTGGAAGGGCCTCGTTGGGACGGCGATCGGCTGCAGAAGTCCGGCGGGTCTCGGCGGTGGTGTTTTTCGTCGCTTGCAGTCACGGCAGCTCCGGACGTAGTGGGTGACATCGGATGTAAGGTGGGGCCAGAAGTATTTCGCCTTGATTTTTGTAATCGTGCGAGCTGTTCCGAGATGTCCGGAAGACGGGTCGTCGTGGCACGCTTCCAAAATTTCGTCACAAAGGTCTGCGGGGATGACAAGTAGATAATTCGTTCTCGTTCCGGGGTTGAAATTCTTCTTCACTAGGATGGAGTTTTTGAGGCTGAACGCTGGTAAGTTGCGCTTGAACGCCCTAGGCACGGTGAGGTTGCGTCCTTCGAGGTAGTCGATCATGGTGCGAATGTCAGATCGGCACGCTGCTGGGCGGCTAGGTCGCTCTCTGTCACGACTCCGAAGAACGCGCTGTTTTCATCGGAGTCCTGTGGTGGTGGGTCGACGGGGGCGTGGGACAGGCAGTCAGCGTCGGAGTGTTTCCTGCCGGATTTGTAGAATATTGTAACGTCGAACTCTTGCAAGCGCAAGCTCCACCGCCCAAGACGGCCAGAGGGGTCCTTCAAATTGGCGAGCCAACACAGCGCATGATGGTCTGTCACAACTTTAAACGGTCTACCATAGACGTATGGGCGAAATTTTGAAATGGCCCATATGATAGCCAGGCACTCTTTCTCGGAGGCAGAGTAGTTTCTCTCCTCCTTCGACAGACGACGGCTTGCATAGACGATTACCTTTTCGTGTAATCGGAGGCAGCTCGCAGAATGCCTTTTCTTGGTTGTTTTCCCAGCTGAAAGGGGTGCTTTCTTTCGTCAGGTGCGTGAGTGGCTCTGCAATGCGTGCGAAGTTTGTGACGAAGCGCCGGTAGTATGCGCACAGTCCGAGAAACCTTCGCACACCCTTCTTATCTTTCGGCCGTGGGAAGTTCGCAATGGCTGATGTTTTTGCCGGGTCAGGTAGGACTCCAGCGGCGTTCACGACGCGACCCAAGAACTTGAGTTCCTCGTACGCGAAACGGCACTTCTCAGGCTTCAGCGTTAACCCCGACGTACGAATGGCCTCGAGTACAGATTCCAACCTTGTGAGGTGTTCGTCGAAAGTCCGGGCGAATACGACAACGTCGTCGAGGTATACGAGGCAAGTGTGCCACTTCAGGCCTGCTAGCACAGTGTCCATGACTCTCTGAAACGTTGCGGGCGCCGTGCACAGCCCAAACGGCATCACCTTGAACTCGTATAGACCATCCGGGGTTATAAATGCAGTCTTCTCTCGGTCTCTCTCGTCCACTTCAATTTGCCAGTAGCCGGTCTTCAGATCCATGGATGAGAAGTACTTGGCATGGCAGAGGTGGTCGAGGGCGTCGTCGATTCGTGGCAGGAGGTACACGTCCTTTTTGGTGATTTTGTTTAGTCTCCGGTAGTCAACGCAGAATCTTAAAGTGCCATCTTTTTCTTCACGAGTACAACCGGCGCAGCCCACGGACTTTTCGATGGCTGTATTATGTCGTCGCTGAGCATGTCATCTACTTGAGTCCGGATGGCTTCGCGCTCGTTTGAAGAAACGCGGTACGGTGACTGTCTGGTAGGTCGGGCTCCATCTTCGGTTATTATCCGGTGCTTCGCCAAAGGTGTCTGACGTAACTTCGAGTTTGAGGAAAAACACTCGCTGTAGCGACGGAGCAACTCCAGTAATCTGTCCCGATGTTCTTGCGACAGCGCCGGGTTCACGTCGAAAGGATGTGGCAGCCTGGAAGCATCTGCGCGTGCGCGTTCAAAGGTGGCGACCGCGATCACTTGACTCGCTTCTTGCGTTTCTTCGAGGAACGCAATTGCAGCGCCCTTGTTTAGACGCTGGTACTCCTCGGTGAAATTGGTGATTAAAACGTGGGATCTGCGCTGCTTAAACAACGCAATGCCTCTTGCGACAGACACACCGCGGTCTAGAAGCAACCTTTGGTCAGTCTCCACAATAGCGTCGACGTCAGGGGCAGCACCTTCACAATAGACGGCGATCATCAAGCTTGCGCGGGGTGGCAGGGTGACGTGATCGTCGGCGATCTTTACAGCAGCACGGTGTCCGAGGTTCGGCTGCGGCGTCGTGGAGTGATCAGAAGAAAACGTTATCGACCTGGTCTGCAGATCAATTATTGCGCCATTGTCCGTCAAAAAGTCCATTCCGAGAATTACGTTGCGGGAGCAGTTAGGCAAAATGACGAACTCCGCAGGGTACGTAGTGCCGTCTGTGGTGACGCGCGATGTGCACATTCCACTTGGGGTCACGAGGTGGCCTCCTGCTGTGCGTATGTGCGGACTGTCTCATCTGGTCGTAACTTTCTTTAGCTTGGACGCGAATGACCCGCTCATGACCGAGTAGTCGGCTCCCGTGTCGATAAGGGCGACTACGTCAAGGCCGTCGATGGACAACTGGACGTCGGATGCCGCTTTCCTCAAATTTCGGGTGCGTCGGGGCGTCGCATCGCGGCTTGCGCGTGTTGATGGTCGGGCAATATGCGTCGTCATCGTCGTCTTCTCAGAGGCAGGCTTCGTCATTTCGGGTAGGCGTCGCGCAGCGTAGCTGTCGTCGTTTTCGGGGGTCTCGTCAGGGTGTCGTCGGGTCCTCGGGATGAGGGCATGTTGTGAATCACTGTCTTGCGTCGTTGGAGGGTTTTCATTTTTTCGTCGTTGTGCAACTTCACCTCCAGAAGTTGCTGCTTTTAGTTTCCCCCTCGTGGGCTGGGGGACCTTCCACGGGCGAAGTCAGCATTGCTGCGACGGTTGGGGGATTGGTACGGGTAGGGCGACGGCGAACGGTTGAAACGGGATGGTCCACGGCTGGTGTTCGACAGGTATTCTTCGATCTCAAATGGGCGCTGGCCGGCTCGCGGGCGGGGTGCGTCGACGGAGAACCCACGCAAACCCAGCCTCTTGTACGGGCAGCGGCGGTAGACGTGGTCGGCCTCTTCGCAGTGGTAGCACAGCGGACGATTATTTGGCGTTCGCCACACCTCGGTCTTCCTGGGCGCCTGGTTTCGGGTTACAGGGAGTCGGGCGGGCGACATTGGGCGGCGGTACGGCGGGGCCTCTTGATAACGGGTTGGGACGGGTCGGGGTCGACGAGCAGCAGTGGAGTAGGTCATCGCTTGTGGTTCGTAAGATGCTTCCGACGGCGTAGAATTCCCCAGTGCTTGCTGAACCTTCTCGTGGACGACGTCAGTGAGGGAGGTGACTTGGGGCTGAGGCGTTGCTGGGAACAATTTCCTCAGTTCCTCGCGCACGATGGCGCGGATGGTCTCCCGCAAGTCTTCCGTCGCCAATCCAGAGGCGTTTACCGGGTTCACCGAAAGGGCGTTGAGTGGTCTATCGTATTGCCGCGAACGCATATCCAAGGTCTTCTCGATCATCGAAGCCTCGGTGACGAACTCAGCGACTGTCTTAGGGGGGTTGCGGATGAGTCCAGCGAAGAGCTCTTGTTTAACTCCTCGCATCAGAAAGCGCACCTTCTTCTCTTCTGCCATTTCGGGGTCAGCTCTCCGGAACAGCATCTTCATCTCCTCAGCGAACAGTACAACACCTTCGTTAGGGTGTTGCATTCGCGTCTCCAACAAAAGGGCGGCTCGTTCTTTCCGCACAACCGTAGCGAATGTTTTGAGGAATTCGCTCTTAAAGACAGTCCAGTCGGTTAGGGAGCCTTCATGGTTCTCAAACCACGTTCGAGCTGCATCCTCTAAATAGAAGAAGACAGGACAAAACGTTTCTTTGTCATCCCACCTGTTAAAGATGCGGATGCGCTCCAGCTTCTCCAGCCACTCTTCCGGGTCTTCACCAGGAGATCCTCGGAATGATGGGGGCTCACGAGGTTGTTGCAGAACGACGGGAGGGTTGGTAGCGCTGGTCATGGTGCCTGCGTCGATCATCGTGGTTTTCACCTCTTCTTTCCTCCTTTTATCCGGGAGCAGTCCAAACTCTGGCTGAAGGCCTTGCTGTCGGCGGCTGACACGAGTTGGGCGTGCTTGACGTGTTGGGCTTGCTTGTCGGCTTGGCAATGGCTTAGGGTTCATGTACCCCGCACCTCCACCAGATGTCACGCAGCAAAGGACGACGCAGTTGTCTATGAGGAAAACAAGTTTATTGGAGCGAACTTGTGTTCCCCTAACAACTGAAAGAATACACAGGCGGCGAAGCAGTGGTTGGCAAAACGACGTGCACGCTAGTGAGCGTCGGCGATCGAATGTCGCGGCATCGGCTGTGCGGGAATTTATATTCCTCGGCGCGAGGGTTTCTCGAATAGTCGAATTGTATCGAGAACGCTCTGATAGCGTTTGTTCGAAACGCTGTTTGTTCGGAACGCTCGAAGCGCTGTTCGATAGCGTTTGTTCGAAACGCTGTGATAGCGTTTGTTCGAAACGCTGTTTGTTCGGAACGCTCGAAGCGCTGTTCGATAGCGTTTGTTCGAAACGCTGTGATAGCGTTTGTTCGAAACGCTGTGAAAACAGTGATAGCATAGGCTGGCGCAGCCAGGCCGAAAAAACAAAACACAAATATAAACAAACCCAATGCATGGTTCGCGGCAATATTCACAGACTCGTTAAGCGTCGTAAATGCATAAGGATCCCTTTTCAGATTCGGAAATCTGGTAACAATTGATCTGTATTCCGTTCTGTGTACAGCGTATATGTCCAACCAGCATGTTACTATTTGCTGGGTACCTGACCATAGAAGTATCGAGGGCAATGAGTTAGCTGACCAAATGGCCACGTCAATTATATTGCGCGCTATTAACTCCACCGCTACTGTCCCTGCAACAGATCTAAAACCGTTCCTACGTAAGAAACTGCGAAACCACTGGCAACGCTTGTGGGACACAGAAATAAATAATAAGCCTAATTCAATTAAGCCGTGGCTGGATTACTGGCCCTCCGCTACAAGAACACGGCGAACTGATATCCTATTTTGTCGCCTTAGAATAGGACACACTTATGGTACCCACAGCTTTCTTCTGACTGGCGATGAACCTCCTACTTGTGGTAGATGTGGCGACAGGCTAAGCGTCCTCCACGTCCTCCTGTCGTGTGCGGAAGCTGAAATTGAGAGAAAGAAATATTTTGCTTTAGCTTACCGCTATAATCTTCCTTTACATCCGAATATGTTTCTCGGTGAAGAGCTGCTTTTTGATACAAAATCAGTTTTAAGTTTTTTAAAGGACGTAGTAATGAATGTTTTTAGCCCAACATTGAATGTTTTTAGCCCAACAGGTTTATAGCGCATCCTCTGTTCAGAGGATGCCGCTGTGATAGCAGCTTTCAACGAGCCCAGTCCTCCATGCTCTTGTTTTTAGGGCTCTGTCGAGGCACTGGTGCTCCAAGCTAAGTTTGTATTTCACATACTTATCACTTTTAAACCATTTTATGTCTCCATAGTTCACGTCATTTGTCATTGCCATAATTTTACTATATATATATTTTTACGCACCTACAGGGATTGTTTTTAAAGCCCATTTACAGCCACGTCTTATCAGTTTTATCTACACTGCACATCCCACAGTTCATTATCATCGCTCTGGCGCTATTTAGCCATATCTGGCCCTTGCGCCCATAAACTCCACTAATCATCATCTTTTCGGATGCTGGCCCTCTACATCCAGGCACAATTATCTTTACAGTGGAAGCTTATGCGATACTTGTGGCAGCTAAACACATCAAACAATTTCAAATACAAAAAGCAGTAATTTATACAGACTCCCGCAGTGTGGTAACGGCTCTGCACACTCTTAAAAAACAAAAAAAACCCTGTCCTCGTCTCACTTTACTCCATTTTACGCACACTCTACACACACAACCAACATGTTGTAGTGTGCTGGGTGCCAAGACACCGTGAGATTCAAGGCAACGTGGTGGCGGATCAGCTTGCTGCATGCGCCAACGAAATCAGTGCCACTACACCCATATGGATCCCGCCCCTTGATCTTAAGCCGTCTCTCAAACGAAAGCTCAGGGACTACTGGCAGAGCAAGTGGGATAAACACACACAAAACAAGCTACACGTTATCAAGCCACACCTTGGCCTTTGGCCACCAGTATCAAAATCACGTCTAACAGAGGTAACACAAAGAAGACTAAGGATAGGGCACACATGCACGACACACACACACATCTTTTGTCCGGTGGCGATCCACCATTATGTGACAAATGTGGTGAGGCATTAACAGTTGTTCACGATTTAATCCAATGTAAACAATTAGACACTCTAAGAAGACAACACTTTTCATTACTTTACCGACAAAATATACCTTTACACCCCACAATGTTTGTCGGTAGGGAACCACTTTTCACCCATAAATCATTGCTAGCTTTTTTAAGAGGTGTCGGTTTTTACTATGTAATATAGACAGGCATTGAATAGCGTGACCTCTCAAGAGAGGTTTCTGCTGCATTGACTACATTTAAAAGCACTTGCCTCGCAGTCCTTGGACACAAGGGCACTTATGAGGCACTTGTGCTAGTGCCAAATATTTTTACATGTTTTTATTACCAAAACCTTTGTCACCCTTTTTACTATGCATATCACGCCACTGTCATGATCTTAATACTTATGTTTTTACCCGCATTATCGCGAGGAATTTTAAGGCCCCTATACAGCCACGCAACATATCATTGTCCGCATCTCTACTCATCGAAATGGCGCTCTTTAGCCATCAATTGGCCCTTGCGCAACAAAGCGCCACACATCATCCTCATCATCATTGACTGAGACTGAACTTTTGGAGGGGTGGAAGAGCCAAAATGTCACTAATGTACACAGAATCATCATCAGAAGAGATAATAAGGAAACACACGAAGACATCTATCAGGCCGTGAATACCAAACCCTCGTCGTTGCTTCCAATGCCAGAGGTAAGGCCATGGCTCTAAAACCTGTCGTGGTCGCCAAACTTGTGCACAATGTGGAGTTCTAGGCAACGTGTCTGAGAACTGCAAACAACCGCCACACTGTGTAAACTGCGAAGGAAACCATGCCGCATATTCACGCTCCTGCACATACTAGAAAAAAAAAGAAATAATTACGTTGAAGGTGAAGAAGAACATTTCATTTACGGAAGCACGGCGAAGAGTAGCACCATTCTATGGACCTACATACGCTGATGCGGCGCGTCAGGGGGCACCGCCGCACCAGCCCTCGCCACTCCTTCGGCCCGCGCATACCGAGCCGGTGGTTGTGGCACCTGCCCCCAAGGTGGCTGTAGCCCAGGCTACACCGCTTACTCCCAAACAGAGACCGGACACTCCAGAGTCCTTGGGTCTCAAGGCCTCACCTCACCAGGCGAGGCCCGAAATTCGAACTAACAGCCCGCACGTGCGGGCATCCAGTGCTTCCGAGGAGACAATGGATACGTCGGTTCCCTTGGTGCCGAAAGAGCGCCGTGGGTCTTCGGAGCGTGCCAAGAAAACAAAAAAGCAGATAACAGGGCCTGGTGACGGCCCTGTTAAGTGAACTCAAGCTCCCTGCCTAAACAGCCACTCGCTTTTTGTACACACAGCACTATTTTACATTCACCATGAACAGTCAAATTATACATTGGAACGTCAGGGGCCTTCTCAGAAACCTTGACGACATCCAAGAACTCTTACACGAACACTCACCAAAAGTGCTGTTTGTACAAGAAACACACCTTAATTCAAAACACACAAATTTTCTTCGTAAATATGTTATTTTCCGAAAGGACCGTGTTGATGCCGTGACATCATCCGGAGGTGTTGCCATCATAGTGAATCAAGGAATTGCATGCACACACAACTCCAAACATCCCTTGAGGCAGTGGCTGTTCGAGCGGTTTCTTTTGATAAACTGATCCCATTCTGCACTATTTACATTCCTCCTAGCTATCAGCTGCGAAAACGTGATTTACACTGTTTAATTGATGAACTTCCATAACCTTATGTTCTCCTTGGAGACTTTAATGCGCATAGCAGGCTATGGGGTGACTCTCGGTATGACGCGCGAGGTCGACTGATTGAACAGTTCCTTCTCTCGTCGAGCGGGTGTCTCCTAAATCGAAAAGAACCAACCTATTATAATCTCGCTAATAACACCTACTCCTCCATAGACCTAAGCATAGTATCTTCATCTCTTGTGCCTCTACTCTAGTGGAAAGTCGTCAGTAATCTGTACAGAAGTGACCACTTCCCCGTAGTTTTGAGCACAACTACAGTAACTGAGTGTCCACCACATGTTCCCAAGTGGCTCGTAAACAGAGCCGACTGGGAACAGTTTTATACCATCGCTCGTCTAGGTTGGAATGCCATATGTACTTTGAACATTGATGTTGCAATCAACTACTCCACAGCGTTTTTGATTGATGCTGCAACAAAATGGATCCCACAAACAAATGGACACCCTGGAAAACGGCGTGTGCCATGGTGGAACTCTAAATGCCGAAACGCGCGCAAACAGCAAAACCGAGCTTGGAGGCTGCTTCGGAATACACCGACAGCCGAAAATCTTGACACCTTCAAGAAAATAAAGTCTCAAGGCAGGAGAACGCGTCGGCAGGCCAGAAGAGAAAGCTGGCAGAAGTTTTTGTCAGGGATCAATTCATACACACATGAGGCTAAAGTCTGGAACATGGTCGGTAGGATAGCAGGAAAACAAGTACACACACTTCCACTCGTGAACACTATGGGCGATACCTTGGAAGATCAAGAAAACTTCCTCGGTGCACAATTTGAACGGTTATCCAGCTCGTCCCACTATACTGACACTTTCCAAAAATACAGAACAAGAATAGAGAAGCAGAAACGCGAACACAAATCCACTAGATACGAGGCATATAACCAAGCTTTCAGTCTAGCTGAGCTCCGAACATCTCTAAACTCCAGCAGTACTTCTGCCCCAGGTTCTGACGGTGTGGTGTATGAAATGTTAAAAAACCTACCAGCCGAAACACAAAAAACCTTACTTTGTTTTTACAATGCCATCTGGTTTTTAGGCACTATCCCTACCTCCTGGAAAGAGGCTAATAATATTCCCCTTTTGGAAGAGGGCAAGGACCCTTCTTTAGCTTCAAGTAATAGGCCTATTGCACTTACAAGCTGCTTGTGCAAAGTCTTCGAAAAAATGATAAACTGCTGACGCGTACATATCCTTGAAACAAACAGTTTGCTCGACCCATTTCAGTTCGGGTTTCGAGAAAGTAGATCCACCACAGACCACCTTGTTCGTATCGAGGCACAGATGAGAGACGCCTTCGTCCATAAATATTATTTTCTCTCTGTATTCCTCGATATCGAAAATTCTTATGATACAACACGGCGCTTGGAATTCTAAGAGACCTGTCCCACCTTGGTGTGCGCGGAAGAATGTTTCACATAATCGAAAGTTACCTGTCAAACCGGACATTCCGTGTCCATGTGGGCATCGTTCTCTCCCAAACATTTGTCCAGGAAACAGGCGTGCCACAAGGTGGTACACTTAGTTGTACACTTTTTATTATCAAAATGGATTCCTTGAACATGTCCATCTCCCGCAATATGTTCTATTGTACATACGTCGACGACGTTCAGCTTGGCTTCTAGTCATGCAACTTGGCATTGTGTGAGCGGCAGGTTCAGCTGGGTTTAAACAAGGTCTCCAAATGGGCAGATGAAACGGATTTCGACTTAACCCACAAAAAAGCACCTGTGTCTTGTTCTCTCGAAAGAGAGGCATGCACTCGGAACCTGACATTCGACTGAACGGGCAACGTCTGTATGTCAAAGCCGACCAAAGTTTTTAGGCTTAATCTTGGTCAACAAGCTGACCTTCGTACCGCACATCAAGTATTTAAAAACAAAATGTTTAAAAGCCATGAATGTTGTAAAAGTGTTGTCACGTACTACTTGGGGTAGTGATAAGCAATGCCTCATGAATCTGTATCGAAGCCTCATTCGCACCCGCTTAAACTATGGGGCCGTTGTTTATGAGTCTGCGACTCAAAGTGCTTTGAAGGTGCTGGACCCCGCACACCATTTGGGCATCCGCCTTTCTACGGGTGCTTTTCGCACCAGCCCTGTAGAAAGCCTTTACGTTGAGTCAAATGAATGGTCGCTTCATCTACAGAGAACTTATATGTTCTTTGTATATTTTCTTAAGGTGAAAGCAGACAAGAAGCACCCCTCATATCCTACTATTATTGATCTGTCGAGCTCCATTCTGTTTCAAAACAGGCCTTCGATGAGGCAGCCCTTCTCACTTCGCCTGAAGGGTCTAGCTGAAGAAACTGGAGTGTCACTTCAACACAGTTTAATTGCTCCTGTTGCATACCCGCCACCGTGGCAGTGGCAGACTATAGACTGCGATGTGTCTTTCCGAGAACTTACAAAACACGCACCTATTGCCCATATCCGAACATACTTTCTGGAACTTCAACACAAATACACACGTCCTGAGTTCTTTACAGATGCCTCCAAGCCTACTCCTCTGTGTCCTACGCTGCTGTCGGCCCATCCTTTTCGGATGCTGGACCTCTACATCCAGGCACAAATGTCTTCACAGCGGAAGCTTACGCAATACTTGTGGCAGCTAAACACATCATACAATTACAAATACAAAAAGCAGTAATTTATACAGACTCCCTCAGTGTGGTAACGGCTCTGCAAAGTCTCAAAAACAAAGAAACGCGGTCCTTGTCTCACTTTACTCCATTTTGTGCACACTCTACACACTCAAACAACATGTTGTAGTGTGCTGGGTGCCAGGGCACCGGGAGATCCAAGGCAACGTGAGGGCGGATCAGCTCGCTGCATCCGTCCACAAAAGCACTGCCCCTACACCCATATCAATCCCGGCCCTTGATCTTAAGCCGTCTCTCAAAGGAAACCTCAGGGACTACTGGTCGAGCAAGTGGGATACACACAAACAAACAAACTACACATTATTAAGCCACACCCTAGTCATTGGCTGCTAGTATCAAAATCGCGTCATACAGAGGTAATATTAACGAGACTCAGGATAGGACACACATACACGACACACACATATCTTTTGTCCGGTGGCGATCCACCATTGTGTGACAAATGTGGTGAAGCATTAACAGTCCTTCACATGTTAATTCAGTGCAAACACTTAGAAACTCTAATAAAACAACATTTTGTATTACCCTACCGACAACATATACCTTTACAACCTGCAATGTTCGTTGGTAGGGAACCTCTTTTTAGTCATAAATCATTGTTAGCGTTTTTAAAAGAAATTCATAGCTTTCATGTCATATACCCGGGAATTCCGTAGCATGACCTCTCCAGAGAGGTTTTTGCTGCGGTGGCTACACAATAAAACACTTGGCTCATGGCCCTTGGACGCAAGGGTATGAACGAGTGAGGCACTTGTGTTTATGCCATACATGTCCACCATCGTTCTTATTATCATTAACTTTTGTCACCTATTCACACCACACACTCCTTTCACGGCATGGTCATGATTTTATTACTTGTATGTTTTTACCCGCCTTACTGCGAGGAATTTTATGGCCGTTATACAGCCGCTAATCACAATCATTGTCCACATTCTTTGTCCCATGAACTGGCGCTCTTTGGTAATCTAATGGCCCTTGCGCCGAAAAACACCATATATCATCATATCGCATTTCTCTCTAATTCTATTTCTTAGTATTGTCACCTATCATCTTTTATACTGATCAATCCGCAGAAGTATATTTACTTCACTTTATTATGCCACGGCTTTTAACGTACATTGGAACCGTAGAGGCTTAATTCATAACTCAGGTGACATAAAGGACATCATTAACAAATTCTCACCAGTAGCTTTTTGCCTCTAAGACACAAATCTTGGTGCGAAACACGGCCATTTTCTAAAAGGTTTCAATGTTGCCCGAAAGGACCACGAACATTGCAACCGTCTTTCAGGAGGAGTAGCAATAGTGGTGCAGGGCAGGACTCCTACGCGAGATGTCCAAATAAACACATCTTTCGAGGCTGTAGGCGTCGCCATCCTATCATACAAAACCATCACCATCTGCTCACTGTATATCCCACCTCACACCCGTTTCACCACCAAAAACCTAGAAAAGCTAGTGGAACAGTTGCCAAAACCATTTATATTAGTTGGGTATTTCAATGCTAATTCAACATTTTGGGGTAGTGACAAAACTGACGCAAGAGGGCAAGCCGTGGAAGATTTCATTTTATCAAATGATATCTGCCTTCTAAATTCCGGGGTTTTTACCTACCTTTCACCAACCTCACACACTTTTAGTTGCTTAGACCTCGCCGTGTGTTCATCGTGTATTTTTAATGAGTTTAAATGGGACGTCGTCAACACGTCTTATGGTAGTGATCATCAATCCGGCATCATAAAACTCATACCATCCTATCCAACTTTAACAAGCAGGCCACGCCGGTGGAAACTACAGCTCGCGAACTGGTCAGTTTTCACAGAAAACGAAGTTCGACGAAGTTTTCTCATCGGAGCTTTTTGTTGAGGAACTAAACGAAGAGTTCCTCAAAGTTTTAATCTTAGCAGCAGAAAAAGCAATACCGCAATCGTCCGGCATCGTACGCAAGAAACTCAATCCTTGGTGGACAAACGAGTGTATTGATGCCAAAACAACAACAAAATAAGGCCAGGGGAATTATACAAAGATACCCCACCTACACCAACCTCATCAACTTCAAACAGGCAAAAGCAAGAGCCCGATTTATTCGAAGACAGGCAGAAAAGAATTCATGGCAAAAATACATATCATCAATTAACAGTTCAGTCACATCTAAACACATTTGGGACCAGGTGAGGAAGTTCAAGGGAGAGTACTCCTCCTACACAATACCACTGCGTACAAGTCCAGACAAACAATCAACACTAGAAGTCCAGGCCAACCTATTAAGAGAACACTTTTATAAGGTATCATGCTCAGCATATTACACCAATACATTCCTAAAATATAAAGAAAGTGCAGAAAGACAAAGATTGCCTACTAGCAGTACCTCAAATGAAAGTTATAACCTTCCGCTTACGCTGCACGAATTAAACAGGGTACTTTCTGCCGGTAAAAAAACGGGAACAGGGCCAGACCAGATACACTACGCAATGTTAGCACACCTATCCCAAGCATCCGGGAAGGCACTTCTCCAATTCTTCAACAAAATATGGGACTCTGGTATAATGCCTGAACATTGGAAAAAAGCCATAGACATACCATTCCTAAAACCCGGTAGACCCCCAACAACCCCAAGTAGCTACAGGCGCATTGCATTAACAAGTTGCCTCGCAGAAACTTACGAAAGCATCATAAATATTAGACTCACCTTCACTCTGGAATCGGAGCACCTAATAGACGCACACCAGTGCGTATACAAAAAGGGCTGTATCACCAGTGATCACATTGTTAGGCTGGAAGAAGAAATACGACAACCATTTCTTCACAAACAGTTCTGTCTCTCGGTCTTCTTTGACTTAGAGAAAGCATATGACTCCCACAGGGGCGCCTGCGCAAGTAGGCGTTTGGTGTCTAGCGACACCACGGACCCGAGCTAACGGGGGAGTTTCTACTCCCTCCCACGCCTAGCCGTGCGTGGCTTTGCCGTGTCTGGGGAAAAGGGGATCCTGGGGGTTGAGCTGACCCTGGGTGCTTGAACCTTTAAAGCCCCCCGGCAGAGGCAACACACCCCTTTGGCCCTGGCTTCACGTAGACGGCACCCCCGGATTGACCCACCTGGGGGGAATCGGCAGTCGCCTTTTCCTGTCTCCCCCTCACATCTTCGTCTTTTCTCTTACTTCAAATCTTTCCTGTCCTCTACTCTTTTCCGTTGACTTCCGTGTTTCCTGGCGGCAAAGGTTAACCCTGTGTGGCTATCCTACATTGGATACACCATATTCGGTTATAATGGTGGTGTACAGCTGGAGTCTGCAGGTCCTGTGCTTACAGACCCTGCAGCGTCCCCTTGTAGGACTCCATGGTGGGGGACTGGCGCCGCTGCCGCAAATAAACCTTTTTTATGGCTTGTTCCTTCCCCCACTTCCTGATCGCCCTCACAAAAGAGGGCGCAACGATGAAGTATTCCAATTTTTCGGACACCAGAAAGTATCCTTTCCCCGATTCAACGTTATCCACGCTGACACACCCGGAAAACCAGTGAGAACAACTTCACCTTTTCTTGTTTCGAAGTCTTTGATAGAAGTCTTTGGCCCAGGATATCAAGCATCGAGAATGGCAAGTGGTGAGCTCCTGTTGGAGCTCCGCGACCAAAAACAATATAAAAAATTGTCTAATCTAGTGAAATTAGGAGATACCAAATTAATAGTAACCCCACACCGAACCATGAACACCACCCGTGGCGTTGTTTCAGATGATGACCTGTTAGGGCTGACGGAGGCTGAACTCCTGGAGGGTTTCAGCGAACAGAATGTCATCAACGTGAAGCGAATTAGGATAAGGCGTGATGGAAAAGAAGTCCACACTAAGCACCTAATACTTACTTTCAATTCAAGTGTACTGCCTGACTCCGTTGAGGCTGGGTATATCAAGCTTCGAGTGAGGCCATATATACCAAACCCTCTCCGATGTTTCAAATGCCAGCGGTTCGGCCACGGTTCACAGAACTGCCGAGGCCGCCTAACTTGCGCCAAATGCAGTGCTGAAGAACACACATCTGATGCCTGTGAAAACTCTGTTCACTGTGCGAACTGTAATGGGGAGCATGCCGCATACTCACGGTCATGCCCATGCTGGAAAAAAGAAAAGGAAATTGTTTCCACTAAAGTAAAACAAAACATTTCCTTTAAGGAGGCACGAAGGCAGGTGTCCTACCTACCAGAAACCAGCTTCGCCGAAGTGGCGTGTCAGGGAACAGTGCCATGACGGCCTCCGGCGGCTGTCTGGCACAGGCCTAGTGAGCCGGCGGTGACGCCATCCGCCTCCTCGGCGGTTGCAGCCAGTGCTGCTCCGCCATCGAAGAAGGACCCACCAACCTCCGGGCTGGGGGCCGCGAAGGCCTTGCCTTTAGAGGCGAGGCCCTCAAAACAACCGCAGCGCTCGCAAGAGCGCTTGTCCGGTGCCTCCCTAGAGGCATGGACACAACTCCGAGCGTGAGAGCGCAGCAAGCGCCTAAAGATCAGCGCGACTCCGTCGACCGATCCAAAACAGAAACATCTCGTGTCACGGCTCCTGGAAAGGTTCCGTGAGCTAATTTTTTATCCTTGAGCACACAGCACAAAACACATTTAAAATGGACACGCAGATTTTACAGTGGAATGTGAGAGGACTTCTCCATAACCTCGATGATATTAGAGAACTCCTTAATAAACATACTCCAAAGGTGCAGTGTGTTCAAGAAACACATCTAAAGTCGACACAAACAAACTTTCTAAAGCAATATGCCATCTGCCGCAAAGACCGTGACGACGCTGCAACCTCGTCGGGCGGTGTCGCTATAATTGTTGATAAAGGTGTTGCCTGTAAGCAATTAAACCTTCGAACTTCTCTTGAGGCAGTTGGTGTCCGAGCAGTGCTTTTCGGGAAGCTACTAACAATTACTTCTATTTACATTCCTTCGTGCTATCAACTTTCGAAGACAGAATTTCAAAGCTTCATTGATGAACTTCCTCCGCCATATGTAGTCGTTGGTGATCTAAATGCACACAATCCTCTATGGGGCGACTCCTGTTTTGATGCACGAGGACGCCTAATAGAACACTTTCTGTTTTCATCAGGTGCATGTTTACTTAACAAGAAAGAATCAACATATTATAGCAATACGCACAACACATACTCTTCTATACACCTGAGTATTGTCTCGAGTACACTGATTCCTTATCTGGAGTGGTCTGTTCTCAAGAGCCCCTTTGGGAGTGTCTACTTCCCGATAATGTTGAAGCTAACTAAAGAAGATACATGCTCGCCTGACTTTCCTCGTTTGAACACCAAGTCAGCCAACTGGGAACTATTCCGAGAAAACACATTTTTAGATGGAGAGGGCATTGCTGATTTTAATATAGACGATGCTGTGGCATACCTAACAGATTTTATTATTGACGCTGCAGCGAAATGTATCAAGCAAACTAACGGAATGACTAATAAGCGTCGCGTCCCATGGTGGAATGACGATTGTCGGAAAGCGCGAAATAGTCAAAATAAAGCTTGGAGATTACTCTGAAATTACCGAACGGCTGAAAACCTCGTCAATTTCAAACAGGTGAAGTCACAAGCTAGAAGAACGCGTCGTCTTGCAAAGAAAGAATGTTGGAATAGGTACATCTCTGGTATCAATTCTTACACCGACGAAACAAAGGTTTGGAATAGGGTAAACAAGTTAATGGGTCGAGAGTCGCACCCCCTACCCTTGGTAAAAAGCCGAGGTGAGAGCCTAGAGGAGCAGCCGGACTGCCTAGGCGAACACTTTGAATACGTCTCAAGTGCATCAAAATATACAGAAACGTTCTTAAAATTCAAAGAACGGGAAGAGCGACAGCCCCTTAAATGTAAACGTCAATCCAGTGAGACTTACAACTGCCCATTTACATTAGCTGAACTTAAGGCATCTCTTGCGTGCTGCAACAACTCAGCGCCACGTGTCGATCGTATAACATACGAAATGGTCAAGTACCTTCACCCCGAAGCACTAAAAACACTCCTAACTCTCTTCAATATCATGTGGGCAGCTGGGTATATTCCATTGTCACGGAAAGAAGCTATAGTCATCCCAGTCCCTAAAGAAGGCAAAGATCCGTCCTTGGCCGCCAGCTACAGGCCAATAGCGCTAACAAGCTGTCTATGCAAACTATATGAGAAAATGATAAACCGGCGCTTAAGCCACTTTTTAGAAAGTAACAGTATACTAGGCCCCCTTCAGTGTGGTTTCAGAGAGGGGAGGTCGACAATAGACCGCCTTGTTCGCATAGAGACATGCATCAGAGATGCATTTATTCATAGGCAGTTTGTACTTTCGGTATTCTTATACCTGGAGAAAGCGTACGATACCACATGGTGATTCGGGATTCTACGCGATCTTGCCGCCATGGGCATCCATGGCACATGCTAAACACAAATAAAAGTTATCTGTCTAACCGAACCTTTCGCGTAAAAGTGGGAAATGCTCTCTCTAGAACTTTTACCCAAGAGACTGGTGTTCTGCAAGGGGGCGTGCTTAGTTGCACACTCTTTCTTGTAAATGTGAACTCCCTTCAGTCAGTCATTCCAAGCGCGATGTTTTATTCCATGTATGTTGATGATGTGCAGATAAGTTTCAAATCATGCAATATGTCTGTCTGCGAACGACAAGTGCAGCTTGGAATGAATAAATTCTCTAAATGGGCGGATGAAAATGGTTTTAAAGTAAACTTGAAGAAAAGTACTTGCATACTTTTCTCCAACAAACGAGGGGTAATGCCATTACCAATTGTTGCGATGAAGGGAGACCAACTCTCTGTGAGCAGCGAGCATAAATTTCTGGGAACCGCTTTGGATTCTAAGCTGACGTTTATTCCCCATATTAAATATGTCAAAATGAAATGTTTGAAAGCGATGAACGTCCTAAAACGTCTGTCACGTACAACATGGCGTAGTGATCGAAAGTGCCTCTTGAAGTTACACAAAAGCCTTGTCGGGTCGCGCCTTGATTATGCCTCTATAATTTATCATTCCGCAACGCCAAGTGCATTAAAAATCTTAGACACCGTTCACCATCTGGGTATCCGACTTGCAACCGGTGCTTTCAGGACAAGCCCGATCGAGAGCCTCTATGTAGAGTCGAATCAGTGGTCGCTTCACCTGCAGCGATCCTATAGCAGTTTCACATATTTTATAAAGGTACGCGCAAACATCAAGCATCCATCTTATTCAACTATAAACGATATGACCGCTACCACCCTCTTCCATAATCGACCAACAGTGAGAAAGCCGTTCTCTTTGCGTGTGAGAAACTTAAGTGAGGAAATGGGTGTTCTGCTGTTAGAACTTTGTCCTACGCCCAGAGCGATACATTTACCGCCGTGGACGTGGTAGCTGATACACTGTGACACCTCATTTGTTGAGATCACTAAACACGCACCAGAAGCACACATTAAAATGCATTTCCGAGAACTCCAGTACAACTACTCATGCGTAGAGTTTTATACCGACGCTTCTAAGTCGCATGCAGGGGTGGCTTATACAGCCGTCGGACCATCCTTCTCGGAATCCGGTGTGCTGCACCCGGAAACAAGTATATTTACAGATGAGGGTTATGCACTATTGTCGGCTGTGAAGCATATGCGGAAATCAAACATACAAAAATCAATTCTATTTACAGACTCATTAAGCATCGTAAATGCATTAAGATCACTTTTTAGATTAAGAAATCGGTAATAATGGAGTTGTATTCCGTCCTATGTACTGCGTATATGTCCAGCCAGCATGTTACTATTTGCTGGGTACCTGCCCATAGAAGTATCGAGGGCAATGTGTTAGCTGACCGAATGGCCACGTCAATTATATTGCGGGCTATTAACCCTACTGCTACTGTCCCTATAATAAACCTAAAACCCTTCCTACGTAAGAAACTGCGACGCCACTGGCAACGCTTGTGGGACACAAAAATAAATAATAAGCTTCACTTGATTAAGCCGCAGTTAGGTTACTGGCCCTCCGCTACGAGAACACGGCGAACTGATGTCCTTTTCTGTCACCTCAGAATAGGACACACTTATGGTACCCATAGCTTTCTGCTGACTGGCGATGAACCTCCTACTTGTGATGGATGTGGTGACAGGCTAACCATCCTCCACGTCCTCCTGGAGTGTGCGGAAGCTGAAAGGGAGAGAAAGAAATATTTTGTTTTAGCATACCGCTATAATCTTCCTTTACATCCGATTATGTTTCTCGGTGAAGAGCCACTTTTTGATGAAAAATCAGTTTTAAGCTTTTTAAAGCATGTATTGAATGTTTTTAGCTCAACAAGTTCATAGCGCATCCTCTGTTCAGAGGATGCCGCTGTGATAGCAGCTCTCAACGAGCCCAGGCCTCCATGCTCTTGTTTTAAGGGCTCTGTTGAGGCACTGGTGCTCCATGCCAAGTTTTTATTTCACATACTTATCACTTTTAAACCATTTTATGTCTCCATAGTTCACATCATTTGTCATTGTCATAATTTTAACATATGTATATTTTTACGCACCTACAGCGACTGTTTTTAAGGCCCATTCACAGCCACGTCATATCTGTTTTATCTACACTGCACATCCCACAATTCATTATCATCGCTCTGGCGCTCTTTGGCCATATCTGGCCCTTGCGCCAATAAACTCTACTAATCATCATCATCAAAAAGCTGATGACACAACTTGGAGATACGGGATTCTCAGAGATCTAGCTAATTTAGGGATTCACGGAAGAATGCTGAACTGCATACACGTTTTTTTATCGAATAGAACTTTTCAAGTACGTTTGGGTACGGTACTATCACGAATATTTGTCCAAGAAAATGGTGTACCACAACGCTGCGTTTTGAGCGTTTTGAGCACCACCCTGTTTATAGTGAAAATGAACTCCATCAACAGCTCCGCAGGGGCACCTATGTAAGCAGGCGTTTGGTGTGTAGCGACACCATGGACCCGAGATAACGGGGGAGTTTCGACTCCCTCTCACGCTTAGCCGTGCGTGGCTTTGCCGTGTCCGGGGAAAAGGCGATCCTGGGGGTTGAGCCAATGCTGAGTGATTGGATCTTTAAGGCCCCCTGGCAGAGGCAACACACCCCTTTGGCCCCGGCTTCACGTAGACGGCACCCCTGGGCTTACCCACCCAGGGGAAATCGGCAGTCACCTTTTCCTATCTCTCTCCCCTACAACTTTGTCGTTATCTCTCTCTTTTTTAGTCTGTCCTGTCTACTTCTCCCTTCTGTTTACTTTCAATTTACTGGTGGCAAGGGTTAACCTTGTGTAATTACTGAACCTTGTGTAGTTACATTTGGTTATAGTGGCAATGTACGGCTGGCGTCTGCAGCCTTATGCTTTTAAGTGCTTCAGCGTCCCCTGGTTGGACTCCATGGTGGGTGGTCGCTATTGCTGCCGAAAAAAAGTACACTACTATGGGAACACCTGCGTTTCCCCGTCTCCTAGATCGTCTTCCGCTTAAGAGGGGACGCACCGATGAAATATCAATATTAAGCCAACCCAGACAATGCTTTCCAAAATTCCATGTAGTGCACAGCGAAAACCCAACAAAACAAGCCAGAGCCATATCTCCATTTCTTGTTTCTAAATCTCTGACTGAGTTCTTTGGTCGAGGATACAAGGTTACAAAGATGGCTAGCGGAGACCTTCTCCTTGAGCTGCCTGAAAAACACCACTATGTCTCGTAGCATTTGGTAATATCCCAGTATCTGTTTCACCTTATATATCAATGAACACCTCACGCAGAGTTGTTTCAGAAGCAGACCTTTTTGAAATGTCTGAACAGGAACAGCTTGAAGGGTGGAAAGAGCAAAATGTCACGGATGTGAAACGAATCGTCATCAGACGCGATAACAAAGAAATACCTACCAAACGTTTATTACTCACTTTCCCATCTAGCACACTGCCTTCATCTATAGACACAGGCTACATCAAACTTTCTGTCCGTCCCTACATTCCCAATCCAAGACGGTGTTATAAATGTCAACGATTTGGTCATGGCTCGCAGAACTGCCGGGGTCAGGAAACTTGTGCGAGATGTGGTAGTCACGGCCACCCATCTGATAACAGTGTTACTACGCCTCACTGCGTGAATTGTGACGGAGAACACGCCGCGTATTCGCATTCGTGTCCTAACTGGAAGAAAGAAAAAGAAATAATCACTCTTAAAGTCAAAGAAAACATCACATTCAAAGAAGCAAGAAGAAGAGTGTCACCATTTTACGGCGCAACATATGCTGATGCGGCGCGTCAGGGGCAACGCCGCACCAGCCTTCGCCACCCCTTCGGCCAGCGCAGAGCGAGCCATCGGTTGTGGCGCCTGCCCACAAGGCGGCCGTAGTTCAGTCTACTCCGCCTCCAAGCAAATTGAGGCCGGAGACTCCAGAGTCCTCTGGTCTCAAGGCCTCACCTCACCAGGCGAGGCCTAAAATCCGAACCACCAGCTCGCACGTGCGGGCATCCAGATTGATTGATTTGTGCGGGCATCCAGTGCCTCTGAAGAGGCAATGGATACAACGGTACCCTTGGTACCGAAAGAGCGGCGCGCCTCCTTGGAGCGCGCCAAAAAAAATAAAAAACCAATAACGGGGCTGGACGACCATCCTGCCACCTGAAATAACAAGCTCACTTTAACACAGGATACTGTGTACACACAGCAGCATCTCTTCTTTTAATAAGCAGACAGAAATATTACTGTGGAACATCCGAGGCCTTCTTCGAAACCTTGATGACTTACAAGAACTCCTCCATGAACACAATCCTAGAGTGCTGTGTGTACAAGAGACACACTTAAAACGAACAAACACAAACTTTTTACGTAACTATGTAATCTTCCGAAAGGATAGAGATGATGCCATGCCACCATCCGGTGGTCTAGCGGTTATAGTTAGTCAAGGTATAGCATGTACACAATTACCCCTTCAAACTTCCCTCGAGGCGGTGGCTGTCCGAGCAGTTATTCTAAACAAACTTGTCACAGTCTGCTCTATGTACAGACCTCCGCACCACCGTCTTGAAAAACTTCAATTCCAGTCTTTAATAGACGAAGTACCTGAACCCTATCTGGTCCTTGGGGACCTGAACGCACATAATGGTCTGTGGGGTGACTCTCGCTGTAGTGCACGAGGTCGTCTCGTTGAACAATTCCTCATTTCATCAGGTGCTTGTCTGTTGAATAGGAAAGAGGCAACATACTATAACCTTGCACACAAAACTTACTCTTCCATAGACCTCAACATCGCATCTCCTTCACTTGTACCATTACTTCAGTGGAAAGTCATAAATAATCCATACAGAAGTGACCATTTCCATTTAGGTTTGAGTACACCAATAATAAATGAATGCCCTCCACATGTTCCCTAATGGCTGGTAAACAAAGCCGACTGGGAACAATTTAAAAGATTACCCACCTAAGTTGGACTGACAAATGCGGATTAGGCATAGATGAAGATGTGCAGTACTTCACGGCTTTTCTTACTGACGCAGCAACCAAGTGTATTCCACAAACATCTGGACTGCCCGGCAAATGACACGTTCCGTGGTGGAACACTGGGTGTCAGAATGCGCGAAAGGAACAGAACAGGGCATGGAGGTTGCTGCAGAACCCGCCGACAGCGGAAAACCTTGAGAGTTTAAGAAAATAAAATTTCGAGGCAGGAGAACGCGTCGGCAGGCCAGAAGAGAAAGCTGGCACAAGTTTTTATCAGGGATAAATTCTTATACACAAGAAGATAAAGTCTGGAACATAATTCGTAGGGTAGCAGGAAGACAAGTGCACTCAATCCCACTCGTAAACACACAGGGTGACAGCCTGGAAGATCAAGCCAACTTCCTCAGTGCATGCTACGAGCAGGTGTCTAGCTCATCACACTAGACTGAAGCTTTCCAAAGATACAAAGCGAAGATAGAAAAGCAGAAACTAGAATTCAAGTGCACAAATTACGAGGCATACAACCAACCTTTCAACTTTGCTGAGCTACAAACATCACTAAACCCTTGAAGTAATTCTGCCCCAGGCTACGACCGTGTCACATATGAAATGTTGAAAAACCTGCCGCTCAAAACGCGAAAAACTTTACTCTCTCTATACAATGCCATCTGGCTTTCAGGCACCATCGCTGCTTCCTGGAAAGAGGCTATTGTTGTCCCTATTTTGAAACAGGGCAAGGACCCTTCCTCAGTTTCAAGTTATAGGCCCATTGCACTAACCAGCTACCTTTTTAAACTTTTTGAAAAAAAATGATCAACCGCCGTCTTTTACATTTCCTTGAAACACACAATCTTCTCGACCAATTTATGTGTGGGTTTCGACAGGGTAGATCCACCACCGACCATCTAGTGCGTATCGAGGCACAGATCCGTGACGCTTTCGTCCACAAACAGTACTTCCTCTCAGTCTTTCTCGATATCGAGAAGGCTTACTACACAACATGGCGTTTTGGCATATTAAGAGACTTGTCTCACCTGGGTGTGCGCGGTAGAATGCTTTCCATAATCGAGAGTTACTTGTCCAATCGGAAATTCCGTGTCCGTGTGGGCAGTATTTTCTTGCAAACATTTGTGCAAGAAACGGGAGTACCGCAAGGTGGTGTACTTAGTTGTACACTTTTTATTATTAAAATGAATTCCTTGCACCTGTCCATCCCCCGCAACATGTTCTATTCCACATATGTCAATGACGTCCAGCTTGGCTTGAAGTCATGCAACCTAGCAATGTGTGAGCGGCAGGTTTAGTTAGGTTTAAACAAGGTCTCCAAATGGGCAGAGGAAAACGAATTCCGGCTGAACCCAGGAAAAAGCACGTGTGTCTTGTTCTCCCGAAAGAGACGCATGCACTCAAAACCCTACATTGAACTGAACGGCCAACGTCTGTCTGTCAATGCGGAGCATAAATTCCTAGGCTTAATCTTGGACAACAAGTTGACCTTCGTACCACACATAAAGTATTTAAAAACAAAATGTTTAAAAGCCGTGAATGTTATGAAAGTGTTGTCACGTACTACGTGGGGTAGTGATAGGAAATGCCTCGTGAACCTGTATAGAAGCCTCATTCACACCCGCTTAGATTATGAGGCCGTTGTTTATCAGTCTGCGACTCAAAGTGCTTTGAAGATGCTGGATCTCGTGCACCATTTGGGTATCAGCCTTCCTACGGGTGCTTTTCGCACCAGCCCCGTACAAAGTCTTTACGTTGAGTCAAATGAGTGGTCGCTACATCTACAAAGAACTTACATGTTCTTTGTATATTTCCTTAAGGTGAAAGCAGAGAAGAGGCACCCCTCATACTCTACTATTAATGATTTGTCAAGCTCCATTCTGTTTCAAAACAGGCCTTCGATGAGGCAGCCCTTCTCAGTTCGCCTGAAGGGTCTAGCTGAGGACACTGGAGTGTAACTCGAACGCAGTTTAATGGCTCCTGTAGCATACCTGCCACCGTGGCAGTGGCAGACTGTAGATTGCGATGTGTCTTTCCTAGAAGTTACTAAACATGCGGCTATTGCCCATATCTGAACATACTTCCTGGAACTTCAAGACAAATACATACGTCCTGAGGTCTTTAGAGATGCCTCTAAGTCTAACTCCTCTGTGTCCTACGCTGCTGTTGGCCCTTCCTTTTCGGATGCTAGCGCTCTACATCCAGGCACAAGTATTTTCACAGCGGAAGCTTACGCGATACTTGTGGCAGCTAAACACATCAAACAATTACAAATACAAAAAGCAGTAATTTATACAGACTCCCTCAGTGTGGTAACGGCTCTGCACAGTCTTAAAAAACAAAAAAACCCTGTCCTCGTCTCAGTTTACTCCATTTTATGCACACTCTACACACTCAACCAAGATGTTGTTGTGTGCTGGGTGCCAGGGCACCGTGAGATTCAAGGCAACGTCATGGCGGATCAGCTTGCTGCATCCGTCCACGAAAGCACCACCATTACACCCATATCAATTCCGGCCCTTGATCTTAAGCCGTCTCTCAAAAGAAACCTGAGGGACTACTAGCAGAGCAAGTGGGATACACACACACAAAACAAACTACACATTATTAAGCCACACCTTGGTCATTGGCTGCCCGTATCAAAATGGCGTCATGCAGAGGTAATACTAACGAGACTCAGGATAGGACACACATACACGACACACACATATCTTTTGTCCGGTGGCGATCCACCATTGTGTGACAGATGTGGTGAAGCATTAACAGTCCTTCACGTGTTAATTCAGTGCAAACACTTAGAAATTCTAAGAAAACATAATTTTCCATTACCCTACCGACAACATATGCCTTTACACCCTGCAATGTTTGTTGGTAGGGAACCGCTTTTTAGTCATAAATTATTGTTAGCGTTTTTAAAAAAAAAATCATAATTTTCATATATACCCGGGCAATTCGTAGCACGACCTCTCCAGAAAGATTTTTACTGCGGTGGCTACACTGGAAAGCACTTGCCTTACGGCCCTTGGACGTAAGGGTAAGAACGAGTGAGGTACTTGTGCTAATGCCATACATGTCCACCATCGTTTTTCATTATCACCAACTTTTGTCACCTATTCACACCACACACACCTTTCACGGCATGGTCATGATTTTATTACTTGTATGTTTTTACCCCCCTTACTGCGAGGAATTTTAGGGCCCTTATACAGCCACCAATCACAATCATTGTCCACATTCCTTGTCGCATGAACTGGCGCTCTTTGGCCATCAAATGGCCCTTGCGCCAAAAAACACCATATATCGTCATCATCACAAAAACATTTCAGCAAGCTATACAAACAACACGTACCTTACACCCTGCTTTGTTCCTAGGAGATGACCCTCTAGTACCTCTCCCTGACTTGCTAAACTTTCTGAAAGAGTGTAACGTGTTAAATAAGCTTTAAAATCTCGTCTTTTTAGTGTCCATTCCTGAAAGTCTTGTGTCTGGCGCATCATGGTCTTAGCTGCTTTTGCGTCATAGAAACCAAATTAACTAACTAACTTGTACCTTTACACCCTGCCTTCTTCCTAGGAGATGACCCTCTAGTATCTCTGCCTGACTTGCTAAACTTTCTGAAAGAATGTAATCTGTTAAATAAGCTCTAAAATCTCATCTTTTCAGTGTCCATTCCCGAAAGTCTTGTGTCTGGCGCAGCAAAGCCTTAGCTGATTTTGCGCCATAAAAACCAAATTAACCTAACCTAACTGATGGCAACAGCCTTACAGATCAAGCAAACTTTCTGGGTGCACATTTTCAACGTGTTTCCAGCTCTGTGCACTACTCCAACACGTTTCGACACCGCAAAGCAACTATAGAAAGCAAGAAATTAGATAGAAAATGCACCAAAAATGAGGCATTCAACCATTCATTCAACATGGCTGAGCTGCAAAGAGCACTATACTGCTGCGATGAATCTGCACCAGGTTCTGATCGTGTTATGTACCAAATGCTGAAGAACTTGCCACATGACACACAGAACACCCTCCTCCACCTCTACAACGCTGTATGAATTTCTGCCGAGATTCCGGGTGCATGGAAAGAGGCGATTACAATCCCAATCTTGAAACCGGGAAAGGATCCATCCACTGTGTCTAGTTATAGACCCATCGCACTAACAAGTTGCCTATGTAAAGTCTTTGAAAAAATGATAAACTGCCGTTTAATACATTTCCTCGAAAAAAAAACTATTGACTAGACTCGAGCCAGCGTGGATTTCGAGAAGGCTGATCCACAACCAACCATCTAATCCGCATAGAGTCGCAGGTTCACGACGCATTTGTCCTCAGACAATTTTTCCTCTCAGTATTCTTAGATATGAAAAAAGCTTATGACACCACGTGGCGGTTCGGAATACTTAGAGAATTGTCGCACTTAGGCATACGAGGTCAGATGTTGAATATAATAGAAAGCTGTCTGACCAACCGCAAGTTCCCGGTTTGGGTTGGAAATGTTCTGTCATAATTATTTATACAGGAAAATGGGGTACAACAAGGTGGCGTACTTAGATGCACGCTTTTCAGCATTAAAATGAACTCGCTGCACCTTTGCATGCCACGAAATATATTCTATTACACATATGTGGATGACATCCAGAAAGGATTTAAATCTTGCAATTCAGCAATTTGTGAGTGGCAGGTCCAGCTTGGATTGAACAAGGTGGCCAAATGGGCAGATAATAACGGGTTCAGGATAAACCCTCAAAAGAGCACCTGTGTTCTTTTTTCTAGGAATAGAGGCCTCCACCTAAACCGTGAAATTGAGCTTCTTGGGCTACGAATACCTGTAGAGGCTGAGCATAAGTTTCTAGGCTTAATCTTGGACTCGAAGCTCACATTTATAATGCACATCAAGTACATAAAAACAAGTTCCTGAAAACAATGAACATCCTCAAAGTGCTGTCACGCACAACATGCGAAGTGACAGGAAGTGCCTTATGAATATATATAAAAGCCTTATACTCACATGCTTAGACTACGGAGCCATAGTCTACCAGTCTGCTACACCGAGCACATTGAAGATTCTGGATCCGGTACATAATCTTGGCATACGCCTTTCTACGGGTGCTTTTCGCACCAGGCCTGTAGAAAGTCTCTATGTAGAGTCCAATGAGTGATCGCTCCACCTTCGCAGAGGTCCTATATGTCCTTTTGGTATTATTTGAAAGTAAACTCGAATAAGAAACACCCCACACAAGTATGATTAATGATTTGTCCAGTTCTGTTCTTTTTGACAGGCGTCCTTCGGTGAGACGACCCTTTTCACTTCGCGTGAGGGGTCTAATTGAAGAAACCGGGGTACCGCTTTTAGAAAACTGCCTGATGGCTCCCGCAACATATCCGCCGCCGTGGCAGTGGCAGCTCATTGACTGTGATTTATTCTTTTGTAAGAATACTGTTAGACGCCACGCCGAGGTAATGCAACCGTTTAATGGGCCGAACAGCAGCGAAACAGCAACCCCGTGCACCATTTAAGCATCCGCCTTTCTACGGGTGCTTTTCGCACCAGCCCCGTAGAAAGCCTTTAGGTTGAGTCAAATGAGTGGTCGCTTCATCTGCAGAGAACTTACATGTCCTTTGTTTATTTCCTTAAGGTGAAAGCAGGCAAGAAGCACCCCTCATACTCTACAATTAATGATTTGTCGAGCTTAACTCTGTTTCAAAACAGGCCTTCGATGAGGCAGCCCTTCTCAGTTCGCCTGAAGTGTCTAGCTGAAGAAACTGCAGTGTCACTTGAACACAGTTTAATGGCTCCTGTAGCATACCCGCCACCGTGGCAGTGGCAGACTATAGACTGCGATGTGTCTTTCCTAGAGGTTACAAAACATGCACCTATTGCCCATATCCGAACATACTTTTTGGAACTTCAACACAAATACACACGTCCTGAGTTCTTCACAGATGCCTCCGAGACTAACTCCTCTGTGTCCTACGCTTCTGTCGGCCCATCCTTTTCGGATGCTGGCCCTCTACACCCACGCACAAGTACCTTCACAGCGGAAGATTACGCGATACTTGTGGCAGCTAAACACATCAAACAATTACAAATACAAAAAGCAGTAATTTATACAGACTCCCTCAGTGTGGTAACGGCTCTGCACAGTCTTAAAAAACAAAAAAACCCGGTCCTTGTCTCACTTTACTCCATTTTGTGCACACTCTACAGACTCAAACAACATGTTGTAGTGTGCTGGGTGCCAGGGCACCGTGAGATCCAAGGTAACGTGAGTGCGGATCAGCTCGCTGCATCCGTCCATGAGAGAACCGCCACTACATCCATATCAATCCCGGCCCTTGATCTTAAGCCATCTCTCAAACGAAACCTCAGGGACTACTGGCAGAGCAAGTGGGATACACACACACAAAACAAACTACACGTTATCAAGCCACACCTTGGCCATTGGCAACCAGTATCAAAATCACGTCTAACAGAGGTAACACTAACAAGACTCAGGATAGGACACACGTACACGACACACACACATCTTTTGTCCGGTGGTGATCCACCATTGTGTGATAAATGTGGTGAGGCATTAACAGTTCTTCACATTTTAATTCAATGTAAACAGTTAGACACTCTAAGAAGACAACACTTTCCGTTATCCTACCGACAACATATACCTCTACACCCTGCAATGTTCGTTGGCAGGGAACCGCTTTTTAGTAATAAATCATTGTTAGCGTTTTTAAAAGAAATTCATAATTTTCATATCATATACCCGGGCATCCCGTAGCACAACCTCTCCAGAGAGGTTTTTGCTGTGGTGGCTACACAGGAAAGCACTTGCCTCACGGCCCTTGGACGCAAGGGTACTAACGTGTGAGGTACATGTGCTATTGCCATACATGTCCACCAACGTTTTTCATTATCACCAACTTTTGTCACCTATTCACACCACACACACCTTTACGGCATGGTCATGATTTTATTACTTGTATGTTTTTACCCGCCTTACTGCGAGGAATTTTATGGCCCTTATACAGCCGCTAATTACAATCATTGTACACATTCCTTGTCCCATGAACTGGCGCTCTTTGGCCATCAAATGACCCTTGCGCCAAAAAACACCATATATCATAATCAGCAGCGAAACAGCAGTCAGCGGTTTCAGCAGCAGCTACAGCAGCACGAGCCTCTGCCACAACAAACGTCGTCTTCGTCGTCTCTAGCAAGCCCGTATTTATGTCACTACATTGACTCCCCGGTGCAATAGGAGCCATCCTGGCGACCTATGGCACAGACACGACTGGTGGGTCGTAGTGAAGTTTTAGACGGTCGACGTGCACAGTTTCACGCCCGCGGCGCCGTTGATCCGTAGGTGGCTGAATAGGTTCAACCATGTAGTTGACTGGTGATGTCTGGCGCAAGATCCTGTACGGACCGTCATATTTGGGTGTGAACTTTGAGCAAAGGCCTGGGGCAGAAGATGGCACGCGGAGCCACACGATTGTTCCAGGCGCGTATGACGATGGAGATGAGCGTTGGTCATGGGAGTCCTTCTGGCGAGCCTGATCGTGCGTAGTAAGCGCACGTGCGAGCTGCCGACATTCTTCGGCATATGTGGCAGCTTCGGCCAGTCGTCGATTGTGAAGGGTCTGGGCGGTACAGGAGGATAGTGTCCAAGAACGATGAAGGTTCCCGACCATAAAGAAGAAAGAACGGGGAGAATCCAGTTGTAGATTGAATTGCGCTGTTGTAAGCGTACGTAACGAATGGCAGTACGTGGTCTCTGTTCGTATGGTCATTGGAAACATACATGGAGAGCATGTCAACCAGCGTGCGATTAAACAGGAGGTGGGTGGGGACGAACAGGAAGACTTGCAGCGTAGTTTGGACGAGGCTGTCTAGCAAGATCCGTGGCGTTCGGTAGCGACGGCGGGGATCGTCTGGCGGGCTCAGCATAAGTGAGAGGGGCGGAGATAGGCGAAGGATGGTATGTAGGAGACAGGGCATCAGAAACTTGCTCTTCGATTGTCTTGCGGAGCGTTGGGGTCAGTGTGTGCGCACTGGCCGGAACATGCGGCACAAGAGACAATTGGCGCGCCACTTCTTCTCGAACGAACTGCTGAATTTGCTGCATTAAGGTGCTTTGTTTTGATGAAACAGCGCCAATGGTTAACGCAGATGTAGAGCTCGTGTCGAGGTTTGAACGTCGAGTAGAAATGCGCTCTCTCCGCAGCTCGTCGACACTCTGGCAGTGTTGAATAAGCTGGGCGATGGTTTGCGGGTTTTTTGCGACAAGCATGTGGAAGGCGTCGTCCTCGATACCTTTCATGATGTGCCGTATTTTGTCAGTGTCAGACATGTGGGAACCGATACGATGGCAGAGGTCCAGAATATCCTCAATATACGAGGTAAAGATCTCGCCAGAGCGCTGTGCGCGGCCGCGCAAGCGCTGTTCGGCGCGGAGCTTGGAACAGCGGGTCAGCCAAAGAGTTCTGTAAAGCGCGTCTTGAAGGTTGACCAAGACGGTATTTCCAGTTTGTGGTTTTTGAAGCACAGTTCTGCCACACCCGCTAGATAGAAATGATGGTAAGCGAGCTTGTCGGTGTCATCCCACTTATTGCGGACGCTTACCGCTTCATACTGGGACAGCCAGTCTTCGGCGTCTTGGTCGTCGGTTGCGTTGAAAATTACTGGATCTCGCTGTCGTGGCAATCCGGAAGAGGTGACGGATGGGATTATGACTGCAGGTGGCTGGGTCATGTCGTCAGGCATTGGCGAAGCGGGGGGTTGAGGTAGAGTCTGGGAACGGAGTTCCTGTTTGAGACAACCAGCACCTCCACCAAATGTAAGAATACTGTTAGACGCCACGCCGGGGTGATGCAACCGTTTAATGGGCTGAACAGCAGCGAAACAGCAGCCAGCGGTTTCAGCAGCAGCTGCAGCAGCACGAGCCTCTGCCACAACAAACGTCTTCTTTGTCGTCTCTAGCAAGCCCGTATTTTGTCACTACACTTTGTTGAAATAACCAAACACGCTCCTTTTGCACATATACGTGCACACTTTCTCTAATTGTAGCTAAAATACTCTTGTCCTGAATATTTTACAGATGCTTCATTGTCTTGTATTGGTGTGTCCTATGCTGCCCCCCGTAGGGCCGCCTGCGCAAGTAGGCGTTTGGTGTGTAACGACACCACGGACCCGAGCTAACAGGGAGGTTTTGGCTCCCTCCCACGCCTAGCCGTGCGTGGCTTTGCCGTGTCCGGGGAAAAGCGGATCCTGGGGGTTGAGCCGACGCTGGGTGCTTGGACCTTTAAGGCCCCCCGGAAAGGGCAACACACCCCTTTGGCCCTGGCTTCACGTAGACGGCACCCCCGGATTGACCCGCCTAGGGGGAATCGGCAGTCGCCTTTTCCTGCCTCCCCCTCACATCTTCGTCTTTTCCCTTACTTCAAATCTTTCCTGTCCTCTACTCTTTTCCGTTGACTTCCGTGTTTTCTGGCGGCAAGGGTTAACCCTGTGTGGCTATCCTACCTTGGATACACCACATTCGGTTATAGTGGTGGTGTACAGCTGGCGTCTGCAGGTCCTGTGCTTACAGACCCTGCAGCGTCCCCTTGTAGGACTCCATGGTGGGTGGCTGGCGCCACTGCCGAAAATAAACCTTTTCTTATGGCTAGTTCCTTCCCCCCACTCCCTGATCGCCCTCAGAAAACAGGGCGCACCAATGAAGTATTCCAGTTTTTCGGTCACCAGAGAGTATCCTTTCCCCGATTCCACGTTATCCACGCTGACACACCCGGCAAACCAGTGAGAACAATTTCACCTTTTCTTGTTTCGAAGTCTTTGACAGAAATCTTTGGCCCAGGATATAAAGCATCGAGAACGGCAAGTGGTGACCTCCTGTTGGAGCTCCGCGACCAGAAACAGTATGAAAAATTGTCTAATCTAGTGAAATTTGGAGATACCTAATTAATGGTAACCCCACACCGAACCATGAACACCACCTGTGGCGTTGTTTCAGATGATGACCTGTTAGGGCTTGCGGAGGCTGAACTCCTGGAGGGTTTCAGCGAACAGAATGTCATCAACGTGAAGCGAATTAGGATAAGGCGTGATGGAAAAGAAGTCCACACTAAGCACTTAATACTTACCCTCAATTCAAGTGTACTGCCTGACTCCGTTGAGGCTGGGTATATCAAGCTTCGAGTGAGGCCTTATATACCAAACCCTCTTCGATGTTTCAAATGCCAGCGGTTCGGCCACGGTTCACAGAACTGCCGAGGCCGCCTAACTTGTGCCAAATGCAGTGCTGAAGAACACAGATCCGAAGCCTGTGAAAACTCTGTTCACTGTGCGAACTGTAATGGGGAGCATGCCGCATACTCACGGTCATGCCCATGCTGGAAAAAAGAAAAGGAAATTGTCACAATTAAAGTAAAACAAAACATTTCCTTTAAGGATGCACGAAGGCAGGTGTCCTACCTACCAGAAACCAGCTTTGCCGAAGTGGCGCGTCAGGGGGCAGCGCCACGACGGCCTCCAGCGGCTGTCTGGCACACGCGTAGTGAGCCGGCGGTGACGCCATCCGCCCCCTCGGCAGTTGCAGCCAGTGCTGCTCCGCCATCGAAGAAGGACCCACTAACCTTCGGGCTTGGGGCCGCGAAGGCCTTGTCTTTAGAGGCGAGGCCCTCAAAACAACTGCAGCGCTCGCAAGAGCGCATGTCCAGTGCCTCGCTAGAGGCAATGGACACAACTCCGAGCGTGAGGGCGCAGCAAGCGCCTAAAGATCAGCGCGACTCCGTCGACCGATCCAAAACAGAAACATCTCGTCTCACGGCCCCTGGAAAGGGTCCGTGAGCTAATTTTCTATCCTTGAGCACACAGCACAAAACACATCTAAAATGGACACGCCGATTTTACAGTGGAATGTGAGAGGACTTCTCCATAACCTCGATGATATTAGAGAACTCCTTAAAAATATACTCCAAAGGTGCTCTGTGTTCAGGAAACACATCTCAAGTCCACACGAACAAACTTTCTAAAGCAATATGAAATCTTCCGCAAAGACCGTGACGACGCTGCCACCTCGTCGGGCGGTGTCCATATAATAGTTGATAAAGGTGTTGCCTGTAAGCAATTAAACCTCCGAACTTCTCTTGAGGCAGTTGCTGTCCGAGCAGTGCTGTTCGGGAAGCTACTAACAATTACTTCTATTTACAATCCTCTGTGCTACCAACTTTCGAAGACAGAATTTTAAGGCTTCATTAATGAACTTCCTCCGCCATATATAGTCGTTGGTGATCTAAATACACATAATCCTCTATGGGGCGACTCCCGTTTGGATGCACGAGGACGCCTAATAGAACACTTTCTGTTTTCGTCAGGTGCATGTTTACTTAACAAAAAAGAATCAACATATTATAGCACTACGCACAACACATACTCTTTTACACACCTGGGTATTGTCTCGAGTACACTGATTCCTTATCTGGAGTGGTCTGTTCTCAAGAGCCCCTTTGGGAGTGTCTACTTCCCGATAATGTTGAAGCTAACTAAAGAAGATACATGCTCGCCTGACTTTCCTCGTTTGAACACCAAGTCAGCCAACTGGGAACTATTCCGAGAAAACACATTTTTAGATGGAGAGGGCATTGCTGATTTTAATATAGACGATGCTGTGGCATACCTAACAGATTTTATTATTGACGCTGCAGCGAAATGTATCAAGCAAACTAACGGAATGACTAATAAGCGTCGCGTCCCATGGTGGAATGACGATTGTCGGAAAGCGCGAAATAGTCAAAATAAAGCTTGGAGATTACTCTGAAATTACCGAACGGCTGAAAACCTCGTCAATTTCAAACAGGTGAAGTCACAAGCTAGAAGAACGCGTCGTCTTGCAAAGAAAGAAAGTTGGAATAGGTACATCTCTGGTATCGATTCTTACACCGACGAAACAAAGGTTTACAATAGGGTAAACAAGTTAATGGGTCCGGAGTCGCACCCCCTACCCTTGGTAAATAGCCGAGCTGAGAGCCTAGAGGAGCAGGCGGACTGCCTAGGCGAACACTTTGAATACGTCTCAAGTGCATCAAACTATCCAGAAACGTTCTTAAAATTCAAAGAACGCGAAGAGCGGCAGCCCCTTAAATGTAAACGTCCATCCAGTGAGACTTACAACTGCCCATTTACATTAGCTGAACTTAAGGCATCTCTTGCGTGCTGCAACAACTCGGCGCCAGGTGTCGATCGTATAACATACGAAATGGTCAAGTACCTTCACCCCGAAGCACTAAAAACACTCCTAACTCTCTTCAATATCATGTGGGCAGCTGGGTATATTCCATTGTCACGGAAAGAAGCTATAGTCATCCCAGTTCCTAAAGAAGGCAAAGATCCGTCCTTGGCCGCCTGCTACAGGCCAATAGCGCTAACAAGCTGTCTATGCAAACTATATGAGAAAATGATAAACCGGCGCTTAATTCACTTTTTAGAAAAACTAACAGTATACTAGACCCTCTTCAGTGTGGTTTCAGAGAGGAGAGGTTGACAACAGACCACCTTGTTGGCATAGAGACATACATCAGAGATGCATTTAATCATAGGCAGTTTGTACTTTCGGTATTCTTAGACCTGGAGAAAGCGCACGACACCACATGGGGATTCGGGATTGTCCGCGATCTTGTCCCCATGAGCATCCGTGGGAACATGCTAAACACAATTAAAGTTTATCTGTCTAACCGAACCTTTCGCGTAAAAGTGGGAAATGCTCTCTCTAGAACTTTTACCCAATAGACTGGTGTTCCGCAAGGGGGCGTGCTTAGTTGCACACTCTTTCTTGCAAAAATGAACTCCCTGCAGTCAGTCATTCTAAGCGCGATGTTTTATTCCGTGTATGTTGATGATGTGCAGATGAGTTTCAAATCATGCAATATATCTGTCTGCGAACGACAAGTGCAGCTTGGAATGAATAAACTCTCTAAATGGGCAGATGAAAACGGTTTTAAAATAAACACGAAGAAAAGTACTTGCATACTTTTCTCCAACAAACAAGGGGTAATGCAACTACCAAATGTTGCGATCAAGGGAGACCAACTCTCTTTGAGCAGCGAGCATAAATTCCTGGGAACCACTTTAGATTCTAAGCTGACGTTTATTCTCCATATTAAATATGTCAAAATGAAATGTTTGAAAGCGATGAACGTCCTAAAACTCCTGTCACGTACAACATGGCGTAGTGATCGAAAGTGCATCTTGAAGTTATACAAAAGCCTTGTCGGGTCGCGCCTTGATTATGCCTCTATAATTTATCATTCCGCAACGCCAAGTGCATTAAAAATCCTAGACCCCGTTCACCATCTGGGTATCCGACTTGCAACCGGTGCTTTCAGGACAAGTCCAATCCAGAGCCTCTATGTAGAGTCGAATCAGTGGTCACTTCACCTACAGCGATCCTATAGCAGTTTTACATATTTTATAAAGGTACGCGCAAACATCAAGCATCCATCTTATTCAACTATAAACGATATGACCGCTGCCACCCTCTTCCATAACCGACCCACAGTGAGAAAGCCGTTCTCTTTGCGTGTGAGAAACTTAGTGAGGAAATGGGTGTTCTGCTGCTAGAACTTTGTCCTACGCCCACAGCGATACTTTTACCGCCATGGCAGTGGCAGCCTATACACTGTGACACCTCATTTGTCGAGATCACTAAACACGCACCAGAAGCACATATTAAAATGCATTTCCGAGAACTCCAGTCCAACTACTCATGCGTAGAGTTTTATACCGACGCTTCTAAGTCGCATGCAGGGGTGGATTATGCAGCCGTCGGACCATCCTTCTGGGAATCCGGTGGGCTGCACCCGGAAACAAGTATATTTACGGCTGAGGGTTATGCACTATTGTCGGCTGTGAAGAATATACGGAAATCAAACATACAAAAATCAGTTATATTTACAGACTCATTAAGCATCGTAAATGCATTAGGATCACTTTTTAAATTAAGAAATCCGGTAATATTTGAGTTGTATTCCGTCCTATGTACTGCGTACATGTCCAACCAGCATGTTACTATTTGCTGGGTACCTGGCCATAGAAGTATCGAGGGCAATGTGTTAGCTTACCGAATGGCCACGTCAATTATATCGCGGGCTATTAACCCTACTGCTATGGTCCCTGCAACAGACCTAAAACCCTTCCTACGTAAGAAACTGCGACGCCACTGGCCACGCTTGTGGGACACTGAAATAAATAATAAGCTTCACTTGATTAAGCCGCAGTTAGGTTACTGGTCCTCCGCTACGAGAACACGGCGAACTGATGTCCTACTCTGTCGCCTCAGAATAGGACACACTTATGGTACACATAGCTTTCTGCTGACTGGCGATGAACCTCCTACTTGTAGTAGATGTGGCGAGAAGCTAACCGTCCTCTACGTCCTCCTGGAGTGTCCTGAAGCTGAAAGAGAAAGGAAGAAAGATTTTCCTTTAGCGTACCGCTATCGTCTTCCCTCACATCCGTTTATGTTTCTCGGCGAAGAGCCGCTTTTTGATGCAAAATCAGTTCTAAGCTTTTTGAAGGATGCAGTATTGAGTGTTTTTAGTCCAACACTGAATGTTTTTAGCCCAACAAGTTCATAGTGCGTTTTCTATTCAGAGGATGCCGCTGTGATAGCAGCTTTGAATGAGCCCAGGCCTCCATGCTCGTGTTTTAAGGGCTCTGTCGAGGCACTGGTGCTCCCTGCCAAGTTTTTATTTCACATACATATTACTTTTAAACCATTTTTATGCCTCCATAGCACACAACATTCGTCATTGCCATAATTTTACTATATGTATACTTTTACGAACCTACAGCGACTGTTTTTAGGCCCATTTACAGCCATGTCACATCTGTTTTATCCACACTGCACATCCCACAGTTCATTATCATCGCACTGGCACTCTTTGGCCATATCTGGCTCTTGCGCCAATAAACTCCACTAATCACCACCTATGCTGCCGTTGGTCCATTTTTTTGTGATTCTGGTGTTGTGCACCCTAATTCAAGAATCTTTACTGAAGAAGCCTATGCGATACTGATGGCTGTTAAACACATTCAGGAATCGAAATTACAACGCGCAGTTATATACACGGATTCCTTCAGCGTCGTAAAAGCTTCAAAATCTCTGCAAAAACATAAATACCTTGACCTTGTGTCACTTTACAGTCTTTTGTGCACGATCCACACACTCAAACAACATGTAGTAGTGTGGTGAGTGCCAGGACACCGTGAGATCGGGGGAAATGTCTTGGCGGATCAACTTGCTGTATCCGCCCAAAACAAGGTTGCTACCAATACATCCATAGCCTTACCTGCGCTTGACCTGAAGCCCTTCCTTCGACGGGAGCTCAGGCGTATTGGCAGCGGCTATGGGATAGACAAACACAAAACATGTTACATGTAATAAAACCAAAACTTGGAAATTGGCCACCGGTATCCAGATCACGCTACACACAAGTAACGCTCACCAGATTACAAATAGGACACACACACAGCACAAATGCATATTTGTTATCTGGTGGTGAGCAACTCATCTGTGACAGATGTGGGGAACCCCGCAGGGGCGCCTGCGCAAGTAGGCGTTTGGTGTGTAGTGACACCACGGACCCGAGCTAACAGGAGAGTTTCTACTCCCTCCCACGCATAGCCGTGCGTGGCTTTGCCGTGTCCGAGGAAAAGGGGATCCTGGGGGTTGAGCCAACGCTGGGTGATTGGACCGTTAAGGCCCCCCAGCGGCGGCAACACACCCCTTTGGCCCCGGCTTCACGTAGACGGCACCCCTGGGCTGACCCCCCCCCCCCCCCCCCAGGGGAAGTCGGCAGTCGCCTTTTCCTATCTCTCTCTTCCTACATCTTCGTCTTTATCTCTTACTATTTATCTGTCCTGTCTTCTACTCTCTTCCGTTTACTTCCGAACTTCCTGGCGGCTAGGGTTAACCCTGTGCAAATAGCCTACCTTGGTCTAGGCGCATTGCGTTATTGTGGCGTTGTACGGCTGGCGACTGCAGGTTTCAGCATCCGCAAACTTGTTGCTTCCCCTCGTTGGGCTCCATGGTGGGTGGCCGCCAACGCTGCTGAACAAAAATAAGACAGGCATGCATAGAGCATTCCCCCTACTGTCTGATTTTACCGGCTTAAAGCGGGTACGCACCGATGATATAAATTTTTCAATCAGCCAAAAGAAACATATCCTCACTTTCATGTTATCCACTGTGAAAAAACTGAAAAGCAAGCCAGGACCGTCTCTCCATTCCTAGTTTCTAGATGTCTTACCGAAACTCTTGGCACAGGATACAAGGTAATCGAAATGGCTAGTGGAAACCTTCTCGTCGAAATCCGTGACAAAGAAAAATTTGAAAAGCCAGACCGTCTTTCAGATTTCGGCGGCATACCAATAACCATAACACCACATTGATGAATGAACACGACTCGCGGAGTGATATCTGACATGGACTTACCTGACTTGACTGAGACTGAACTTTTGGAGGGGTGGAAAAGCCAAAATGTCACTAATGTACAGAGAATCATCATCAGAAGAGATAATAAGGAAACACCAACAAAACACTTAATACCCACGTTTGCATCCAGTAAACTACCGGAATCTATTCAGACAGGGTACACGAAGACATCTATCAGGCCGTACATACCAAACCCTCGTCGTTGCTTCCAATGCCTGAGGTATGACCATGGCTCTAATCCCTGTCGTGGCCGCCAGACTTGTGCACAATGTGGAGTCCTAGGCCACGTGTCTGAGAACTGCAAACAACCGCCACACTGTGTAAATTGCGAAGGAAACCATGCCGCATATTCACGGCCCTGCACATACTGGAAAAAAGAAAAAGAAATAATTACGTTGAAGGTGAAGGAGAACATTTCATTTAAGGAAGCACGGCGAAGAGTCGCTCCATTCTATGGACCTACATACGCTGATGCGGCGCGTCAGGGGGCACCACCGCACCAGCCCTCGTAACTCCTTCGGCCCGCGCATACCGAGCCGGTGGTTGTGGCACCTGCCCCCATGGTGGCTGAAGCCCAGGCTACACCGCCTACTCCCAAACAGAGACCTGAGACTCCAGAGTCCTCGGGTCTCAAGCCCTCACCTCACCAGGCGAGGCCCGAAATTCGAACTAACAGCCCGCACGTGCGGGCATCCAGTGCCTCCGAGGAGGCAATGGATATGTCGGTACCCTTGGTGCCGAAAGAGCGGCGTGGCTCCTTGGAGCGCGCCAACAAAACAAAAAAGCAGATAACAGGGCCTGGTGACGGCCTTGTTAAGTGAACTCAAACTCCCTGTCTAAACAGCCACTCGCGTTTCGTACACACAGATCTATTTTACATTTACCATGAACACTCAAATTATACAATGGAACGTCATGGGCCTTCTCAGAAACCTTGACGACATCCATGAACTCTTACACGAACACTCTCCAAAATTGCTGTGTGTAAAAGAAACACACCGTAAATCAAAACACACAAATTTTCTTCGTAAATACGTTAATTTCCGAAAGGACCGTGTTGATGCCATGACATCATGTGGAGGAGTTGTCATCATAGTGAATCAAGAAATTTCATGCACACACTTACAACTCCAAACATCCCTTGAGGCAGTGGCTGTTCGAGCAGTTCTTTTTGATAAACTGATCGCAATCTGCACTATTTACGTTCCTCCTAGCTATCAGCTGCAAAAACGTGATTTACACTCTCTAATTGATGAACTTCCGGAGCCTTATGTTCTCCTTGGAGACTTCAATGCGCATAGCAGGCTATGGGTTGACTCTCGGTATGACGCACGAGGCCGACTGATCGAACAGTTCCTTCTCTCGTCGAGCGCGTGTCTCCTAAATTGAAAAGAACCAACCTATTATAATCTCGCTAATAACACCTACTCCTCCATAGACCTAAGATGGTATCTCCATCTCTTGTGCCTCTACTCCGGTGGAAAATCGTCAGTAATCTGTACGGAAGTGACCACTTCCCCGTAGTTTTGAGCACAACTACAGTAACTGAGTGTCCACCACGTGTACCCAAGTGGCTCATAAACAGAGCCGACTGGGAACAGTTTTATACCATCGCTCGTCTAGGTTGGAATGACATATGTACTTTGAACAGTGATGTTGCTGTCAACTACTTCAGAGCGTTTTTGATTGATGCTGCAACAAAATGCATCCCACAAACAAATGAACACCCTGGAAAACGGCGTGTGCCATGGTGGAACTCTGAATGCCGAAACGCGCGCAAACGGCAAAACAGAACTTGGAGGCTGCTTGGGAACTCACCGACAGCTGAAATCTTGACACCTTCAAGAAAATAAAGTCTCAAGGCAGGAGAACGCGTCGGCAGGCCAGAAGAGAAAGCTGGCAGAAGTTTTTGTCAGGGATCAATTCATACACACAGGAGGCTAAAGTCTGGAACATGGTCGGTAGGATAGCAAAAACAAGTACACACACTTCCACTCGTAAACACTTGGGGTAATACCTTGGAAGATCAGGCAAACTTCCTCGGTGCACACTTCGAACAGGTGTCAGGCTCATCCCACTATACTGACACTTTCCAAAAATATAGAACAAGAACAGAAAAGCAGAAACTCGAACACAAATGCACTAGATCCGAGGCATATAACCAAGCTTTCAGTCTAGCTGAGCTGCGAACGTCTCTAAACTCATGCAGTACTTCTGTCCCAGGTTCTGACCGTGTGGTGTATGAAATGTTAAAAAACCTACCAATCGAAACACGAAAACCTTACTTTGTTTGTACAATGCTATTTAATTCTGGCACTATCCCCACCTGCTGGAAAGAGGCTATTATTATTCCCATTTTGAAAGAGGGCAAGGACCCTTCTTTACCTTCGAGTTATAGGCCTATTGCACTTACAAGCTGCTTGTGAAAAGTCTTCGAAAAAATAATAAACTGCCGACTTGTACATTTCCTTGAAAAAAACAATTTGCTCGGCCCATTTCAGTGCGGGTTTCGAGAAAGTAGATCCATCACAGACCACCTTGTTCGTATCGAGGCACAGATCAGGGACGCCTTCGTCCATAAACAATATTTTCTCTCTGTATTCCTCGATACCGAAAAGGCCCATGATACAACATGGCGTTTTGGAATTCTAAGAGACCTGTCCCACCTTGGCGTGCGCGGAAAAATGTTTCACATAATCGAAAACTACCTGTCAAACCGGACATTCCGTGTCCGAGTGGGCACGGTTCTTCCCAAACATTTGTCCAGGAAACAGGCGTGCCACAAGGTGGTGTACTTAGCTGCAGACTTTTTCTCATCAAAATGAATTCCTTGCGCTTGTCCATTCCTCCCAATATGTTATATTGTACATATGTCGATGACGTCCAGCTTGGCTTTAGATCTTCCAATCTGGCAATGTGTGAGCGGCAGATTCAGTTAGGTTTGGGAAAGGTCTCCAAATGGGTTGAGGAAAACGGATTCCGACTGAAACCACAGAAAAGCACGTGTGTCTTGTTCTCCCGAAAGAGAGGCATGCACTCAGAACTTGACATTGAATTGAACGGTCAACGTCTGTCTGTTATTATGGAGCATAAATTCTTAGGATTAATCTTGGACAACAGTTGACCTTCGTACCGCACATCAGGTATCTAAAAAAATTTTTAAAAGCCATGAATGTCTTAAAAGTGTTGTCATGTACTAGGTCGTGTAGTCACAAGCAATGTCTCATGAACCTATATAGAAGCCTCATTCGCACCCGTTTAGATTATGGGGCCGTTGTTTATCAGTCTGCGACTGAAAGTGTTTGAAGATGCTGGACCCCGTGCACTATTTGGGCATCCACCTTGTTACGGGTGCTTTTCGCACCAGCCCAGTAGAAAGCCTTTATGTTGAGTCAAATGAGTGGTCGCTTCATCTGTAGAGAACTTACATGTCCTTTGTTTATTCCCTTAAGGTGAAAGCAGATAAGAAGCACCCCTCATTCTCTACTATTAATGATTTGTCGAGCTCAATTCTGTTTCAAAACAGGCCTTTGATGAGGCAGCCCTCCTCAGTTCGCCTAAAAAGTCTAGCTGAGGAAACTGGAGTCTCACTTGAACACAGTTTAATGGCTCCTGTAGCATATCCGCCACCGTGGCAATGGCAGACTATAGACTGCGATGTGTCCTTTTTAGAAGTTACAAAACATGCGCCTATTGCCCATATCCTAACATACTTCCCGGAACTTCAACACAAATACACACGTCCTGAGTTCTTTACAGATGTCTCCGTCTAACTACTCTGTGTACTACGCTGCTGTCGGCCCATCCTTTTCGGATGCTGGCCCTCTACATCCAGGCAAAAGTATCTTCACAGTGGAAACTTATGCGATACTTGTGGCGGCTAAACACTTCAAGCAATTACAAATACAAAAAGCAGTAATTCATACGGATTCCCTCAGTGTGGTAACGGCTCTGCACACTTTTAAAAACACAAGAACCCAGTCCTTGTCTCACTTTACTCCATTTTGTGCACACTCTACACTCTGAAACAACGTGTTGTAGTGTGCTGGGTGCCAGGGCACCGTGAGATTCAAGGCAACGTGAGGGCGGATAAGCTCGCTGCATCCGTCCACAAAAGAACTGCGCCTACACCCATATCAATCCCGGCCCTTGATCTTAAGCCGTCTCTCAAAAGAAACCTGAGGGACTACTGGCAGAACAAGTGGAATACACAAACACAAAATAAACTACGCTTTATTAAGCCACACCTTGGTCATTGGCTGCCAGTATCGAAATCGCGTCATACAGAGGTAATATTAATGAGACTCAGGATAGGACACACACATATCTTTTTTCCGGTGGCGATCCACCATTGTGTGACAGTTGTGGTGAAGCATTTCCAGTCCTTCACATGTTAATTCAGTGCAAAAACTTAGAAACTCTAAGAAAACAGCATTTTCCATTACCCTACCGGCAACATATACCTTTACATCCTGCAATGTTCGTTGGTAGGGTACCGCTTTTTAGTTATAAATCATTGTTAGCGTTTTTAAAAGAAATTCATAATTTTCATATCATATACCCGGGCATTCCGTAGCACGACTTCTCCAGAGAGGTTTTCGCTGCGGTGGCTACACAACAAAGCACTTGCCTCACGGCCCTTGGACGCAAGGGTATGAACGAGTGAGGCACTTGTGCTAATGCCATACATGTCCACCATCGTTTTTCATTATCACCAACTTTTGTCACCTATTCACACCACACCCACCTTTCACGGCGTAGTCATGATTTTATTACTTGTATGTTTTTACCCGCCTTACCGCGACGAATTTTATGGCCCTTATACAGCCGCTAATCACAATCATTGTCCACGTTCCTTGTATCATGAAGTGGCGCTCTTTGGCCATCAAATTACCCTTGCGCCAAAAACCACCATTTATTATCATCAGATGTGGGGAACCGCTTACGGAGTTTCGTATACTTGTTCAGTGCAATGAGCTAGACTCTCTGAGAAAAAACACTTTTTTTCTAGTGTGCAGCGCTGATAGTGTGCAGTGCTGATAAAACAGCGCTGGCACCACTGGAGTGAAACCGAAACCTGAGTGGCATCGCCATCATCATCAACAAGTGGGGGCGGTCGCAGCGTCACCGAACGTCGGCGTCTTCTTTCTTCTCCACTCAGCGCCTCTGATGCCATTTTCCCTCGTGTTGTGTCGGAACCATCTCTTCTTGCGGAGTTCTCTTTTTCTTCCATTGTAACCGTATTTGCATGCCACCACCATCGTGCGCTACACTGATGGCAACGCCGAAAAAGCAGCAGAACTACGACGCGAAACGTGCAGAAAAACACTCCGCTGCAAGTCATCGCGCAGCGTTTTCGGCACAGTGGTTTTGTGAGGCCCGAGCATGAAGAAGTAGCTGACGATGGCATCGAGCAGGTGTCAGCCGAGTCCACCGACGATGACTGCATGACTTTCGATGCTGTCCTTCCCACAGATGTGACCTTTCAGGACTACATCGCGATTGATCATGGTGGCGCCACGAGTGGTCTCCTGACCGATCAAGAGATTATTAATGATGTCACGGGCGCCCATGAAGACCACGATTCCGACGAAAAATCATGTGAGGAGATACAGCCGCTACCTCATCACACCTCACGGGAAGTCTCGGAGGCGCTCCTAATATTAGAGGACGCTTGCCTGAACACTCCCGACAGCTTGCGTGCTGTTGGCCATTTGGAACAGTTAAGAGAAATTGTGATGTCAGCCGGAATCTGTGCGAAAATGCAGACAATTACAATATACTTCAACAAATAAAGGTATGCTTCTGCAGCAACGATTCGGCATTCCGTTAATTCGGACAGTTTTTTCTGGTCCCGTGAAATCCGAATTAACGAGCTTTTACTGTATTGCAAAAAGGCGGTAATATACACAGATTCCCTAAGCGTTGCCAAAGCCCTGAAAACTCCTGAAAAACACAAGAACCCCGTGCTGGTGTTACTTTACTCACTTCTGTGCACACTGTACACATCAAAACAGCATGTCGTTGCCTGCTGGGTTCCAGGGCACCGTGAGACACAAGGGAACGTTTTGGCTGACATGGGTGGCACACTAAAATTTTTCTCTGGCTGTGGCACTGATAAAAACTGCTTTTGTAATTCAAGTGCACTTGCTGGTGCACACAGCCAGAGCAAGGTGTTTACATAAATGTCCCTGGCTTTTACACTTCCGTATAACTTGTGAGAACTTAAGCAAGTTGTATTTTTAAACAGTGAGCTATTCGCACAAAGGATTCACAAACATTCATGGTTCTATTAAGGTGAAAATGGAGGATGTGCTTTATCAAAACCTTGAAGTGATCATTGGCATCAACCCCCGAAGGGGCGCCTGCGCAAGTAGGCGTTTCGTGTGTAGCGACACCACGGACCCGAGCTAACGGGGGAGTTTTGACTCCCTCCCACGCCTAGCCGTGCGTGGCTTTGCCGTGTCCGGGGAAAAGGGGATCCGGGGGGTTGAGCCGACGCTGTGTGATTGGACCATTAAAGCCCCCCGGCAGAGGCAACACACCCCTTTGGCCCCGGCTTCACGTAGACGGCACCCCTAGGCTGACCCACCCAGGGGAAATCGGCAGTCGCCTTTTCCTTTCTCTCTTGTTTGTTTTGTTTGTTTGTTTGTAGCCTCTGATCCATGGCTCGTACCCACTCTGGGGGATTGGCCAAGAGAACATATAGTCTCATACGGACGATAACTGCATTATTGCTTCCAACGAAAAAAAAAAGGGGGGAGGAGTTGTATAGTGAAGACAGTATGTTAAAAAAAAAAGAAAGAAACCAAAGATTTAGATAGTGAGAAAAAAGAATCAACAAGAAAGTAGACACTAATAGCTATAACTTGATTTTGGGAGCCGACCAGACAGCCGGTTTCGCCAAACGCGATTAATTTGGTATGTCATGAATTTATCCAGATTTGAAAAATTACTTTTCGACGTGGTTTTTTTTTAGTACCTGTTAACGTGGGCTTTATGTTGAAAAACGTTTAGAGTCTTGAATAAAATTACACACCCCATTGAATGCATCTCTGTGGCAATTTCCCAAAACAGAGGCACCAAAACTTCGAACATTTACTGTGGTTAAATTTAAACCTAGCTTCGCAAATGGAATAACTAAAAGTCGTTTCTTAATTAATGCATAGTTACGACATGAGCCAAAATAATGTTCAATAGTTTCTGATTCTTCGCAAAACGGACAACGAGGGGAAAGTGTCAGACCAGCTCTGTGTAAATAAAAATTTAATGGGGGGGGGGGGGGACACGGCACCGGAATCTGGAGAATATAATTTCAAGTTTTTTTGACGGATTCCACTGGGCTTTCCATGGAAACTTGAGGTTCTGATAATCTGTCAATTGTGTGATATTTTCTAAACTATCTGTAAAAATAGCGGATTTCCTATATCTAACCCCTGAGAAGTATTTTAACTGGGGAAGTACTGAAATTACTGGTCCATCGAGTGATGCTCGTGCCAAAGCATCTGCCAATTCATTTAACTGTAATCCGCAGTGACCTGGGACCCACACTAATTTGAGGAGTTTTAAACGCGGCGGTGCTAATGTGTGGAACGCTGTTAGGGCACGAGATTGTTCGGAGGTTGTCAGAGCTGCACACACCGAAAGTGAGTCTGTTAAGATGATTGCACTGGTCTCGGTCGTAGCGATTTTACGAAGAGCTAAAATAATAGCTACTAGCTCGGCTTCAAATATAGGAGTGAAATCTGGAAGCCTTACTGAAAAAGACCAGCCGAGGAAATCAGACGCAATTCCTACGCCTGCCTTTTCATTGTTGACAGAATCATCTGTAGCTATTACATTTGTTGTTTCTGCACGTACCAAGTAATCGTTTAATGTAGTGGTCAAAAATTTAAGACATTGCAACTTGGCTTGCGGGGGGAAAATTTCATCATACTCTATTCTAAAGTTGAGGGTTGAGGAATTAGTTTCAATTACTGTGCTAATGTCCACATTTATGCAATCCAGTTTCTTTTTAACAAAAATTATCTGAGGGGTATGAAATCGAGGCCAATGTGCAAGAAAGAAAGAGTCAGGGTCGCTGATAAATGCGTACTCTGATCTTCGCGCTGGTAAACTGTAAAACTTTAAGAAGGTTTGAACCGTTAGAATGCAGAATCGACAGAGGAGTGTTGGCAATCGCGCTTCTTGATACAACATATTATTCGCCACGAACCTGGGAAGTCCCAGGCATATTCGCAGGGCTTCCCGCTCTAACATTACTAGCGGTTTAATTTTATAACCACCGGCCCCCGAGAATAATACACACCCGAATTCCAATATTGGTCGCACATACATTTTATATATCATTAACATCGTGTGTCTGTGCAGCCCGTATTTTCTGTAGCTTAACCTGCGTAATAAACCTAACGCCCGTTGTGCCTTTGCTGTTATATATTCAATGTGTTGGGTCCAATTTACCTTTTCATTATAAATCGTTCTTAAGTACTTGACTGAATGTACTTGTGGGATAGGTTCCCGATTATACAATACAGAAAGTGAAACTGTATCTGCTATAGGAAACACCAAGAGGGTACTTTTCCTGATGTTCAATGACAATGAAATGGATTGCAACCAAATTTCTAGTGTATAATATATCTTTGCAGTTTTTGATGTAGTGAGTAAATGTCACTCTCTGCAGCGAAGAACGTGATACCATCTGCATAAATGTAGACACGAACATCCTGAACAATTAGAATAGAGCTCATCAGTATATTGAATAATGCTGGAGATAGGACGTACCCTTGGGGAACACCACGTTTCTGTTTGAATTTATGCGAACAACAGCCATTTTTCACGCAATAAATTCCCTTGATTTTAGGAATTATGCTATCCACTCAGTAATATACTGAGGAAACTTTAGACTCTGCAAGGTGGTCAGTAGAATAGAGTGCTCGACACTATGGTACGCTTTAGCTATGTCGAGAGTTACTAATGCGGCATACTGTTTCCTTTTACGAGCAAGCTTTATTCGACTCTCTAAATCTGCATGGGCGCACCAAATTGAGCATTCACAACGAAAACCAATTTGATTTGGCTTTAAAATGACCTTATTCATCATCCAGGAATTTATTCGGCCCTTTAGGACCCTCTCTATGAGCTTCACCATGTTCGAAGTTAGCGAGGTGGGTCTGATAATTTCTATGGTAAAACCTAATCCTTGCTTTTTTATAATGGGATTACCTTAGCTATTTTCCAGTCATACGGTATCCAGGCATTCTTTAAAAAGTAGTTTATAAGATTGAGGATGTCGCCGGGGGATAGCTTGAATAAAATTTTAATTATAGGAACTGTGATTCCATCTGGACCAGGAACTGACGATGGTAGATCTCGAATTACTTTTGATGCTTCAGACAGTGTTACGTTTTCGAAGTCAGTGCTTATGCTAGACTTTTGCCAGTTGAAAGCCATAGTCGAAGAAAATCTAATTTCTAAGCCTCTGCCAACTGACTCTAAAGAGTTCTTCGTTTCTTGCAATGATAGTTTTTCATAATCAGTATTTACTGTAGACGGCAGGATTTTGCGAGATCGCATATATTGAAATTAAGGTTTCTTATTTTTAGGTTTCGAGAGAAAATCGAAATGTCTTTTATTATATTCTTTTTTAGCTTGGGCCACCGTGTGTTTAAATACAGCGGCAAGAAATTTATAATCTGACCAGTTCTTAGGGGACTGATTATGTATTAGCTTCTTCCAAGCCGCCTGTCTTCGCCTGTGATCTCGTGAACAGTTGGAATTCCACCAGAGGCTATAGGGTACTTTCTTCGCCAATTTAACAGAAAATTCAGCGTTTTTGATTGCCCTTTTAATTACTGCGCTTAATTTCATAGCTTGAGTGTGATCTCCATCCTGAGAGGGAGCGTCTAAAGCAGTTTTTAGGTCGTGTTGAAATTTAGTATAATTTATATAGGTCCGGGCATGGAAGCATTATGGTTTGACAGGGCAAGCGATCTCGAACATTATTAGAAAGTGGTCACTGTTGGAGGCGCAATCAAGGGCTGTCCACGATGTACTAGTAATAGCTGAGCTTACAAAGCTTAAATCTAAGGCGGAGCGTGAATGACCTCGAATAAATGCGTGAGTTCTAGCGTTAACGCACAATAAGTTGTTGTCTACCGACCAGTCCCACAACCGTTGTCCACACTGATCTGTTCTAAAACCCCAGCAGGTATGGTGAGAGTTGAAGTCGCCAACTATAATTTTTTCTTTACAGCAAGAATTAGCAGCCATATCTAACAATCTCGTGTCTTGAACGACTACAGGAAAGTAGACGTTTATTAGCTAGAAAGGCAAGTATCCTGGCAAGGTAATATCTAACGCGAAAGTTTCACATTCAGAAAGCATACATTTGTATGAGTTTTTGACTTTTAAACTAAGTTTATTGTTTATAAAGAAAGTTAAACCTCCACCTTTCGATGAATGGTCTAGACGAATGGTTTGGAAGTTGGGTAGGTGAAATAAATGATGTTTGAAAAGCCAAGTTTCTTGTAATGCAATAATAGCTGGATCGAATTTGGAAGACAGGTATAACAGATCTGTTATGGCTGAGTGAAGAGATCGGCGATTCCAATGTATGATTTTAAGAGACCCTATGATTTCGTCTAAATGGTTTCGGCAACTACCTTATCTAAAATACTTTCTTTTAGAAAATCGGTTTTTGAAAGGTGGTCTTTCTGGTATTTTTTTGGTTTTTACATGTTTCGGCGAGGCAGGTTTTTTCGATACAGGGGATCTAGAACGCTTTAGGCATTTGAGATCTATGTCCATATCTTGTGTGCCCTCAGAAGCTTCCTGTGCACCCTCGCTTTGCCTCTGAACGCCCTTCTCCAGAGGGCTCTGCAGACTGTGCATCCGGTGGAGTTATCTCAGATTCTGCCTCACTTGTCGGGTGTCCAGACTCAGCATTTTCTACAGCCGCACTTATATCTATCTATGCTCCATAGACTTGGGCAATTTGCTTATTCACAATGTGCGACAGCGACTCACATAGGGTGGTAGCAAGGCGTTGCATAGCCTTATCCACAGCCTTCTCGATCATGTCCGCGATTGATGGGGAAAAGGATGCTTCCATTGCTAGGTTATGGCGGGCAGCTGCTCCTGCATACCCTTCAGTTCGGGCTTGGATTTCAGCAATGGCATTCTTTCGGGAGCATCGCCTTCTGTCTACAATTTCAAGAATTTGGATTTCACGTGCCTTGGCTGAGCGGTTTCGGTTATCAGCGCAGTGTGCTTCATGGCAAAGACAACACTTTTCTTCATTACTATTACAGTCGTTTGAGTTGTGCGTCTCACCACAAATTCTGCATCTAGGTACTGACATGCATCCTTTCACTGTGTGCCCATAACGCCAACACTTAATACACTGTATGGGAACAAGGTGATAGTGGCTCCACTCTGTATATTAAAGGATTTCGGTTGGGCGATTCGACCGGGCAAATGTACCAATCACGGACTCCGTTGGGACTTTGTTCTTGTCCACAACTCGACTACATCTATAGATAGCTATCAAACCTGCTTCTGTAAACATATCTAATATCTAGGTTCTGGACACGTTGACATCGACACCCCGAACGAGGCCTTTGACGCAAGCTAGGTGAGGTGGGATAAATGCGCTCACCGGGTTGGTAGCGAATTCCGAGCATTTTAGTAGGTCTCGAACACAGAGCTGGTCGGACGAGAAGCAAAGAATGCCACCCTTGCCGAACTGCTTGACCTCTGTGATGCTTTGCTGGCAATCCTTCCACTCATCGGTGAACACTTACACTGACACACATAAGATGTATAACAGAGTAAGAGCACTCCAAGGGCACAGCACTCGTCCGATGCCCCTTGTTAGTACTGCTGGTGATACACTAGAATACCAGGCTGATGCCTTAGGCCAACACTTCGAGTATATTTTCAGCTCAGCACGTTATACAGACTCCTTTAGGCGATACAAACTTGCCGAGCAACGTAAACCTATTCGTGATGACAGGCCATCGGCAGGAGGGTACAATGCCCCCTTTACTATAGGTGAACTAAAGGCAGCACTGGCAAGGTGCGGCAGCTCAGCAGCAGGCTCGGACAGGATTACTTACGGCATGCTGAAACACCTACACGAAGAAACGCTTGACGTCGTCCTCATTCTTTTCAACAATGTATGGTCCTCTGGGCGTCTGCCCATGACCTGGAAAAAGGCAGTTATCATACCCATCCTTAAACAAGGAAAAGAAGCCACACTTGCTGCTGGTTACAGGCCTATAGCGCTGACCAGCTGTTTGGGCAAGGTGTTCGAAAAAATGGTGAATCGCCGCCTTATGTATTACCTTGAATACAATGGCCTCCTTGATCGTCATCAAGCTGGATTCAGGTCTGGCTGGTCGACAACTGACCAACTGGTAGCACTTGAACCCTATGTCAGGGATGCCTTCATTCATAAACAGCACTGCCTATCTGTATTTTTTGACTTTGAGAAAGCTTACGACACGACATGGCGTTATGGCATTCTCCGTGACCTGCGATCTTTTGGGGTGTCAGGAAATATGCTGAATACTACTGAAAGCTACCTGTTTTACCGTACATTTATGGTTCGTGTTGGTAATGCCTTATCCAAGTGGTTTACGCAAGAAAATGGCGTCCCCCAGGGCGGTGTTCTTAGCTGCACACTATTCATTGTAAAAATGAACCCCATAAGCACCATATTGCTTTAAAAAATCTCCTACTCTGTATATGTGGATGACATTCACATCAGCTTCAAATCATGCAACCTAGCCACATGCAAACGTCAGATTCAGTTGGCAGTAAACAAGCTGTCAAGCTGGGCAGACAAAAACGGGTTTAAGTTTAACTGTGACAAGGCTGTTTGCGTACTCTTCTCAAAACTACGTGGCATAAGGCCACCCCCCAACATTCGAGTTAACGGACAAACCATACCTACCAAAAAAGATCATAAATTTTTAGGTGTTGTGGTTGATGAAAAGCTCATCTTTGTTACACATATCAAACAGCTACGACTTAAATGCTTGAAAGCCTCAAAGTTCAAGATTCTCTCGCATCAGTCATGGGGCACAGACCGTGACTGTCTACTGAACCTTCTAAACAGTGTAGTGCTATCACGTATTGATTACGGCTTGGTGGTTTACGAGTCAGCTTCAAGATCTGCATTGAAGATGCTTGAACCAGTGCACCACCTTGGGCTTCAGCTGGCCAGCGGTGCTTTCCGAACCAGTCCGACAGCCAGCCTGTATGTTGAGACAGACCGGTGGTCACTAGAACGGCAACGTCAGTTTACAAGTGTCACGTATGCCACCAAGGTGCTTTCCCTTGTCGACCACCCAGCTCGTGCGCTATTGCAGCATACATCGAACGCCCTCCTGTTTTTGAGGCGACCATCAGCTACGCCACCGCATTCCCTCAGAGTGGCCTCACACCTTGGAAATATGCACATACCGGTCTCCAATCTTCAACTAACCTCTCACAAGGACACTGTTGTGCCATGGGAAATGCAGGCTATCGATTGTGACTTGTCATTCCTAGAGGTAGGAAAAAAAATGGCCACCCAGTCGCAATCGATCAACACTTCAAGTACCCCCCGCAGGGGCGCCTGCGCAAGTAGGCATTTGGTGTGTAGCGACACCACGGACCCGAGCTACCGGGGGGTTTCGGCTCCCTCCTACGCCTAGCCGTGCGTGGCTGAGCCGTGTCCGGGGAAAAGGGAATCCTGGGGGTAGAGCCGACGCTGTGTGATTGGACCTTTAAGGCCCTCCGGCAGAGGCAACACACCCCTTTGGCCCCGGCTTCACGTAGACGGCACGTCTGGGCTGACCCACCCAAGAAAAATCGGCAGCCACCTTTTCTTATCTCTCTCACCCTACATCTTCGTCTTTTGTTCTCACTTTACATCTTTCCTGTCTTCTCCTCACTTCATTCTACTTACAATTTTTCCTGGCGGAAAGGGTTAACCTGGTGTAAATATCCAAACTCGGGTAGATAGATTAGGTTATGGCAGTGGCGTACTACTGGCGTTGTGCAGACATGTTTACATGTTCTGCCACCTTTCCTTGTTAGGCTCCGTGGTGGGTGGTAGACGCCATTACTGAAGGAACTGCACTTTTCTATGGGATCCCGAAACCCCTTATCCATTGATCGCCCCTTGAAAAGGTGGCGCACCGAAGGAAATGTAATGCCGATTTCGAAAAAACAAGACCATTTACCTAAGTACCACGTTATCCATTGCGTAAACTCGGACAAAAAAAGCTCGCAACATCTCCCCATTCCTCATGTCCAGGTGCCTAACCGAGACTATCGAAACTGGCTATAAGGCTACAAAGATGGGAAGCGGAGACTTGCTGATAGAAGTTAAAGACAAGACACAGTTTCAGAAACTAGAAAAATTAGTAGCATTTGGGGACAAGCCCGTAACCGTCTCTGCGCACTGAATGATGAACACTGTTGAAGGCGTTGTGTCAGACGATGACCTAAAAGACCTAACAAATGATGAGCTTCTGGCTGGCTGGAAGGATGAATATGTCATTCACGGACAGCGTATATTAGTGAGAAAAGAAAACAAAGAAACTCCAACCGAGCACATAATTGTGACCTTCGGGTGCTCCACACTACCGCATGAATTAGTTACCGGCTACCTGTGACATGTCGCCTTAGAAGACGACATTAACGAAGTGCGCGCGGGGCACTGGCGCTGTGGCACGAGCGCGAGCCTGGCGTCGAACGCTGGCCAGGAGTGACTCCAACGCCTGGGCTACGCTTTTGAACTTGTTCACGTTTCCTGTCCTTTAATAAATCGTCTACAGTCACAAGCGGCTGTACAGACGTAACAGTTGGCGACGAGGAAGACTGGATCGACTCATCGGCACTCCACCGACGTCAAGGAAATAACATGGCGACGCCCGACTTCGGTCGGCTACCCGAATTCAGCGGCAGCCCCAGCTCCTGGAGATCCTGGTATGGGAGGCTACAGTTCTTCTTCGAGGCTAACGAGATTACGGACGCATCGAAGAAACGTGCTCATCTGCTAACGCTGTGCGGGGAACAGACTTATGACATCGTCTGCGCCCTCGTTCAACCCAAGCAGCCCAACCAAGTGAGCTACGAGGACATAGTCAAGATGCTCAAGGCTCACTTCGATCCACAACCGTCTGAGGTCTTCTGCAGGGCACGATTCCAGCGACGTGACCAAAAGCACGACGAAACGGTCAGTGATTACGTCACGGCGCTCAAGAAGCTAGCAGCAGATTGCAATTTCGGGACAAGCGCAGACACTGCAGCGAATCCGACAATGCTGCCTATGGACGTCATGCTGCGTGATCGTTTCGTTTGCGGTCTTCGGAACGAGCAGGTCCAGCAACGGCTCTTCGCAGAAAAGGACTTGACGTTCAAGAAAGCTTTCGACCTTGCACTGCGAGCTGAAAACGCCATCGAAGACCAGAAACGCGTGAAAACCGAATTTAAAGAGTTTCACGAATCCTGCATAAGCACATGCAAGATAGACAACCAAGGTCACTCTAGTGCCTCTGCCCAAAAGAAGAAACAACGCTGTTGGCGTTGTAACGCGCTACATAATCCGGACACTTGCAAGTTCCAGACAGTCTCCTGCAACTACTGCAAGAAACGCGGACACATTGAAAAAGCCTGTCTGAAAAAGCGGAAAGAAGCAAAAACGAGCAACAGCATCGAATATCCCCAACAAGGAACTTCGACAGCTGCCTCAGCACCAGTGTCGACTCAGCAGGACTCATCAGACGTGGCCCTTTACGAGCTCAACACCGTAACCAACGCGTTCAGCACACAGAAGGTCATGACTCGGCTACGCGTACATGGCAAGTTCTTGGATTTTGAAGTCGACTCGGGTGCAGCCTGCACACTCATCAGTGAGGTCACGTTCAAAGCTACGTGGACAGATGATCGACCACGGCTTCAGACCGACAACATGCTCCTACGCACATGGTCAGGACAGTCGCTTCGAGTTCTCGGATGTGCAACGGTGATTGTTACGCACGGAAACAAAACCATGACACTACCACTTGTTGTCATCAAGGGAGCAGGTTGTAACCTCCTTGGACGAAACTGGTTTCCTCACCTGGGTATACAGATCACGGGCATCAATGATGTATCCGGCGATGAACTTGTTTCGAAGCTTCTCGACAAGTACCAATCTGTATTCGACGAGGACATATCAGGACACATCGGTCCAGCGGTACAACTAGACCTCGTGGAAGGAGCGAAACCAAAGTTCCTAAAAGCACGGCCGGTTCCTTTCGCGCTCCGGTCAGCTGTAGAAGCAGAATTGGATCGACTGCAAAGTCAAGGCATAATCGAGCCAGCACAGCATTCGGATTGGGCAACGCCTCTCGTACTGGTTCGAAAGAAGAATGGCTCGTTGCGAATATGCGGCGACTACCGTTGCACAGTGAACCAGGTATCAAAGAAGGCAGACTACCCACTTCCCTCAACTGATGAAGTGCTCAGCCACTTGAGGGGAGGCAAGGTCTTCAGCACCCTGGATTTAGCACAAGCGTACCAGCAACTTCACGTGACGCCAGAGACAGCAGAGATATTGACCCTGAACACGCTGAAGGGACTATACAGGGTCAAGAGATTGCCTTTCGGAATTTCTGCAGCCCCAGCCATTTTTCAACGTTTTATGGAGACAATGCTGTCAGGCATCACAGGCGTGTGCGCATACCTAGATGACGTGATCATCAGTGGGAAAGACGCCACGGAACACGCCGAGAGACTGGAAGAAGTGCTGAAGAGGCTACGAAACTACAATCTGCGCCTCGGAAAAAACAAGTGCTGCTTTGCGGTGCGACAAGTTTTCTTTCTGGGACACCGAATCGACGAGACAGGCGTCCACACAAACGAAGAGAAAGTTCGAGCCATAACGGACGCTCCAGCACCAAACTGCAAACAAGCGCTTCAATCATTTCTCGGAATGCTGGCTTTCTACGACAGATTCTTGAAGAACAGGGCAACAGTTGCCAGCTGCCTATACCAGCTTCTTCAGAGGACGCCACGTGGAGATGGGAGACAAGCATCAAGAAGCCTTTGACAAGCTTAAGGCATTGCTGCTCAGTCAGACCGTACTGGCACACTACGACGAACAGAAGGAGCTTCTTGTCTCTTGTGATGCTTCACCATATGGCATAGGAGCTGTTCTGTCTCAACGTGATGACCAGAATAGAGAGGCGCCAATCGCTTTTGCATCTCGGACGCTAGGGCCGGCAGAACGCAAATATGCTCAATTGGACAGAGAAGGCCTTGCTGTGGTGTTTGCAGCCCACAAGTTCCACAAGTATATTGCGGGAAGAAAGGTGACTTTCGTCACTGACCACCAACCACTGCTCGGCATACTGGGTCCACAAAAGCCAACGGCTCAAGTCCTTTCTCCACGGATGACCAGATGGTGCATCAAGTTATCGGCGTATGACTACAGCATAATCTACAGGCGTGGCAAGAACCATCAAAACGCGGATGCGTTGAGCCGTTTGCCATTACAAGAACGTCTCGATGAACCCTGGCCTCCAGGTGACGTACTATTGTTCGAAGCGTTATCGAGACCTCCGTTGACTGCTGCCGAGATAGCACGCCTGACACAACAAGACAGCATCATGCAGAGGTTGTACAAGGCAGTGCAGGATGGTACAGTGGAGAAACTCACTGGAGATGAGTTTGCTCCTTACCGACGACGAGCGACCGCACTAGCACTACAGCGCGAGTGCATCACACTTGGATCCCGAGTGATCATACCGAGCTCAGCACGATCCCGTGTTCTGGCACTTCTGCATGCGGGTCACAGAGGCATGGTAGCCATGAAGAAGTGCGCAAGGAGCTACGTATGGTGGCCCGGAATGGACAAGGTGATCGAGGAAACGGTGCGACAGTGCCGTGAATGCCAAGCAACGCAAAAGAGCCCACCCAAAGCTCCTATTCCTACGTGGGACCGTCCCCAGACAGCATGGAACACGGTGCACGTTGACTTCGCGGGGCCACTACTCGGACGCACCTACTTAGTTGTTGTGGACGCATACACAAAGTGGGTGGAAGTCCGGCACGTGACACAAGCAACATCCGCGGCTGTAATCGACGTGCTCCGAAGCCTCTTTGCAACGTTCGGCATTCCCCGAAAGGTCATCTCCGACAACGGAAAAGCATTCATCTCCAACGAGATCAAGCAGTTCTATGCGTCGAACGGCATACAGGCTGCAACCTCACCAGCATATCATCCGGCAACAAACGGCCAGGCAGAACGCTATGTGGCGGAGCTGAAAAGAGCGCTGTTGAAAGATGCAGACAAGTCCATACAGTGCCGACTTGCAAGATTTCTGTATCGGCAGCACACGACAAGACACACTACCACAGGTATGACACCGGCGAGAGCGATGTTCGGACGAGAATTGCTCTGCCCTCTCGATCTTCTTAAGCGGGAGACGGATAAGCGAAGTCCTGAGAGCCAGGAGGCATTGCAAAAATCACGCCGCTTCGCTATAGGGGATAGAGTGCTTATCCGGCAGTTTTTGAAAAAGCCAGATTGGATTGAAGGCGAAATACTGCGCCGCGTCGGACCACGATCCTGGCTTGTAAAAAGCGACCAAGGAAAGGTTCGGCGTCACCTCAATCACATGAGGAAAACGAGTCAGACCAGACAAACAACCCAATCGCGGACAGATTGGAGCGCAGCTGACGATCTCTTGGACGCAACGCCAGAAGAGACGCCATCGAGCTCAGCTGCTCAACCGCCTGAATCGCCCGAGATGCAAGATCACACTCCCTCGCAACCGTCGACGTCACAGGCAGTGGCCACTCGGCAACTGCGACCACCAGAGGTTAGGCGACCTCCAGACCGCTATGGAGACTTCGTCTAAGGGAGGAAGAGTGACATGTCGCCTTAGAAGACGACATTAACGAAGTGCGCGCGGGGCACTGGCGCTGTGGCACGAGCGCGAGCCTGGCGTCGAACGCTGGCCAGGAGTGACTCCAACGCCTGGGCTACGCTTTTGAACTTGTTCACGTTTCCTGTCCTTTAATAAATCGTCTACAGTCACAAGCGGCTGTACAGACGTAACAACCTGAAACTGCCTGTGAGACCCTACATTCCGAATACGCGGTGCTGCTTCAAGTGCCAAAGATTCGGACATGCTTCTTAGAGTTGCCATGGGCAGCTTACCTGTGCACGGTGTGGTATCACAGGCCATTCTGCAGATGATGACTGCAAGGCCGAACCCCACTGCGCGAACTGCGATGGAGAACACGTGGCGTATTCCAGATCCTGCACAGCATGGAAAAAAGAAAAAGAAATTATTACCATCAAAGTCACCCACAACATCAGTTTCCGCGAAGCAAGGCATCGGGTCTCCCCTTTCTACGCAACAAAATCAATTGCTGAAGTGGTGCAACAGGAGGCAGCACCACGACAGCACCCCGCAGGGGCGCCTGCGCAAGTAGGCGTTTGGTGTGTAGCGACACCACGGACCCGAGCTAATGGGGGAGTTTTGACTCCCTCCTACGCCTAGCCGTGCGTGGCTTTGCCGTGCCCGGGGAAGAGGGGATCCTGAGGGTTGAGCTGATGCTGGGTGATTGGACCTTTAAGACCCCCTGGCAGAGGCAACACACCCGTTTGGCCCCGGCTTCACGAAGACGGCACCCGTGGGCTGACCCACCCAGGGGAAATCGGCAGTCGCCTTTTCCTATCTCTCTCTCCCTACATCTTCGTCTTTATCTTTTACTTTTTATCTGTCCTGTCCTCTTGTCTCTTCCGTTTACTTCCAAACTTCCCGGCGGCTAGGGTAAACCCTGTGGAAATAGCCTACCTTGGCCTAGGCGCATTGGGTTATAGTGGCGTTGTACGGCTGGCGTCTGCAGGTTTCAGCATACGCAAACTTGTAGTGTCCCCTCGTTGGACTCCGTGGTGGGTGGCCGCCAAGCTGCTGAACAAAAATAGGACAGGCATGCATGGAGCATTCCCCCTACTGTCTGATCGTACCGGCTTAAAGCGGGTACGCACCGAAGATATAAATTTTTTCAACCAGCCAAAAAAAAAAACATTTCCCAACTTCCATGTCATTTACTGCGACAAAACTGGAAAGCAATCCAGGACCGTATCTTCATTTGTAGTTGCCAGGTGTCTTACTGAAACTCTCGGGACTGGATACAAAGTAACCAAAATGGCTAGCGGAGACCTTCTCCTGGAAATTCGGGACAAGAACAATTTCTAAAGCTAGACAGCCTCTCAACATTTGGTGTCGTACCAATAACCGTAACACCACACAGATCTATGAACATAACTTGCGGAGTGGTATCTGACGCTCACTTACTTGACCTGCCCCGCAGGGGCGTCTGCATAAGTAGGTGTTTGGTGCGTAGCGACACCACGGACCCGAGCTAATGGGGGAGTTTTGACTCCCTCCCACGCCTAGCCGTGCGTGGCTGAGCCGTGTCCGGGAAAAAGGGGATCCTGGGGGTTGAGTTGACGCTGGGTGCTTGCACTTTTAAGGCCCCTCAGCAGAGGCAACGCACCCCTTTGGCCCCGGCTTCACGTAGACGGCACCCCTGGGCTGACCCACCCAGGGGAAATCGGCAGTCGACTTTTCCTATCTCGTTGTTGATGTTCATGATGTTTGATGTTTTTTTGGCGCAAGGGCCATTTCACGGCCAAAGAGCGCCAGTTCATCTTACTAAAAATATGAACAATGATTGTGATAAGCGGCTGTATAAGGGCCATAAAATTCCTCGTGGTAAGGCGGGTAAGAACATACAAGTAATAAAATTAGGACCATGCCATGAAAGGTGTCTGTGGTGTGAACACACCACACAAACCTTTCACGCACATGACACATGACAAAAGTTGGTGATAATAAAAGACGATGGTGGATATGTATGGCATTAGCACAAGTGCCTCACTCGTTCATACCCTTGCGTCCAAGGGCCGTGAGGCAAGTGCTTTCTTGTGTAGCCACCGCAGCAAAAACCTCTCTGGAGAGGTCATGCTACGGAATGCCCGCTTATATGAAATGAAAACTATGAATTTCTTTTAAAAACTCTAACAGTGATTTATGACTAAAAAGCGGTTCCCTACCGACGAACATTGCAGGGTGTAGAGGTATATGTTGTCGGTAGGGTAATGGAAAATGTTGTTTTCTTAGAGTTTCTAAGTGTTTGCACTGGATTAGTATCTGAAGGACTGTTAATGCATCACCCCATTTGTCACACAATGGCGGATCGTCAACACACAAAAGATAAGTGTGTGTCGCGTATGTGTGTCCTATCCTGAGTCTCGTTAGTTTTATATCTGTATGACGAGATTTCGATACGGACAGCCAATGACCAAGGTGTGGCTTAATAACGTGTAGTTTGTTTTGTGTGTGTGTATCCCGCTTGCTCTGCCAGTATACCCTGAGGTTTCGTTTTAGAGACGGCTTGAGATCAAGGGCCGGGATTGATATGGGTGTAGGGGCAGTGCTTTTGTAGACGGATGAAGCGAGCTGATCCGCCCTCACGTTGCCTTGAATCTCACGGTGCCCTGGCACCCAGCACAATACAACATGTTCTTTGAGTGTGTAGAGTGTGCAGAAAATGGAGTAAAGTGAGAGAAGGACTGGGTTTTAGTGTTTTTTAAGAGTGTGCAGAGCCGTTACCACACCGAGGGAGTCCGTATATATTACTGCTTTTTGTATTTGTAATTGCTTGATGTGTTTAGCCGCCACAATTATCGCGTAAGCTTCCGCTGTGAAAATACTTTTGCCTGGATGTAGAGGGCCAGCATCCGAAAAGGATGGGCCAACAGCAGCGTAGGACACAGAGGAGTTAGACTTGGAGGCATCTGTAAAGAACTCAGGACGTGTGTATTTGTGTTGAAGTTCCAGGAAGTATGTTCGGATATGGGCAATAGGCGCATGTTTTGTAACTTCTAGAAAAGACACATCGCAGTCTGTAGTCTGCCGTTGCCACGGTGGCGGGTATGCTACAGGAGACATTAAACTGTGTTCAAGTGAGACTCCAGTTTCCTCAGCTAGACTCTTCAGGCAAACTGAGAAAGGCTGCTTCATCGAAGGCCTGTTTTGAAACAGAATTGAGCTCGACAAATTATTAATAGTAGAGAATGAGGGGTGATCCTTGTCTGCTTTTACCTTAAGGAAATAAACGAAGGACATGTAAGTTCTCTACAGATGAAGCGACCGCTCATTTGACACAACATAAAGGCTTTCTACGGGGCTGGTGCGAAAAGCACCCGTAGAAAGGCGGATGCCCAAATGGTGCACGGAGTCCAGCATCTTCAAAGCACTTTGAGTCGGAGACTGATAAACAACGGCCCCATAATCTAAGCGGATGCGAATGAGGCTTCAATATAGTTTCATAAGACATTGCCTGTCACTACCCCACCTAGTACGTGACAACACTTTTAAAACATTCATGGCTTTTAAACATTTTGTTTTTAGATACTTGATGTGTGGTACGAAGGTCAACTTGTTGTCCAAGATTAATCTTAAGAATTTATGCTCCGTATTAACAGACAGACGTTGACCGTTCAGTTCAATGTCGGGATTTGAGTGCATGCCTGTCTTTCGGGAGAACAAGACACATGTGCTTTTTTGTGGGTTCAGTCGGAATCCGTTTTCCTCTGCCCATTGGGAGACGTTTAAACCTAACTGAACCTGCCGCTCACACATTGCCAGATTGCAAGATCTAAAGCCACGCTGGACGTCATCGACATATGTACAATAAAACACATTGTGAGGAATGGACAAGCGCAAGGAATTCATTTCTATGAGAAAAAGTGTGCAGCTAAGTACACCACCTTGTGGCACGCCTGTGTCCTGAACAAATAATTGGGAAAGAACCGTGCCCACTCGGACACGGAATGTCCGGTTTGACAGGTAATTTTCGATTATGTGAAGCATTCTTCCGCGCAGGCCAAGGTGGGACAGGTCTCTTAAAATTCCAAAACGCCATGTTGTATCATAAGCCTTTTCGACATCGAGGAATACAGAGAGAAATAATTGTTTATGGACGAAGGCGTCCCTGATCTGTGCCTCGATACGAACAAGGTGGTCTGTGGTGGATCTACTTTCGCGAAACCCGCACTGAAATGGCTCGAGCAAATTGTTTGTTTCAAGGATATGTACAAGTCGAAATTTATCATTTTTTAAGGACTTTGCACAAGCAGCTTGTAAGTGCAATAGGCCTATAACTCGAAGGTAAAGAAGGGTCCTTGCCCTCTTTCAAATTGGGAATAATAATAGCCTCTTTCCAGGAGGTAGAGATAGTGCCAGAGAACCAGATAGCATTGTACGAACAAAGTAAGGTTTTTCGTGTTTCGATTGGTAGGTTTTTTAACATTTCATACACCACACGGTCAGAAGCTGGGGCAGAAGTACTGCAGAAGTTTAGAGACGTTCGCAGCCCAGCTAGACTGAAAGCTTGGTTATATGCCTCGTAACTAGTTCATTTCTGTTCGAGTTTCTGCTTTTCTATTCTTGTTCTGTATTTTTGGAAAGTGTCAGTTTAGTGGGATGAGCTGGAGACCTGTTCGAAGTGTGCAGCGAGGAAGTTTGCCTGATCTTCCAAGGTATCACCCTGAGTGTTTACGTGTGGAAGTGTGTGTGTTTTTTAGTGTGTGTGTTTTCCTGCTATCCTACCGATCATGTTCCAGACTTTAGCCTCCTGTGTGTATGAATTTATCCCTGATAAAAACTTCTGCCAGCTTTTTCTTCTGGCCTGCCGACGCGTTCTCCTGCCTTGAGACTTTATTTTCTTGAAGGTGTCGAGATTTTCGGCTGTCGGTGAGTTCCGAAGCAGCCTCCAAGCTCTGTTTTGCTGTTTGCGCGCGTTTCGGCATTCAGAGTTCCACCATGGCACACGCCGTTTTCCAGGGTGTCCATTTGTTTGTGGGATGCATTTTGTTGCAGCATCAATCAAAAAGGCTGTGAAGTAGATGACAGCAACATCAATGTTCAAAGTACATATGTCATTCCACCTTAGACGAGCGATGGTATAAAACTGTTCCCAGTCGGCTCTATTTATGAGCCACTCGGGAACACGTGGTAGGCACTCAGTTACTGTAGTTGTGCTCAAAACTACGGGGAAGTGGTCACTTCCGTACAGATTACTGACGACTTTCCACTGGAGTAGAGGCACAAGAGATGGAGATACTATGCTTAGGTCTATGGAGGAGTAGGTGTTATTAGCGAGATTATAATAGGTTGGTTCTTTTCGACTTAGGAGACACGCGCTCGACGAGAGAAGGAACTGTTCGATCAGTCGACGTCGCGCGTCATACCGAGAGTCACCCCATAGCCTGCTATGCGCAATAAAGTCTCCAATGAGAACATAAGGCTCCGGAAGTTCATCAATTAGAGAGTGTAAATCACGTTTTTGCAGCTGATAGCTAGGAGGAACGTAAATAGTGCAGATTGCGATCAGTTTATCAAAAAGAACTGCTCGAACAGCCACTGCCTCAAGGGATGATTGGAGTTGTAAGTGTGTGCATGAAATTCCTTGATTTACTATGATGGCAACACCTCCGGATGATGTCATGGCATCAGCACGGTCCTTTCGGAAAATAACGTATTTTCGAAGAAAATTTGTGTGTTTTGAATTAAGGTGTGTTTCTTGTACACACAACACTTTTGGTGAGTGTTCGTGTAAGAGTTCTTGAATGTAGTCAAGGTTTCTGAGAAGGCCCCTGATGTTCCAGTGTATAATTTGAGTGTTCATGATGAATGTAAAATAGTGCTGTGTGTACGAAAAGCGAGTGGCTGTTAAGACAGAAAGTTTGAGTTCACTTAACAGGGCCGTCACCATTCCCTGTTATCTGCTTTTTTGTTTTCTTGGCGCACTCCAATGAGGCACGCCGCTCTTTTGGCACCAAGGGTACCGATGTATCCATTGCCTCCTCGGAGGCACTGGATGCCCGCACGTGCGGGCTGTTAGTACGAATTTCGGGCCTCGCCTGGTGAGGTGAGGCCTTGAGACCCGAGGACTCTGGAGTCTCCGCTCTCTGTTTGGGAGTAGGCGGCATAGCCTGGGCTACAGCCGCCTTGAGGGCAGGTGCCACAACCACCAGCTTGGTATGCGTGGGCCGAAGGAGTGGCGAGGGCTGGTGCGGCGGTGCTCCCTGACGCGCCGCATCAGCATATGTAGGTCCATAGAATGAAGCGACTCTTCGTCGTGCTTCCTTAAATGTAATGTTCTTCTTCAGCTTCAATGTAATTGTTTCTTTTTATCTTTTCCAGTGTGTGCAGGAGCGTGAATATGCGGCATGGTTTCCTTCGCAGTTTACACGGTGTGGCGGTTGTTTGCAGTTCTCAGACACGTGGCCTAGGACTCCACATTGTGCACAAGTCTGGCGACCACGACAGGTTTTAGAGCCATGGCCATACCTCTGGCATTAGAAGCAACGACGAGGGTTTGGTATGTACGGCCTGATAGATGTCTTCGTGTACCTTGTTTGAATAGATTCCGGTAGTTTACTGGATGCAAGCGTGAGTATTAAGTGTTTTATTGGTGTTTCCTTATTATCTCTTCTGATGATGATTCTCTGTACATTAGTGACATTTTGGCTCTTCCAACCCTCCAAAAGTTCAGTCTCAGTCAAGTCAATTAAGTCCATGTCAGATACCACTCCGCGAGTTCTGTTCATTGATCTATGTGGTGTTATGGTTATTGGTGTGCCACCGAAATCTGAAAGACGGTCTAGCTTTTCAAATTGTTCTTTGTCGCGGATTTCGAGGAGAAGGTCTCCACTAGCCATTTTGGTTACCTTGTATCCTGTGCCAAGAGTTTCGGTGAGACATCTAGAAACTAGGAAAGGAGAGACGGTCCTGGCTTCCTTTTCAGTTTTTTCACAGTGGATAACATGAAAGTGAGGATATGTTTCTTTTGGCTGGTTGAAAAAAATTATATCAGCGGTGCGTACCCGCTTTAAGCCAGTACGATCAGACAGTAGGGGGAATGCTCTATGCATGCCTTTCTTATTTTTGTTCAGCAACGTTGGCGGCCACCCACCACGTAGCCCAACGAGGGGACGCTACAAGTTTACAGATGCTGAAAAGTGCAGACGCCAGCCGTACAATGCCACTATAACCCAATGCGCCTAGACCAAGGTAGTCTATTTGCACAGGGTTAACCCTAGCCGCCAGGAAGTTTGTAAGTAGACAGAAGAGAGTAGAAGACAGGACAGATAAACAGTAAGAGATAAAGACGAAGATGTAGGAAGAGAGAGATAGGAAAAAGCGACTGCCGATTTCCCCTGGGTGGGTCAGCCCAGGGGTGCCGTCTATGTGAAGCCGGGGCCAAAGGGGTGTGTTGCCTCTGGCGGGGGGCCTTAATGGTCCAATCACCCAGCGTCGGCTCAACCCCCAGGATCCCTTTTCCCCAGACACGGCAAAGCCACGCACGGCTAGGCGTGGGAGGGAGTAGAAACTCCCCCGTTAGCTCGTGTCCGTGGTGTCGCTACACACCAAACGCCTACTTGTGCTGGCGCCCCTGCGGGTCCTTTTCCTAACTCACTCTCCCTACATCTTCGTCTTTATCTCTCACTTTTTTATATATCCTGTCTTCTAGTCTCTTCCGTTCACTTCCAAACTTCCTGGCGGCTAGGGTGAACCTTGTGTAGTTACCCAACCTTGGGTAGTTATATCATGTTATAGCGGCGATGTATGACTGGCGCCTTCGAGTGTTCTACCTTGTAGCGTCCTCCTGTTGGGCTCGGTGGTGGGTGGTCAGTATCGCCGCCGAACATGAAATGCACCACATGGCAAAATCTTTCCCCCTTCCCAATGATCGGTCCCTGAAAAGGAACTGCACCGATGAAAGCTCCAAACGAACCAGAGCGATTGTGACCACTTCTCACGCTTTCTAGTCATACACTCTCTGGCAGATAACGTATCTGTTGCAGGACTGTCGGTTTTCCTGATAGCTAAAACCGTTGCTAACCTAATAGGCAAAGAGTACGACGCAAAGAAACTGTCATCTGGTGATCTTCTTGTTGAAGTAAGCCAGAAACAGCATGCAAACACTCTCCTTAAACAGAAGCAGTTCGCCCACCTGGACGGGTCTATCACCCCCCATCGCTGTCTTAACACTGTTCAAGGTGCCATTTCACAACGTGATCTGATGCGAGAAACTGAAGCTCACCTCCTTGAAGGCTTTTGAGAGCAAGGCGTAGTCGTCATTCGTCGGATAACCATCAGGCGAAGCAATGAAGAAGTGGTGATGCCTCATATAGTACTAACATTTAACCGCTCCATCCTGCCAGAATCTGTGAAAGCTGCGTTCCTTCACTGCAAAGTCCGCCCCTACATACGCAACCCTGGAAAGTGCGACAAATACCAGAATTATGGACATGGGTCGAACACCTGTTGCGGAAAACAAACATGTGCAAAAGGTGGTTATCATGAACACCCAACCGAGAGCTCTACTTCCACGCAAACAGAGTGCCCCAACTGTCACGGGCTGCACGCAGCGTACTCGCGGACATGTGAAATTTTCAAAAAGAAAAGGAAATCATCCAGATAAAAGTAATGGAAAACATCACATTCGCTGAAGCCCGGAAGAAGGTGTCGCTCTTCTCCCGAACAACGTACGCTGACGCAGCGCGTCGGGGGGCCGGGCAGCGTCTAGTGACGGTGCCACGCAATACAGCTTTGCTGATGCGTGCACATCTCTGCCCCCCACCAAGCAGCCACAGGCTGCACCAACCTTTCACGTCCCGGAGGTCGAACTTCATCAGACCCCAGGGACCACACAGACAACTGAGACACCTGTCTCTTCTGACAAACCTCCATTAGCTTCTGAGGGTCCACTGGATTCAATGGAAGTGACACCAGGATCTTCAGCGTCTAAGATGCTGACGGAATTTCCCCAAGTGAGGCGGTGTTCCATAGATCGCCTCAGAGGGAAAGACACCCGCCAGTGAAGCCTCCTAATAAAGGCAGCGAAGTGTGAATAAGTCACGCTCTTTTCCTCATTCATAAAAATGGCTGCCGAAAATATCATCCAATAGAATTGCCGAGGCTTACTTAAGAACTTAGGCGATATCTATGAAATATTTGCACAACACCAACCAAACATACTTTGCTTACAGGAAACACACCTAAAACCTACACACACTAGCCTTTTGAAAGGATATGTGGTATACCGAAAGGACAGACAGGGCACTGCCCATTCATCTGGTGGTGTCGCTATCATGGTGCAGAAAGCAGTTCCGTCTCAAAGCCTCACTCTGGTTACTGACTTAGAAGGCAATACGAACCCTAATTTTTGGACGAGTAACAACCGTGTGTTCACTATACATCCCTCCAGACTACCAACTCTCTACTAAAAAATTTGAAACACTCATCGACCAGCTTCCACATTCATTTCTGTTGGTCGGAGATTTTAACGCGCACTACCCTTTATGCGGATGTAGAAGAACGGATTCTCGAGGCTCCCTAATTAAAAACTTTCTGTTGTCCTCCGGCTCCTGTATATTTAATAAAAAAGAGCCAACATACTTTAACGCAGCGCACAACTCATACACAGCAGTAGATCTTGCTATCGGATCTCCTTCACTCTTGGCAACCACTGAGTGAGCTGTAATTCATAACCTCTATGGAAGTGATCATTTTCCTGTTTGTCTAAAGTACAAAAAAAAATACGAGTACAATGACTGCGAATGTAACCAGTTTCCGAGAACAGGGTGTGAACTGGACGAAATTCCGAAAACTCTCAAAACTATCGCGCTCATCAATTGAAACCCTAGGCATCAATGAATCTGAAGCGTTGGTCACACTGCACATTATACAGGCCGCAGAGCAATCCATCCCACATACATCTAACAATACACGGAACAAAAGACGACCTTGGTGGAACTCTGAGTGCGAAAATGCTCGTGACAGTGAAAACAAAGCATCGTCAAAATTCCGCAGGTATCCTACTGTCGAAAACTTGGTGAATTTTAAGCGTGCAAAAGCAAACGGTGGACGTGTATGACGAGAGTCTAAACGACAGAGCTGGCAATTCTTCCTCTCATCGGTGAACTCTTACACTGACACACATAAGGTGTATAACAGAGTAAGAGCACTCCAAGGGCACAGCACTCATCCGATGCCCCTTGTTAGTACTGCTGGTGATACACTGGAACACCAGGCAGATGCCTTGGGCCAACACTTCGAGTATATTTTCAGCTGAGCACATTATACAGACTCCTTTAGGCGATACGAACTTGGCGCGGAACGTAAACCTATTCGTGATGACAGGCCATTGGCAGGAGGGTACAATGCCCCCTTTACTATACGTGAACTAAAGGCAGCACTGGCAAAGTGCGGCAGCTCAGCAGCAGGCTCGGACAGGATTATTTACGGCATGCTGAAACACCTACATGAAGAAACGCTTGACGTCGTCCTCATTCTTTTCAACAATGTATGTTCCTCTGGGCGTCTGCCCATGACCTGGAAAAAGGCAGTTATCATACCCATCCTTAAACAAGGAAAAGAAGCCACACTTGCTGCTAGTTAAACCAGCTAGCTGACCAATTTATCCCTAAAATAAGCTTTCGTCCCACCCGCCAAAATCCTTGGTTTACTAAAACATTAAAAAGGCTTGAAAATAAGAAGAAACGCCTCTTTCGGGCTGCGAAGAATAAAAACACTGATTCTGCATGGGAAAAATACAAGGTTGCCGAGAAAGCATATTCAAGTGAAGTGCGCAACGCCAAGTACTCATTTTTTCATACGGAACTTCCGAAAATTCTTTCTGATTCACCGAAGCGTTTCTGGCAAATTATAAATCCTCCTAACACGCCCCCCATCACCCTTACTAATGATACTGGTCAAGAATTAAGTTGTTTAGAATGTGCCAATACATTCAATGCCGCCTTTTCGTCTGCGTTTACGAATGAATCTGACCCCGTTGAAACAGAATTAGTCTCTGTTAATCTGCCTGAAATGCCACCCTTTAACATAGGCTTCAATGGTATCCTGTCTTTAATAGAAAAAATGAAACTGTCATCCTCGGCGGGTACCGACGAAATTACATCCAAGCTGTTAAAGAACACAAAGCACATATCAGCCAAGTTTTTGTTTTTGCTGTTTTCCCAGTCACTTTCCTCAGGTATTCTGCCTCTCGACTGGAAGTGTGGGAAGGTCATTCCGGTTCACAAAACAGGTAAAAGAGACTGCCCGTTAAATTATCGTCCCATATCATTAACCAGCGTGTGTTGCAAACTCATGGAACACGTCATATACACTCATGTCATGCATTTTCTTGATTCTAACAATTTCTTTCATTCCTCTCAACACTGATTTCGAAAAGGCCGCTCATGCGAAACCCAACTAGCCCTTTTCCTTCACGACCTGCATGCTAGCCTCGATGGTAACCTCCAAACTGATGCTATTTTTCTTGACTTCACTAAAGCTTTCGACAAAGTTCCACACCAGCGCCTACTAAAAAAACTTTCTCAAATAAATCTACCAGCTGAACTTCTTAATTGGATTGCTCAATTTCTGACTAACCGCTCTCAGTTTGTTTCCGTTAACAATGTCAAATCTAACTTGCTTCCTGTTAGGTCTGGAGTGCCACAGGGATCTGTCCTTGGCCCGCTTTTGTTTCTAATCTACATTAACGACTTACCTAACAATTTATCCTGCAACCTTCGTATGTTTGCAGATGATTGTGTCATCTACCGCAAAATAACCAACACTTTTGATCAAGCAGCACTACAGAATGACCTTAATGAAGTATTAAACTGGTGTGACCATTGGCTTATGACCCTTAATCTTAACAAATACAAATTAGTTTCCTTCCACCGCCACAAAAACCCACTCCAATTTTCCTATGAAATTGCTAACATATCAGTCGAAACAGCCGTATCCTATAAGTATCTTGGTGTAACATTAACCGCTGATCTTTCCTGGCGAACGCATATCACTAACATGATTTAATCAGCCAACCGATCATTAGGATTTCTAAAACGTCACCTACGTCACTCACCGTATCACGTTCGTCTTGTGGCCTATCAGTCGCTAATCCGGTCCAAACTAGAATACGCATCACCCATCTGGAGCCCTCACCAAGTTTATCTGATCAACGCTATCGAAGCAGTTCAAAATCGTGCCGCTCGCTTCATTCATTCTTCTTATTCTTACGATGTCAGTGTTTCATCCCTTAAAAATGAATCCGGTCTATTAAGTCTTTCCCTTCGCCGCCGAATTGCTACGTTGTCACTGTACCACAAGTTGTATCACAGCTCACTCCACCAACCACCTTACATCGCTCCCGCCGCACGCATTTCTCCCCGCACTGGCCATCCACTTTAAGTCTTCCGACCCCGATCTGGCACTTCAACATTTTCTTCATCATTTCTCTGCCGCGCCGCCAAAGAATGGAATGACCTTCCCCACGATGTTGTTTCAATCACCTGTCCATTACGTTTTATTCAAAGTGTGTCAATGCATCTGCAATGTTAACCTGTGGCTTTTGTATCTTTGTTGTACAACCCACCCCTTATGTAACACCCCCCCTGTGGGGTCTTTAAGGAAATAAAGTGAAAGTGAAAGTGAAAGTTACATGCCTATAGCGCTGACCAGCTGTTTGGGCAAGGTGTTCGAAAAAATTGTGAATCGCCGCCTTATGTATTACCTTGAATACAATGGCCTCCTTGATCGTCATCAAGCTGGATTCAGGTATGGCCGGTCGACAACTGACCAACTGGTAGCATTTGAATCCTATTTCAGGGATGCCTTCAATCATAAAAAGCACTGCCTATCTGTATTTTTTGACTTGAAGAAAGCTTACAACACGACATGGCGTAATGGCATTCTCCGTGACCTGCGATCTTTTGGGGTGTCAGGAAATATGCTGAATACTACTGAAAGCTACCTGACTGACCATACATTTGTGGTTCGTGTTGGTAATGCCTTATCGAAGTGGTTTACGCAAGAAAATGACATCCCCCAGGGCTGTGTTCTTAGCTGCACACTATTCATTGTAAAAATGAACTCCATAAGCACCATATTGCTTAAAACAATCTCCTACTCTGTATATGTGGACGACATTCAGATCAGCCAAAATCATTCAACCTAGCCACAAGTGAACGTCGGATTCAGTTGGCAGTAAACAAGCTGTCAAGCTGGACAGACAAAAATGGGTTTAAGTTTAACTGTGACAAGACTGTTTGCCCCGCCGGGGCGCCTGCGCAAGTAGGCGTTTGGTGTGTAGCGACACCACGGACCCGAGCTAACGGGGGAGTTTCGGCTCTCTCCAACGCCTAGCCGTGCGTGGCTTTGCCGTGTCCGGGGAAAAGGGGATCCTGGGGGTTGAGCCAATTCTGGGTTATTGGACCTTTAAGGCCCCCCCCCCCCGGCAGAGGCAACACACCCCTTTGGCCCGGGCTTCACGTAGACGGCACCCCTGGGCTGACCCACCAAGGGGAAATCGGCAGTCGCCTTTTCCTATCTCTCTCTTCCTACATCTTAGTCTTTTCTCGTCTTTAAAGATTTCCTGTCTTCTTCTCTCTTCCATTTACTTCCGATTTTTCTTGCCGGCAAGGGTTAACCTTGTATATGTGCTCTGTCTTGGGCACAATATATTTGGTTATAGCGGCTGTGTACAGCTGACGTTGACATGCCTCATATAAATTTAGGACTTGTCACGTCCCCGTGTTGGGCTCCATGGTGGGTGGCTGGCATGGCTGCCGAACTCATATTTAGTTTATGGCTTTTCCTTCTCTTCCTTTCTTGCAAGATCGTCCTCTCTCGAAGAGAGGGCGCACCGAAGACTTTTGCAATTATTTCAGCAAACCGAAAGAAACCTTTCCTCGCTATCATGTTATTCACTGTGAAACTGCTGAAAAGAACGCCAGAACTATTTCGCCTTTCGTTGTTTCCAAGTGCCTCACCCCTACACTTTGACCAGGTTACCAGGCTACAAGAATGGCCAGTGGGGATCTCCTCCTCGAGGTAAAAAGTCAGAGCCAGTATGAAAATCTCTCAAAACTAGAATCGTTTGGAAACATTCCTATCTCAATTACACCACACCGCTCACTCAACACTTCCCGAGGCGTTGTATCTGATCAAGACTTGCTTGGCTGACTGAAGGTGAGCTCCTCGAGGGCTGGAAGGACCAGCAAGTGACACAAGTACAAAGAATCAAAAATAGGCGTGATAAGAAGGAAATCCCAACAAAAAAAACACATAATTGTGACGTTTTGCACCAGTACCCTGCCCGAACATCTCGAAACAGGATACTTGAAGTTGAATGTGAGACCCTACATTCACAATCCACGACGTTGCTTCAAATGCCAGCGTTTTGGTCACGGCTCTCAGAGTTGCCGCGGCCAACTCACCTGCGGAAAGTGTGCCACCACAGGACTCGCCACCGACGAGTGTAAGGTGGAGGATGGGGCCCACTGCGCAATCTGCTATGGTGCCCATCCCGCATACTCCCGAACCTGTCCAACATGGAAAAAGGAAAAAGAAATTGTTACAATCAAAATCACAAAAACATTACTTTCCGAGAAGCCCGTCAACAATTGTCTGGTCTTTTCACAAACAAACCATCATTCTCCGATGTAGTGCAACGGGGGGCAGCACTACAACGGCATGCGGCAACTGCCCATGCCAGGCACAGTGTGCCCAGGCGGTTGCCAATGCCCCCACCCACGGTGGGAACAGCCAAGGCTGCCCTGCCACTCGTCCCCACAGCGACACCCACGGCCGCTGCAAGCTCTTGCAGCGGCCAGGATATCCCAGCAGCAAAGGAGGTCCCTTCGACCTCTAGCCCAAGAGGACCGAAGCTTTCGCCCCCCGAGGTGAAGGAGACCCCAAAGTCGGCCGAAATGAAGGCCTCGTCTCACTAAGCGAGGCCCCAAGCCCAAAACATCAGCTCGCAAAGCGGGCACGCAGTGCCTCTGAGGAGGCAATGGACACCACGGTACCCCTGGTCGCGAAAGATCGGCGTAGCTCCCTGGAGCGCGTCAAAAGAAATAAAAAGCCAATAACGGGGCCCGGCGACGGCCCTGTTCCTTGAGTCTTAACGTTTAGCTTAAGAAGCAGACACACCCAATTTTCCTTACACACAGCACTACGTTACCTCCAATATGGCAACACAAATAATACATTGGAACGTCAGAGGACTGCTTAGAAACCTCGATGATGTTCAAGAGCTCTTTTGCAAACATTCGCCGAAAGTGCTGTGTGTACAGGAAACTCAATTAAAATCTAAAAACACGATTTTTTTGCGGCGGTATGTTCTCTCCCGAAAGGACAGAGATGATGCTGCGGCATCATCCGGCGGTGTAGCCATTATTGTTAATCAAAAACTAGCATGCACACATTTACCACTGCAAACAACACTAGAGGCAGTGACTGTTCGAGAGGTTCTTTTCGACAAGCTTGTCACCATCTGCTCTTTGTACATACCCCTACACACACCGTCTTGGAAAGCGAGAATTCGAGTCCTTAATAGATCAACTATCCGAACCTTATCTGGTCCTTGGTGACCTGAATGCTCATAGCAGTCTATGGGGTGATTCTCGCTGCGACGCACGAGGTCGTCTCATTGAACAGCTCCTTTTTTCCTCCGGTGCCTGTCTGTTGAATAGAAAAAAGGCAACATAATATAACCTTGCCAACAAACCCTACTCTTCCATAGATCTTAGCATCGCATCTCCTTCACTTGTACCATTACTCCAATGGAAAGTTCTAAATAATCCCTACGAAAGTGACAATTTTCCTGTCTTTTGAGTACACAAACATCATACGAATGTCCTCCGCGAGTTCCCAAACGGCTTATACACAAAGCCGACAGGGAACAGTTTCATAACAAAGCTCTGTTATGTTGAACTGACATATGTGGGCTAAGCATATATGAAGCTGTGCAGTACTTCACAGCTCTCCTTATTAACGCAGCAGCCAAATGCATCCCACAAACATCTGGACAGCCCGGCAAGCGACATGTCCCATGGTGGAACACTGAGTGTCGTAATGCGCGAAAGAAGCAGAATAAGGCATGGAGGTTGCTTCAGAACTCATTGACAGCCGAAAATCTTGACACCTTCAAGAAAATAAAGTCTCAAGGCAGCAGAACGCGTCGGCAGGCCAGAAGACAAAGCTGGCAAAAGTTTTTGTCAGGGATCAATTCATACACACAGGAGGCTAAAGTCTGGAACATGGTTGGTAGGATAGCAGGAAAACAAGTACGCACACTTCCACTCGTAAACACTCAGGGTAATACCTTGGAAGATCAGGCAAACTTCCTCGGTGCACACTTCGAACGGGTGTCCAGCCCGTCCCACTATACTGACACTTTCCAAAAATACAGAACAAGAATAGAAAAGCAGAAACTCGAACACAACTGCACTATAAACGAGGCATATAACCAAGCTTTCTGTCTAGCTGAGCTCCGAACATCTCTAAACTCCTGCAGTACTTCTGCCCGAGGTTCTGACCGTGTGATGTATGAAATGTTAAGAAACCTACCAATCGAAACGTGCAAAAACCTTACTTTGTTTGTACAATGCTATTTGGTTTTCTGGCACTATCTCTACCTCCTGGAAAGAGGCTATCACTATTCCCATTTTGAAAGAGGGCAAGGACCTTTCTTTAGCTTCGAGTTATAGGCCTATTGCACTTACAAGCTGCTTCTGCAAAGTCTTCGAAAAATTGATAAACTGCCGACTTGTATATTTCCTAGAAACAAACAATTTGCTAGACCCATTTCAGTGCGGGTTTCGAGAGAGTAGATCCACCACAGACTACCTTGTTTGTATCGAGGCACAGATCAGAGACGCCATCGTCCATAAACAATATTTTCTCTCTGTGTTTCTTGATATCAAAAAGGCTTATGATACAACATGGCGCTTTGGAATTCTAAGAGACCTGTGCCACCTTGGCGTGCACGGTAGAATGTTTTCCATAGTCGAGTGTTACTTGTCCAATCGGAAATCCGTGTTCGTGTGGGCAGTGTTCTCTCCCAAACATTTGTCCAGGAAACAGGCGTGTTGCAAGGTGGTGCACTTAGTTGCACACTTTTTATTATCAAAATGAATTCCTTGCACCTGTCCATCCCCCGCAATATGTTCTATTGTACATATGTCGACGACTTTCAGCTTGGCTTCAAGTCATGCAGCTTGGCAATGTGTGAGCGGCAGGTTGAGATAGCTTTAAACAAGGTCTCCAAGTGGGCAGAGGGAAACGGATTCCGACTGAACCCACAAAAAAGCACGTGTGTCTTGTTCTCCCGAAAGGGAGGCATGCACTCAGAACCCGACATTGAACTGAACGGTCAACATCTGTCTGTAAATGCGGAGCATAAATTCTTAGGCCTAATCTTGGACAAAAAGTTGACCTTCGTACCGCACATCAAGTACTTAAAAACAAAAAGTTTAAAAGCCATGAATGTTTTAAAAGTGTTGTCACGTACTACTTGGTGTAGTGTTAGGCAATGCCTCATGAATCTGTATCAAAGCCTCATTCACACCCGCTTAGATTATGGGGCCGTTGTCTATCAGTCTGCGACTCAAAGTGCTTTGAAAATGCTGGATCTCGTGCACCATTTGGGCATCCGCCTTTCTACGGGTGCTTTTCGCACCAGCCCCGTAGAAAGCCTTTACGTTGAGTCAAATGAGTGGTCGCTTCATGCCCCGCCGCGGTGGCCTAGTGGCTAAGGTACTCGGCTGCTGACCCGCAGGTCGCGGGTTCGATTCCCGGCTGCGGCGGCTGCATTTCCGATGGAGGCGGAAATGTTGTAGGCCCGTGTACTCAGATTTGGGTGCACGTTAAAGAACCCATGGTGGTCAAAATTTCTGGAGCCCTTCACTACGGCGTCTCTCATAATCAAATGGTGGTTTTGAGACGTTAAACCCCACAAATCAATCAATCGAGTGGTCGCTTCATCTGCAAAGAGCTCACATGTCCTTTGTTTATTTTGTTAAGGTGAAAGCAGACAAGAAGCGCCCCTCATATTCTACTATTATTGATTTGTCGAGCTTCATTCTGTTTCAAAACAGGCCTTCGATGAAGCAGCCCTTCTCAGTTCACCTGAAGGGTCTATATGAGGACACTGGAGTGTCACTAGAACACAGTGCAATGGCTCTCCTGTAGCATACCCGCCATCGTGGCAGTGGGAGACTATAGACTGCGATGTGTCTTTTCTAGAAGTTACAAAACATGCGCCTATAGCCCATAGCCGAACATACTTCCTGGAACTTCAACACAAATACACACGTCCTGAGTTCTTTACAGATGCCTCTAAGTCCAACTCCTCTGTGTCCTACGCTGTTGTTGGCCCTTCCTTTTCGAATGCTGGCCCTCTACATCCAGGCACAAGTATATTCAAAGCGGAAGCTTATGCGATACTTGTGGCAGCTGGACACATCAAACAATTACAAATACAAAAAGCAATAATTTATACAGACTTCTTCAGTGTGGTAACGGCTCTGCACAGTCTTAAAAAACAAAAAAAAACACTGTCCTCGTCTCACTTTACTCTATTTTATGCACACTCTACACACTCAACCAACATGTTGTAGTGTGCTGGGTGCCAGGGCACCGTGAGATTCAAGGCAACGTGATGGCGGATCAGCTTGCTGCATCCGTCCACCAAATCAGTGCCACTACACCAATATCGATCCCGCCCCTTGATCTTAAGCCGTCTCTCAAACGAAAGCTCAGGGACTACTGGCAGAGCAAGTGGGATAGACACACATAAAACTAGCTACACGTTATCAAGCCACACCTTGGCAATTGGCCACCAGTATCAAAATCACGTCTAACAGAGGTAACACTAACAAGACTCAGGATAGGACACACATACACGACACACACACATCTTTTGTCCGGTGGCGATCCACCATTGTGTTACAAATGTGGTGAGGCATTAAAAGTTCTTCACGTTTTAATCCATTGTAAACAATTAGACACTCTATGAAGACAACACTTTCCACTACCCTACCGACAACATATGCCATTACACCCCGCAATGTTAGTCGGTAGGGAACCACTTTTCAACCATGAATCATTGCTAGCTTTTTAAAGAGATGTCGGTTTTTACCATGTAATATACCCAGGCATTGCATAGCGTGACTTCTCAAGAGAGGTTGCTGCTGCAGTGACTAAATTTAAAAGCACTTGCCTCGCAGCCTTTGGACACAAGGGCGCTGATGAGGCACTTGTGCTAGTGCCAAATATTTTTACATGTTTTTATTATCAAAACCTTTGTCCCCCTTCTTGCTATGCATATCACGCCACTGTCATGATCTTAATACTTATGTTTTTATCCGCATTATCGCGAGGAATTTTAAGGCCCCTATACAGCAACGCAACATATCATTGTCCGCATCTCTACTCATCGAAATGGCGCTCTTTGGCCATCAATTGGCCCTTGCGCCACAAAGCGCCACACATCATCATCATCACAAGACTGTTTGCGTACTCTTCTCAAAACTACGTGGCATAAGGCCACCCCCCAACATTTCAATTAATGGACAAACCTTAACTACCAAAAAAGGTCACAAATTTTTAGGTGTTGTGGTTGATGAAAAGCTCAGCTTTGTTACACATATCAAACAGCTACGACTTAAATGCTTGAAAGCCTCAAAGTTCAAGATTATCTCGCATCAGTCATGGGGCACAGATCGTGACTGTCTACTGAACCTTCTCAACAGTGTAGTGCTATCACGTATCGATTGCGGCTCGGTGGTTTACGAGTCAGCTTCAAGATCTGCATTGAAGATGCTTGACCCAGTGCACCACCTTGGGCTTCCGCTGGCCAGCGGTGCTTTCCGAACCAGTCCGACAGCCAGCCTGTATGTTGAGACAGACCGGTGGTCACTAGAACGGCGATGTCAGTTTACAAGTGTCACGTATGCCACCAAGGTGCTTTCCCATGTCTACCACCCAGCTCGTGCGCTATTGCAGGATACATCGAACGCCCTCCTGTTTTTGAGGCGACCATCAGCTACGCCACCGTATCCCCTCAGAGTGGCCTCACACCTTGGAAATATGCACATATCTGTCTCCAATCTTCAACTAACCTCTCACAAGGACACTGTTTTGCCATTGGAAATGCAGGCTATCGATTGTGACTTGTCATTCCTAGAGGTAGGAAAAAATGGCCACCCAGTCGCAATCTATCAACCCTTCAAGCACCTGCAGGCCAAATACAGGTGTGCTGAATATTATACTGATGCCTCGAAGTCCTCTGCAGTCGCATGTGCGGCACACGGTCCCGCTCTCTCTGACTCTAGTACAATGAACGAACATACCAATATATTTACTGCAGAATGCTATGGCATACTTTTAGCTGTAACGCACATTTTAAAGGAGAAAGAACCAGCCTCAATCATATACATAGTTTCTCTCAGGGCTGTGACTGCGCTGTGCTCCACTAAGATACTCAAAAACCCAGTTACTAATACACTTCGAAAATGCATCATGTCTTCCCGCAAATCTAAGCTCAAAATCACGCTATGCTGGATTCCGGAACACTGTCCGCTATATCATTGCCAGCAATGTTGCAAACTTGCGAAGTTAGCAGCACTCCGCCCATCAGTTGACGTAGACACCATCCCGTATGAGGACCTGAGGCCACTCATCACATCCCGAATGCGTAGACAACGGCAAGAAGAATGGAACGCAGCAAATGCAAACAAACTGCACTTAGTGAAGCCAAGAACAGGAAGATATGTGACTGAAAATTGTAACAGGCACCAAGAGGTTGCACTGTGCAGACTCAGGATCGGTCATACACATGCAACACACTCGCACATTTTAAACAACTCTCCAGCACCACATTGTGTAAAATGTGGTGATGAGCTATCTGTCGTTCACGTTCTAATTACCTGTCCGTACCTCGAACCAGAAAGACTGCGTCACTTTCCAAAGCTGTACAAATGTCACATTCCACCTCATCCGCAATATTTCTTGGAGACGATCTTTTGTTTCCCCCAAAAGTAGTCTTAAAGTTTTTAGCTAGTGTAGGCTTCCTACATTCCATAACATATTCTCACTAATCTCAGCATCCTCCAATCCCTAGGGAACCGCTAAGACTTTTTTATCAAATTTCATGCAGCACGCACTCCTTGTCTTGACAAGGACTGTTGACGATACGGCATGACTTTGTAAAAACCATAAGCATAGCCCTTTTTAAACCAATCACACATAGTCACTATATACACTTACGTTTAAGTCCTATACACTGCTCTTTTATTCTTGCCACCCTGAGTAGACTTTTTATAATCAAATCGACCAAAAACCGTGTGTTTGGCGCTCTTTGGCCTGAGTTGCTCTTTGGCCTGAGACTTTATTGCGCATAGCAGGCTATGGGGTGACTCTCGGTGTGACGCGTGAGGTTGACTAAATGAACAGTTCCTTCTCTCGTCGAGTGCGTGTCTCCTAAATCGAAAAGAACCAACCTATTATAATCTCGCTCATAACACCTACTCCTCCATAGACCTAAGCATAGTATCCCCATCTCTTGTGCCTCTACTCCAGTGGAAAGTCGTCAGTAATCTGTACGAAAGTTACCACTTCCCCGTAGTTTTGAGCACAACTACAGCAACTGAGTGTACATCACGTGTTCCCAAATGGCTCATAAACAGAGCCGACTGGGAACATTTTTATACCATCGCTCGTCTAGCTTGGAATCACAAATGCACTTTGAACATTAATGTTGCTGTCAAGTACTTCACAGCGTTTTTTATTGATGCTGCAAGAAAATGCACCCCAAAAACAAATGGACACCCTGGAAAACGGCGTGTGCGATGGTGGAACACTGAATGCCGAAACACGCGCAAACAGCAAAACAGAGCTTCGAGGTTGCTTCGGAACTCACCGACAACCGAAAATCTTGACACCTTCAAGAAAATAAAGTCTCAAGGCAGGAGAACGCGTCGGCAGGCCAGAAGAGAAAGCTGGCAGAAGTTTTTGTCAGGGATCAATTCATACACACGGGAGGCTAAAGTCTGGAACATGGTCGGTAGGATATCAGGAAAACAAGTACACACACTTCCACTCGTAAACACTCAAGGTGATGCCTTGGAAGATCAGGCAAACTTCCTCGGTGCACACTTCGAACAGGTGTCCAGCTCGTCCTACTATACTGACACTTTACAAAAATACAGAACAAGAATAGAAAAGCAGAAACTCGAACACAAATGCACTAGATACGAAGCATATAACCAAGCTTTCATTCTAGCGGAGCTCCGAACATCTCTAAACTCCTGCAGTAATTCTGCGCCAGGTTCTGACAGTGTGGTGTATGAAATGTTAAAAAACCTACCAATCGAAACACGAAAAACCTTACTTTTTTGTACAATGCTATGTGGTTTTCTGGCACTATCCCTATCTCCTGGAAAGAGGCTATTATTATTCCCGTTTTGAAGGAGGGCAAGAACATTTCTTTAGCTTCAAGATATAGGCCTATAGCACTTACAAGCTGCTTGTGCAAAGTCTTCGAAAAAATGATAAAGTGCCGACTTGTACATTTCCTTGAAACAAACAATTTGTTGACCCATTTCAGTGCGGATTTCGAGAAAGTAGATCCATCACAGACCACCTTGTTCGTATCGAGGCATAGATCAGAGACGCCTTTGTCCATAAACAATATTTTTTCTCTGTGTTCTTCGATGTCGAAAAGGCTTATTATGCAACATGGCGTTTTGAAATTCTAAGAGATCGATCCCACCTTGGCGTGCGCGGAAGAATGTTTCACATAATCGAAAGTTACCTGTCAAACCGGACATTCCGTGTCCAAGTGGTCACGGTTCTTTCCCAAACATCTGTCCAGGAAACAGGCGTGCCACAAGGTGGTGTACTTAGCTGCACACTTTTTCTCATCAAAATGAATTCCTTGCGCTTGTCCATCCCCCGCAATATGTTTTATTGTACATATGTCGATAACGTCAAGCTTGGCTTTAGATCTTGCAATCTGGCAATGTGTGAGCGGCAGGTTCAGCTGGGTTTAAACAAGGTCTCCAAATGGGCAGATAAAAACGGATTTCGACTTAACCCACAAAAAAGCACGTGTACCTTGTTCTCTCGAAAGACAGGCATGCACTCGGAACCTGACATTTGACCGAACGGGCAACATCTGTCTGTCAAAGCCGAGCATAAATTGTTAGGCTTAATCTTGCACAACAAGTTGACCTTCGTACCGCACATCAAGTATTTAGAAACCAAATGTTTAAAAGCCATGAATGTTATAAAAGTCTTGTCACGTACTACTTGGGGTAGTGATAAGCAATGGCTCATGAATATGTATCGAAGCCTCATTCGCACCCGCTTAGATTATGGGGCCATTGTTTATGAGTCTGCGACTCAAAGTGCTTTGAAGATGCTGGACCCCGTGCACCATTTGGGCATCCGCCTTTCTACGGGTGCTTTTCGCACCAGCCCCGTAGAAAGTCTTTATGTTGAGTCAAATGAGTGGTCGCTTCATCTGTAGAGAACTTACATGTCCTTTGTTTATTACCTTAAGGTGAAAGCAGACAAGAAGCAGCCCTAATACTCTACTAATAATGATTTGCCGAGCTCAATTCTGTTTCAAAACAGGCCTTCGATGAGGCAACCCTTCTCAGTTCACCTGAAGGGTCTAGCTGAGGAAACTGGAGTGTCACTTGAACAAAGTTTAATGGCTCCTGTAGCATACCCGCCACCGTGGCAGTGGCAGACTATAGGCTTCGATGTGTCTTTTCTAGAAGTTACAAAACATGCGCCTATTTCCCATATCCGAACATACTTCCTGGAACTTCAACACAAATACACATGTCCGGAGTTCTTTACATATGCCTCCAAGTCTAACTCCTCTGTGTCCTAGGCTGCTGTCGGCCCATCGTTTTTGGATACTGGCCCTCTATATCCAGGCACAAGTATCTTCACAGCGGAAGCTTATGCGATACTTGTGGCGGCTGAACACATCAAGATATTACAAATACAAAAAGCAGTAATTTATACGGACTCCCTCAGTGTGGTAACGGCTCTGCACACTCCTAAAAAACAAAAAAACCCAGTCATTGTCTCACTTTACTCCATTTTGTGCACACTCTACACACTCAAACAACATGTTGTAGTGTGCTGGGTGCCAGGGCACCGTGAGGTCCAAGGCAACGTGAGGGCGGATAAGCTCGCTGCTTCCGTCGACAAAAGCACTGCCCCTACACCTATATATATCCCGGCCCTTGATCTTAAGCCGTCTCTCAAACGAAACCTCAGGGACTACTGGCAGAGCAAGTGGGATATACAAACAAACACAAAACAAACTACACATTATTAAGCCACAACTTGGTCATTGGCTGCCAGTATCAAAATCGCGTCATACAGAGGTAATACTGATAAGACTCAGGATAGGACATACATACACGACCTCCGCAGGGGCGCCTGCGTAAGTGGGCGTTTGGTGTGTAGCTACACCACGGACCCGAGCTAAATGGGGACTTTCTACTCCCTCCCATGCCTAGCCGTGCGTGGCTTTGCCGTGTCCGGGGAAAAGGGGATCCTGGGGGCTGAGCCGACGCTGGGTGATTGGACCGTTAATGCCCCCCGGCAGAGGCAACACACCCCTTTGGCCCCGGCTTCACGTAGACGGCACCGCTGGGCTGACCCACCCAGGGGAAATCGGCAGTTGCCTTTTCCTGTCTCTTTCTCCCTACATCTTCGTCTTTCATACTTTTTAGCTTTCCTGTCTACTTCTCTCTTCTGCTTACTTTCAATTTTCTCGGCGGCAAGGGTTAACCCTGTGCAAATAGCCTACCTTGGCCTAGACGTTTTGGGTTATAGCAGAGTTGTACGGCTGACGTCTGCAAGCTTTCAGCATCCGCAAACTAGCAGCGTCCCCTCGTTGGGCTCCGTGGTGGGTGGCCGCCAACGCTGCTGAACAACATACAATTAGCATGCATAAAGAATTCCCTTTACTTAGTGATCGTGCCTCCTTAAAGCGGGTACGTACCGAAGATATGAATTTTTTCATCCGGCCAAGACAAATCTTTCCTCATTTCCACGTTATACATTGCGAGAAAACTAACAAGCAAGCCAGAACTGTATCCCCCTTCGTAGTGGCTAGGTGCTTAACCGGAACTCTCAGTGCCGGGTACAAGGTTACCAAAATGTCCAGCGGAGATCTACTCCTTGAGATACGTGACAAAGACCAATTCGATAAACTGAACACCCTCACAACGTTTGGAGACACACCCATCAGTATTAGGCCGCACAGGTCCATTAACTCATCTCGCGGGGTAGTATCGGACGCAGATTTGCTTGACCTGACCGAAGATGAACTTCTGGAAGGATGGAAGAGCCAGAACGTGACAAACGTACAGCGTATTAAGATAAGAAGAGATCAAAAGGAAATACCAACCAAACACTTATTACTGACCTTTGCTTCGAGCGATTTGCCGGAAACCATTCAGACTGGGTATACAAAGACATCCGTGAGGCCATATATTCCCAACCACCGTCATTGCTTCCAATGTCAGAGATATGGCCACGGCTCGCAAAGCTGTCGTGGCCGGAAAACTCGCGCTCTTGTGGAGTCGTGGATCATGCGTCCGACAACTGAGAAGCACCTGCACACTGTGTGAACTTTGGCGGTAATCATGCCGCGTACTCACGTTCCTGTTCTTTCTGGAAAAAAAAAGATCATCACTTTGAAGATAAAAGAAAACATTACATTTAAACAAGCAAGAAGGAGAGTTTTGCCATCTTATGGTCCATTTTACGGCACAAGATTTGCTGTGTCGGCGCGTCAGGGGGCAACACCGCACCAGCCTTCGCCACTCCTTCGGCCAGCGCAGAGCGAGCCATCGGCTGTGGTGCCTGCTTCCAAGGCGGCACTAGTTCAGTCTACTCCGCCTCCAAGCAAATCGAGGCCGGAGACTCCAGGGTCCTCTGGTCTCAATGCCTCACCTCACCGCGCGAGGCCTAAAATCCAAACCACCAGCTCGCATGTGCGGGCATCCAGTGCCTCTGAGGAGGCAATGGATACAATGGTACCCTTGGTACCGAAAGAGCGGCGCGCCTCCTTGGAGCACGCCAAGAAAAACAAAAAACCAATAACAGGGCCGGACGACCGTCCTGCCACCTGAATTACGAGCTCACTCCAACACAGGATACTCTTTGTACACACAGCAGCATCTGTCTTGTTTAAATATGCAGACAGAAATATTACAGTGGAACATCCGAGGCCTTTTTCGAAACCTCGATGACTTACAAGAACTCCTCCATGAACACAATCCAAGAGTGCTGTGTGTACAAGAGACACACTTAAAACGAGCAAACACAAACTTTTTACGTAACTACGTAATCTTCCGAAAGGATAGAGATGATGCCATGCCACCATCCGGTAGTGTAGCGGTTATAGTTAGTCAAGGTATAGCAAGTACACAATTACCCCTTCAAACTTCCCTCGAGGCGGTGGCTGTCCGAGCAGTTATTTTAAACAAACTTGTCACAGTCTGCTGTTTGTACATACCTCAGCACCACCGTCTTGAAAAACTTCAATTCCAGTCTTTAATAGACGAACTACCTGAACCTTATCTGGTCCTTGGGAACCTGAACGCACATAATGGTCTGTGGGGTGACTCTCGCTGTGATGCACGAGGTCGTCTCATTGAACAATTCCTCATTTCATCGGGTGCTTGTCTGTTGAATAGGAAAGAGGCAACATACTATAACCTTGCAAACAAAACTTACTCTTCCATTGACCTCAGTATCGCATCTCCTTCACTTGTACCATTACTTTATTGGAAAGTCATAAATAATCCATAAGGAAGTGACCATATCCCTTTAGTTTTAAGTACACCGATAATAAATGAATGTCCCCACATCTTCCCAAATGGCTGGTAAACAAAGCCGACTGGGAACAATTTCAAAAGCTTACTGACTTAAATTAGACTGGCATATGCGGATTAGGCATAGATGAAGCTGTGCAGTACTTCACGGTTTTTCTTACTGACGCAGCAACCAAGTGCATTCCACAAACATCTGGACTGCCCGGCAAACGACACGTTCCGTGGTGGAACACTGGGTGTCAGAATGCGCGAAAGGAACAGAACAGGGCATGGAGGTTGCTGCGAAACTCGCCGACAGCGGAAAATTCTGAGAGCTTTAAGAAAATAAAATCTCGAGGCAGGAGAACGCGTCGGCAGGCCAGAAAAGAAAGCGTGCACAAGTTTTTATCAGGGATAGATTCATATACACAAGAGGCTAAAGTCTGGAACATGGTTCGTAGGGTAGCAGGAGGACAAGTACACTCACTCCCACTCGTAAACACACAGGGTGACAGCCTGGCAGATCAAGCGAACTTCTTCGGTGCACACTACGAGCAGGTGTCTAGCTCGTCACACTACACTGAAGCTTTCCAAAGATACAAAGCAAAGATAGAAAAGCAGAAACTAAAATTGAAGTGCACAAATTACGAGGCATACAACCAACCTTTCAACTTAGCTGAGCTGCAAACATCACTAAACTCTTGCAGTAATTCCGCTCCAGGCTACGACCGTGTCACATATGAAATGTTGAAAAACCTGCCGCTCAAAACGCGAAAAACTTTACTCTCTCTATACAATGCTATCTGGCATTCAGGCACCATCCCTGCTTCCTAGAAAGAGGCTATTGTTATCCCTATTTCGAAACAGGGTAAGGACCCTTCCTCAGTTTCAAGTTATAGGCTCATTGCACTAACCAGCTGCCTTTGTAAACTTTTTGAAAAATTGATAAACCGCCGACTTTCACATTTCCTTCAAACACACAATCTGCTCGACCAATTTCAGTGTGGGTTTCGAGAGGGTAGATCCACCACCGACCATCTGGTGCGTATCGAGGCACAGATCCGAGACGCTTTCGTCCACAAACAATACTTTCTCTCAGTGGTTCTCGATATCGAGAAGGCCTACGACACAACATCGCGTTTTGGCATATTAGGAGACTTGTCTCACCTTGGTGTGCGCGGTAGAATGCTTTCCATAATCGAGAGTTACTTGTCCAATCGGAAATTCCGTGTCCGTGTGGGCAGTATTTTCTCGCAAACATTTGTGCAAGAAACGGGAGTACCGCAAGGTGGTGTACTTAGTTTTACACTTTTTATTATTAAATTGAATTCCTTGCACCTGTCCAGCCCCCGCAACATGTTCTATTCCGCATATGTCGATGACGCCCAGCTTGGCTTTAAGTCATGCAACCTAGCAATGTGTGAGCGGCAGGTTCAGTTACGTTTAAAGAAGGTCTCCAAATGGGCAGAGGAAAACGGATTCCGGCTGAACCCAGGAAAAAGCACGTATGTCTTGTTCTCTCGAAAGAGAGGCATGCACTCGGAACCTGACATTCGACTGACCGGGCAACGTCTCTCTGTCAAAGCCGAGCATAAATTGTTAGGCTTAATCTTGCACAACAAGTTGACCTTCGTACCGCACATCAAGTATTTAAAAACAAAATGATTAAAAGCCATGAATGTTATAAAAGTGTTGTCACGAACTACTTGGGGTAGTGACAGGAAATGCCTCATGAACCTGTATAGAAGCCTCATTCGCATCCGCTTAGATTATGGGGCCATTGTTTATCAGTCTGCGACTCAAAGTGCTTTGCAGATGCTGGATCCTGTGCACCATTTGGGCATCCGCCTTTCTACGGGTGCTTTTCGCACCAGCCCCGTAGAAAGCCTTTACGTTGCGTCAAATGAGTGGTCGCTTCATCTGCAAAGAACTTACATGTCCTTTGTATATTCCCTTAAGGTGAAAGCAGACAAGAGGCACCCCTCATACTCTACTATTAATGATTTGTCGAGCTCCATTCTGTTTCAAAACAGGCTATCAATGAGGCAGCCCTTCCCAGTTTACTTGAAGGGTCTAGTATAGGACACTGGAGTGTCACTCGAACACAGTTTAATGGCTCCTGTAGCATACCTTCCACCCTGGCAGTGGCAGACTATAGATTGCGATTTGTCTTTCCTAGCAATTACTAAACATGCGCCTATTGCCCATATTCGAACATACTTCCCGGAACTATAACACAAATACACCCGTCCTGATTTCTCTACAGATGCCTCCAAGTCTAACTCCTCTGTGTCCTACGCTGCTGTCGGCCCATTCTTTTTGGATGCTGGCCCTCTACATCCAGGCACATGTATCTTGACAGCGGAAGCTTATGCGATACTTGTGGCGGCTAAACACATCAAACAATTACAAATACAAAAAGCAATAATTTATACAGGCTCCCTCAGTGTGGTAACGGCTCTGCACAGTCTTAAAAAAAACCCCTGTCCTTGTTTCACTTTACTCCATTTTATGCACACTCTACACACTCAACCAACATGTTGTTGTGTGCTGGGTGCCAGGGCACCGTGAGATTCAAGGCAACATGATGGCGGATCAGCTCGCTGCATCCGTCCATGAGAGCACCGCCATTACATCCATATCAATCCCAGCCCTTGATCTTAAGCCGTCTCTCAAACGAAACCTCAGGGTATACTGGCAGAGCAAGTGGGATACACACACACAAAACAAACTACACGTTATTAAGCCACACCTTGGTCATTGGCTGCCCGTATTAAAATCGCGTCATACAAAGGAATACTAACGAGACTCAGGATAGGACACACATACACGACACACACATATCTTTTGTCTGGTGGCGATCCACCATTGTGTGACAGATGTGGTGAAGCATTGACAGTCCTTCACATGTTAATAAAGTGCAAACACTTAGAAACTCTAAGAAAACGACATTTTCCATTGCCCTATCGACAGCATATACCTTTACACCCTGCAATGTTCGTCGGTAGGGAACCGCTTTTTAGTCATAAATCATTGTTAGCGTTTTTAAAAGAAATTCATATTTTCATATCATATACCGTGGCATTCCGTAGCACGACCTCTCTAGAGAGGTTTTTGCTGCGGAGGTTACACAAGAAAGCACTTGCCTCACGGCCCTTGGACGCAAGGGTATGAACGAGTGAGGCATTTGTGCTAATGCCTTACATATCCACCATCGTCTTTATTATCACCAACTTTTGTCATCATTCACACCACACACATCTTTCACGGCATGGTCATCATTTTATTACTTGTATGTTCTTACCCGCCTTATCGCGAGGAATTTTATGGCCCTTATACAGCCGCTTATCACGATCATTGTCCATATTTTTAGTAAGATGAAATGGCGCTCTTTGGCAAACAAATGGCCCTTGCGCCAAAAAACACCATATATCATCATCATCATCATCATCATCATCACCGTCTTGAAAGACGTGAATTCCAGTCTTTAATAGACGAACTGCCTGAACCTTCCCTACTGAAACGTTCCGTATGAAATCTTACGGAAAATACATGGACTCCGTAACATTTCCTTATGCTACATACGAAAAAAATATGGAGTTTTATGGAAATATACGGAAGTTGTATGGCATTTACGGAAGGCTTCTTATGGAGTATATGGAAGGATAAGGAAATTGTATGGCGTATACGGAATGCTTTTTATGGAGTATACGGAAAGATAAGGAAAATGTATGGCTTATATGGAAAGCTTTTTATGGAGTATATGGAAGGATAAGGAAAGATAAGGAAACTTATAGAGCATACGGAGAGTTCATGATGGAAGATCTGGAAGGATAAGGAAAGTGTATGGAGTGTACAGAAGCTTTCATAAGGAAAAGGCAGAATGTAAGGTGCTTACGAAAATGTGCATTAGTGTATGAAAGGCATGTGGATTGTTGCAAAAACGTGGAAACTCTACAGTTGTTGTCACATTTTCAGCAGGAAATCCGAGCTCTATAAAGTTATAAATGAATGCACAGTGACATATATAGTACAAAAGACTAACGCAGGCTAGTCTGTGTTGTCAGTCACCGCTGTTCGCCCTTTTCCAGAATGAATACAACTTCTGCAGATGACCAGGTGCTAAAGTCTGTCACACGGAAAATGTGTCATTCACAAGGAATGACAATAACTGTCATTTTACTTGCATGCTGTCACACGAAAACAAATCAAGCAAAAAAAGCATAACTTCAAGGGCTAGTTTTTTGGTAGAAACAATAATAATGAGAACTAAATTCAATGTGAATGAACTTGTCAATATTAACGAAATTGTTCTCATTAACATTGGCAAAAAGACATGTCATTTTAAAATATCGACCATGAGCTTAGCTCTCCTGAGCACCGACAAAAGAAATGAAAATCTATGAAAACTAATTGCATGTAGCCTAAAATAATTTTTTTATTGATAGTATGTGCTCCTACAATATAAATACTGCTATACACAACTTGCCACAGCTTCACGACAGAAACGAGGTAGGGGCAGAGGGAGTGTTCAGAAAAATAATTAAGTATGAGAGCACAACTGATATGTACAAACAGATAATGGTGCTTATCATTGATGCACGGATGGTCGTGTGTAGAGCTTGGTCGTTTTGAGATTTTCAAAAGCATTGTTTCAGACCACCATGCAGATTACGCTTCAATTGTAGTGCTACATAAGACACAACTTATGGGCCAGCTTTAATGAATAAGAAGATTATAGGGTAAACAAATGCTTTAAAATATATCATATCATGGCTGCATGGACGCATACAAGCTATGTAAAGCGCAATAAAGTGAGGACGCATGAGCTTCTCTTGATGCTTCAGTTCTACATAGATGCTTGCTGTGCTGCAAAGAAATTTAACCAATGTCTGTGTGTGCAACATTGTCCATTTTAAACTATCTATATGTATATATAAAATTCCTACTGCGAGTTAAGCTACATAGCACTCCATAACTCTTCCTTTTATAAGGGCAATTTTTCAAACAATCAACATTATTCATTTTCTGTCTCATGACTTCGTGCCCGCAATTCTTGGTTTGGCTCGATCACAATTGTGCAGCCCTTATTTTGGAGGAATCAACAAACATCAACCAAAATATATTTTGGAACTGCTTCTCGGTGATATTGCCTTCCCTCAACTGCCACAGCTTGAGATGAGTCGTATAGCAAGTCTCGCGCATACCTAGGGCCTACCCTTGAAGAAGCTGGTCCGGCTGTGAAATGCTCAGTTTTTTCTCAAATAAACTTTTTGGTTTGAGTTTTCTCACTTCTCGAGTTCCCTCACAATCAAGCAGACCCAATGTTCCCCTTAGTCCTTAATTTTGTTATATTATGAAATAAATAAAAAAATTAATAATGAAAATAAAAATACTAATAACTGTTGCGCAAAAAACCCAGTCCCACATACGCACTTGAACGCAATATTGCTTTTATTTTGTTTTAGAACCTAAGGCATTAGAAAAGACAGCAGTACAATGAAAACGTTGAAAAAAAAAATTAGACTTGGCGGGACTTGAACCTGCGCCACTCAGTTGTGCTCGCGTACGTGAACTGAGTCATAGCCTCCTTTATTTTCTGTGCCTGCGCTTTGCCGCCGGGATCAAAGGGAGCCGACCGTCAGGCTGAGTTCCCGCAATCACCACCAGGCGGCGCTGCCTTCCCAGAACCGGCAGAGCCTGTTCACTGACTCCGGTGCTACCGCCGGCACTGACGGGTGGGTCCTTCGTTGCGCGTTTGTAAGCGCGGCAAGCTTAAAAAACAAAAGTGTGATACCACTCCCGTGTGCCACTTAAATATTTAGGAGGGAACATATGCAAGAGAGAAAGAATAAGTACGCAAGATAGCACATTGAACAGAACACCATACCTTCAAGAAAACGGTAGAGAAACTTGTTTATTGCGTATTAATTCATTCGCAACCTGCGGAAACGAACAAGAGGGCGTCGATCGAAACGTTCCTCACACGCCAACTTCCGTCAACTTCCAAAACTTTCGTCAACTTCCAAAAAACTTGCATCGCAGGTGTGCACCGCCTGCTCCTTCAGAAGCTTGAGGGCTGCAGTAACGGCAGGGGACAGCAGTTGGACGGCTCTTTTCACATTCATTTTTTCCAGGTTACTCGGAAATACATTCTTCCTTGTCAAGAATCTCACTGGCTTCACAATGCTGTCTTGCTGCATTTTGTACAGGTTCTTCACGTGTTCTGACGTGATAGCTCCGTCTTTGTCGAGGTCACGAGCCAAAAAATGTGACCGCACAAAAACTAGGCACCACACCTTTCATAAGCCTTCGTGTTTTACATCCTTGCTTAAAATCAGAAGCAGCGAAATGACGACTGCACACGGTTGAGTAGCAGGAAGTGGTGTTCGGCGTCCAATTGTCTCGTGAAATGACTTTTATCCACTTTTGCCGCAACTCCTCGTCGCTTGGAATTTCGTGGAATGAAATTCCTACTTCCTTCTTTTTGCTTGAAGACTTGCAACGGGCACGCAACAGTACGCCATCGCACCTGACGCGGGTCATCACAGCCGAATGAACCACGGAGACTTGTGTGCGTAGGCCGCTGCACGAGACAGAAACGAGAGAAACCGTAAACTAACATTCCTGATTACTTAGCGAAATTCGCTGATAGGTGCGCGGAAAAGCCTCACGAGAAAGAAGCGCGAAAAATGATAGCAAAGCATGAAACCGGCCCTGCAAACACGAGGTGCAAACGACGTTGTTTGTTTATACGCACTCACTTATTGCCGCGTGTCATCTGTTCACGCAACACAATGAAGCAACAGTTAAATATCATACTTGCTGAAAGTACTACGCTGCGAAGATAGGTGCGCGGAAAAGTATTGCCAGAAAGAAGCGCGAAAAATGATAGCCGCGCTTGACAACGGCCGTGCAAACGCGGGGTACAAACGACGTTGTTTGTTTATACGCACTCAGTTAATGCCGCGTGTCATCTGCTCACGCAACACAATGAAGCAACAGTTAAAATTATACTTGCTGAAAGTACTACGTACCGTTTTGGTCGTAAATAATTGGTGTTGCAAACGTATGCGACACGAACAAAGGTTTCCTGGAGATGCGTCACCGCGGCTGAATGCGCCGACTCGATTCTGGGATGCGAGCGCCCCTGGCGGACAGCAGACGCAAAAAGAGAGGAGGATGCGGGAGGCGGCCGAACGGGCCCGGCGGACTGACTGCGCGGGCACAGAAAATAAAGGAGGCTATGACTGAGTGCGTTAGCTTGCTAAACTATTCGCGCTGAAGGGTGCACGTGAGTTTAAGTTATGTATATAAATTTTCTTTTTACACGCTACGTGTTGGCATATGTATGTACGATATGCGATCGTATCTATGGTTGTGTGTATATGTTTTGGGATTGTATATACGTCACATGCTTTTCGCATGTCTTTCAACTATAGATTGCTGCCCCGCCGCGGATGAAAACAAGTATTTTTACACCCACACACAAGCTTGAGCAGTTGAAGGTTGTTTCCCGGGGCTCTCTTGCGATTGAGTCGGCCACCACAGGGAATTAGAGTGATACGCCATTAATCCCTGCATCTAGCTGTATTCCACTTAGTAGCTCTATCGCTTGATGACAAATCGAGCGCGGGGCGCGACGCTATTGCGCACGACCATGCCTCGCGTAGCGGCGACATCAGCTGATTGCGCCGGCCGGCTTGCTTCGATTTGCTTCAGAGCAAAGAAATGTCGTACCTTGAAAGATTGCGCACTGCACTATGTCAAAATGTTACTGCTTTGTAGCCATGCTATTATTCATTGAGAATTGATAACTCTGATATCACTACTGTAGAGCTTTGCGTCGGCGACACGCACCGAACATGAAACCGCACTACGTCTGTCGTAGAAGCAGTAGGAGGCTGTCGTCTGCTAGAACAAAAACAAAACAAAGACCTGGAAAATATTCATAATTTGTAACTTGTTTTTTGAATAACCATTTATCACTTTTAAAGTTATTTTGCCAGATAACATACATTTTTTTTCAGTTTATAGCAGCGACAGATGTTTTTTTTTATTTTCCTCACACAGATATCTAAGATATTCACAGCTAAAGCCACATGTTGTTTGTCTTCTTTGTTTTCGTGGGCATGCCGTTTCGGTGCGTCTATCATGTGTTTGCGCTGCTACACACGAGAGCACGAAATGTTAAATTTACGCAAGGAAGCGCCGTTCCTCGTTCGTATGATGTGCTAAGATTGCGCCCTATTCCCGCGGTTGTCCGAGTGCGGATCAAGTGCGAGTCGTCCAAGGAATCGGCGGGTTGGGCGGGCGCTCGAAGGACTCCGAGGTGACGGCTGACGCCTGTGGTTGCTTCCCTCTGGACAGTGTGAAAGAAACTAAAGGTAAGGGGGACACTTTTTTATGTAGACCAAGTATGCCACTCAGTGCAAGTGTGTGTTGCTGCACTCGAACGAGGCGTCGTGAAACGGCAACCTTACGCGCCTTTGCGAGTGCGGTTGCCGATTCGCTTTGACAACGCTAACGCCAGCAGAGCCATGGCGCATCGGCGCGGCCTTACTGGAGCTAATTCGAGACAACTGCGGCAACATGCATGTGTATGGTGATCGATTTTTTTTTCATATGTGCAACGTAGTGAGGAAGACGCACATGGCGCTTGCTACGTCGTTGATTAAACGAAGCCTGCAGTGCCATTTGATGCAAAGCAGCATTTTGTTTACGTTCGCGGGTGATACAATTTGTAACTTGGCTCGATTCACCTAGCCAACCGCCTAAGTGGGTTGATTAGCATACGTTCACAGTAGAGCGTTATTATGCCCCTAAACAGTGGCGTGTGCTTGTTAAAAAACATAATGTGTGTGCCTAGTGTAGAGAGAGAGAGGTGTTCGTGCAATCTGCATGTGTACCTGCAAGACGCCTTTGCTTGTAACTAATAATGTACCGGCCAGCACCTACATTGTACGCCTGACTTTGAAGAAAATTCGCGTGCACAATGTGAGGTTTTGTAATCTGCCAGAGTTGCTTTTTATAAAATAATACACTGCCAGCATGTTCAAAATATGTTTCGCTGCTGTGTGGCAGGGGTGCGGTTATCACGCTGCTGTGTAGTTGCTGATGCAAGCACTTATAGTTTTGATGCGTTAATATTTCTCATCTAACTCATCAGGTGTTTGGCTGTTTCAGCACAAACAAGGCAAAGAGAGAAGGAAGACGGGTAATGACAGGACCAGTGCCGACTTTTTGTTTGCAGGAGAATACCCATGTTGGTGTATTTATTGTGACAGCCTTTCTGTGTTGCTTTTTTGTCCAATTTATGCAACAACACAGTTGTCAACAATATGAGAGAGAACACTGAAATTAGCTTTTAAAGATCATGGTGACTAAATGCCTAGTGATTCACAGCACAAAGTAACAACAAAAGACATCAGTATGATCAAAGTGGACAAGTACAGTCTTGCATCTAAAAAATATATTGTGCAAAATGTTGCCTAAGTAAGAAGCCTCTCTATGTTTGCAAATAGTGTGACGTCACTTCGAGCACCGTGCCAGCCATTCCCTCCCTCTGTGCAAGGGCTAGTTGGCAAGGAAGTTGTTTGTGACGTTCCTGATAGACCCCTGAGATGTATGCGATTGTAAACCTGTAGCCTAATATATACGTAATCTTTTGTGCAGTTACATCGCTGCATCTGACACCTACAACTTATTTGCCTATTTACATTGCTCCCTTAGGACCTAACACACAAACTTGTTGTTTGCATTGTCACTTCATGAATATCGAGCGGTAAAGGTACTGAGTATATGTGAAACAAGAATCTCTGCTTATTACATGAAGACATATGAGGCCTTCGATAAAACGAGTTATACCTTTATTGGGCTTGCGTACTCGTCGGGGCGATTCATACATGCAGCTTCAGCAAATGGTATCTTCCAGCCCGGTGACCATGCAATTTTTTTTCTGCACACAGCGCAAACACCGAGATGTACCCACTCGCATATGGTTGCGTCAAGTGCATATTTACCTTGACTAAAATGTCGAATCAAGTTTTTTCATCGACTGGTCCCTGCCATGAGTGCTAACGTCTTCGCAAACAAGACACATTGTTATTGACACTGCACACACCACACACAATATTCTCAGTTGAACCGATATTCTCAATACCTTTCAATGCACACTACATGCCGCAATCAACAGTGCACATTTTGAAGACTATGCCGCTGTTCCTCGCACAGGCCACCACGTGTGTTCACTTCTTCAAGATAAACAGACAGCGTGGCAAATATTTTACCACACAGTTTACCACACAGCTAGATGTTTGCTGACACATACTACAGCTAATGTCAACATTGTAACTTGAAGTGTAAGCTTTGGAAAATTAAAACTTGCCCCAAACACCGCACGACTGTACCTGGCTGAGCCACCAGCGGGAGTGTTTTTCCAGCCACACCTTTTACATGTGCCAGTGACATCATGCTGTGACGTACCTCAGTAGGGGCCTATTGCTGCATACTTTATGTGAATGAGGGTCCTGTTAGTGAAAGCAGGCATTAGTGAAACCGGACTGCCAGTACACTTCACATTGGGGGAACATTTATTAGCCATGGATTGATTAATTAAGAACGGAAAGAAAGAAGCGGCAGGCCGGGATACTTGATATTGGCATCTGTTTTGCTACCCAGCGCATTATCATACAAACTTCCTATAGAGTGGTTATGCGTCTTGCATGTGTGTCTGTAAACCAAGAACTTTGGGTAGAACTATATTCATCTTACAAATGGTTGCAGGACTGTGGAGGCTGTAGGGCTGCTTAGGAATGCTGGAATCCCTGGACATGTGTTCAACCTTGCTGCATCAGCTCCTTGGTGTTTTCACTGCATCTTTACAGGTGTGTTGGGTGAGTAAAGCAAGCAGGTTTCAACACAAGGAAAAGTATAATATGGCAGCACCTCTTGTGCGTGCCTTATATCCCAAGTATATCAAATATTTATCTTGCACCTCGTGGCCTGTAATTTTTAAAGAGACACCTCTTTTTGCTTTATATTTGAGTCTTGATGCTTCGACAGCAATGTATTTGTATTTGACAGCAAGTGTTCTTGAACAAATAACTGATCTCAATAATGACAAAACACCCTTCATACTTGGTCCTTAGCATAAGCTAGCACATATCTGTAGCAGATTCAATTATTCATTTTTTGCTGGGATGATAATGGGCAAGTAGCAAAGGCAAGTTCAGATTGGAGTGGTCGGTGACGTCTGTTTAGGCTCTGCCATATCGCTTTGCAACCAGAGTTACTTGTGGCCACATATACAATGAAGCCACATGACGTGCATTCTAAATGAGATTACCATATCACATTTTGCTGCATCTCAATGTGTGCCAAACAAATGCAGATATCATTAGCTTGCCACTATAAAGGGATACTAAACCAACACAAGGTTGAAATTTAGTCGTGGTGTTGCAGCTGTGTATGACTCTACAATGGATGCATAGCCGTGGTAATTTGTCTATATGTTGTCGCAATAGTAATGTTACACACATTGTACGATACAAAAGAGGTCCTCGCTTATTTCGCTTTTTTTCGCAATGCTTCTTTCTTGTCTCTTCTTGCCATGTGCTCCTCCTCACTGTACAAGGAGCAAGAGTAGTTGGCACACAAACACGTATTTAAAAAAAAATGTTGTAAGGCGAGCACTGAGAAGCTGAACACTTCCGAAAGGCTCAAAGAGGTAAATGTATTGTTTCTAGCTACTTTTTGGGCACCCGTAGCTAGTTGTGCTGCTGCAGTTAAAAAATAAGTTAAATGTTAAAAATTAATTGGAGGTGGTTTGGCACCCATAATTGCAGTTACATACAGAACTAGGTTTCAATGCGTAAGCAAAATCTGTTCACTCTAAATCAATCCTAATGATATCTGAAATTCAGGAAATATTTACAGAAAAGCTCGGGAAAAGGCTAAGTGGTTGCCCCTTGAACGTGAAGGAGATACCCTTCTTCTAAAAGGTCAATAGACAGTCTAGTAGTATCGATATTACATGCACTATAAAATATTCTGGTGTGGTGCTTTTCATGCATGTTATAATGAGAGGGGTTTTTAATAGAACTGTTGTCACTTTGCCCTGCGTTGCTGAAATTGTTCACATAGTTATAATACATGAATCACTTTATGCCTTTTGATTTTATGCAAATGGTTTGCTTACCTAGTCGGTTTAACTTGATTTGGATAAAATCATAAATGCTCTAAAATTTTTTTATTATACAGCAGGTTTATCTTTAAAATACGCAACCATTGATGTGAACGCAGTTGGTGGCGTGCTTGATTAATCCTTCACTATCACCACTCTAACTACACCTGCTACAGTGCATAGTGTGACAAAAGTAATGGTACTTAACATTACTGGCAGCATACACTTTTATGTCTCAAAATTTGTTAAAAAGCCTGGTAAAAATGTGTGTACGTTTTTTTTTCGCTCCAACTAAATATTCTGGTCTACTCAAAGTAGCGTCTGCTCTTTTAAGGTCCTCAAACTATTAGGTGTTCAAAAGAAGTATCAATGCCATATACTTTCTTTGTCAGCCTACTCACCACTCTAACCATGAGAACTATCCGACAACATTACCCAGTAAAATATAGGGATGTTATCAAAAGTAATGTCAATTCAATTGTCAAAAAACGTTGCCAAGTTACGTTTTTGTTCACTTTTCTTTTCAGAAGTTTGTTAAAGTTACTTTTGATAACAACCCTTATAGTTTGTTTAGCATCATTTTCTGCTAGTTCTCATTATAATGTGTTCAACAAAGACAACAAACCTTTCAATTTATAGTTATTTCCTTTACTCATGAATCTGAAACAGTGAATCTCAGTAATCTTAGCGGTGTGTGACTTGTTTTTTTTATCAGTTGTGCATGTGTTCAAGTACATGCATTTAGGTGGGAGGGCGAACCATTGCCACCTCCTGTGACTAGCAGATTTTCTGAGAACTGACAGATGCATAATGCTGCCAAAGAAGTATAGGGATATCGGAAGTAATCGTAACGTAATTGCAATCGTAATGTAATTGCCAGTAGACAAAAAAAAACGTGTCCCACCCTCGCCATAATGGTAACAGGCAGCGCTGACTGACTCTTCCATGTATAAATGCACATATATACCGTACAAAATGGAAGAGGGATAGCCGCCATGGTAGCTCAGTTGATAGAGCATCGGACATGTTATTCGAAGTTCGCAGGCTCGGTCCCTGTACAGGGCAGGTTATCTTTTTTCCTTCTACTTTTCTTTCTTCACAATTACAACACTTCTATTCTTCTTGAAGATTTTCTGGTGTAAAAAAGGTACCTTATAATCTGAAGAGGCAAACAGAATGTGCCAGTGTACGAGTTACCTCTTGTAGTGGTTACAAGTAAGATATGTTTTGAAGAATAAATCATTCTGCCACTTGCCTAAAGAATGGCTACAGGACATGGCGCTGGATGCACTTTGTTATATTTGAATCAAGCTATCTTGTATTCTATTTTTATAAATTGCATGGGATGCACATGACGGTATCACACACTTTAATGCCACAAAGATTATGCAGCGAACAATGTTATAAATGCGAAATTGCATAAGGATAAGGTGAAAACTGCACCCTCAACGAGAATGTACAGGGCGCACAGGGTGCAGGCGTCATTCCTTCTGCCCGTGCTTTTCAAGTGCGAGCTGTTTTCACCTCGTTCTGACCAACTAACTAGATTGAGATGTGTTGTTATAGTGCAAGAGGATGCTTCACGGAAAACTAGGTTTGTCTCAAACTCTGCGTGTGTCTTTCAACCTATATGGTGCACGGTTCAAGAGTTCATGCAGACCAGATTGTGTAAAACAGGACCATGTAAAATGGACCGTGTAAATAAATTAAAATGGAACATGTAAATAAACAGGATCGTGTAAAATGTCGTTTTCGTGTGCAACTGTGCTTGTGGTTGTGCTGAATGACCTTTCTTTATATACACTACATAACAAACTTGCTCCTTTAGAGTCGAGTGCATCTTCGGATCGATTGTAAATGTTTGCATATGCGAGGCCTTAAGTTTTGTAAGAAATTCCTCAGTGTGCCACGAGGAAATGTGTGTTCAGCGAAAATTTGTATATCATTATATACAACTCTTAAAGCCTCGTCTACAACTTTGTGCAGGTTGACCTTGAGCAGAAAACGAGGAGCGGCAGCAGCCCCCAGAAAAGAGCAAGCACCTTCCAAGCTCCCGAAGCTCTCTTCGACAGGAACAGCAAGGTCACTGTGTGGCATTGAAAACCATTGCAAGGAGTGCCTTATCAGTACACTGTGCTGCTCTTTCATCGCAGAAGACGAAGTTGACCACTCCAGAGGAACTTCACGCTGTGTATTGTGAGTGCTTTAGTGGTTTTGTTTTTGTCCAGCCAGCAGTTAAGAAATCATGTGTCAGATTCAGCCGGGATGGCTAGAGGGAGTCGGGCAGGCATGTTTGGATATTTGTCTAGCCAAGTAGTGCCAATTTTTGCACTGGTCCTGTTGGAGTTACTGCCACAATCACAGAAGCTACGTCACCTCTCTAAATGTACAGATGTGTCGGGGAAGATTAGCTGCATTAGGTTTTTTTATAACTGATAGCTGCCAACATTCTTCATTATACAAAAGTTTTGTTCCTCACTTATGGGTGTAAAGCCCTCCACAGAAAAAAATGCAACACGTCTACTTCCAGAAGGCTCCAAGGCCCTACTTGTAGGTTTTTTCGGCTTGTATCATAAGCACCTCGTTTGGGTGTACATGAACATTCTATAAACATGTACAGTGAAAAATTTCGGTGGCTGGTCGTTTTGTCGTTATCATGTTCCTCGCAGTATTCTTAAGCATGTTGTGCATTACGCTGTCGATCTGGTCCATGTGCATAGAAGACATTACGAAGTTTCAGGCTAGAGTATAAAAAGCCTGGAAGCAAGCTATCAATAATTTTTTAACAGAGTTGCTTGATCTGATACATGATACATCACTAAACTTTCGTGCGTATTCATCAATGTAAGCTCGTCCTAGTGTTATCCAAAATGAAGATGCGAGTCGACAGATGAAAGCATCTAGTCGGGTAATCAGGGTGAACACTGGAAGTGCCTCAGACAGGCTGGCCGATGTTGCGATAGGAGGACCTATTTTTTAGGAGTCACCTTGTCATCCTTGGCGTGGTAGTTTAAATGGGGTCAGTAAAGACATCATCTTTTGGTGTAGGCGTGTGTGCCTGTTGGAAATGTTTGTCTGAAAAAAAACCTATAACGCATAAGAGTGCAGCCCTTGCTTCTTTTCAAGTTAGGTTGCGCTGATACAAAGTGTTCTCCTGTCGGAGGTTGGGGGTAAGGGAAGCAAAAAAAAGATAAATGATAGAAAAGAAGAAAAAAGAAGAAAGAAAAGGGGAATGCAAAGTAAAAGTAGTGCTACACTGCTCCTACTTTGCATCCCCCCTTTTCTTCTTTTTTTCCCTTGTTTTCTTTTTTCACCTTTTTGTTACAATTGCATTGTCCCATCTAGTGCATGAATCAATGACACATGGCTTTGCTATAGCAAAGATGTCTATGTGGTGTTGGATTGAACAGTGCATTGTACTTCATTCAGTTAATTACAGACTGATCAGTCTTGCAATAAGTGCTTCCTGTCTATCACCACACATGTTCAAATGAAAAGTTTGTGCTTGGCTCTTAGTATGCTGGTATATAGCTTGTGTCTTGGACTACTCAAAATGAATGTTATTTTGCTGCTATTTATGGTAATGAATTTATCCAACATGAAAATATCTTGCCTTGTGAACTTTGTCGGACCTGCCTTTCTTTTTCTTTCCTATGCAGGCATTGTATGTGAGGGAGGCAGTAACAGAGAGGTGAGCTTGAGCTTCGGAAGAATAAATGCTGGCAGTGAGGCAATTACACATCAAACATCCCAGCCATTTTGCCAACCGTCCTAAATGTGTTTTGAAAAAAAAAATATTGTGCTCGTTTACTGTATTGAAAACAGCAAAATGTTAAAATATATCGCACAGAACAAAATATTAGGCCACGTTGGTGCCTTCTGGACTTCCCAGGATGTCGTCTGGGTGTTGTTTGTAAAAAGTAAAAAGTGTTTCAAAAATACAGCCTCTTCTACCCCAAATTCGGTCTAGGTATTAAGTAAAGGTGATTGTGTGTAGTGCATGAAGCTCAGTAATATTAGTGCAATTTTTTTGCCACATCAAAAGCAAGGAAGCAGTTCTCTTTATATGGCAAGTTATATGATTACACGTTGTCTTAAAGTAGAAATGAATTTTTGAAGTTTTCTTGTGATGGCTGTTTTCTGCATTTGATATACGACAGCTTCCGTTCCGAAGTTCCCCATGGGCCTCAATAGGAGACTTCTAAAATCATTTTCCTCACTTAAACAAAAATTGTAATGATAACACTTGCCATAAAACAAGAACTGTTTATTTGCTTTCAACTTACACATAAAAGTAATTTTCAATTAGACAGACACACAGCTCAAATTGCATCTCAATGTGGACAAAAACGGTTATATAGTGATATTTGTATTCTGGACCTAACATTATTTTTTTCGTGAAATATAACTTCTGTGCAGTGAGTATTTGTGGCTCAAATATTCATACAAAGTGCAGTATTGCCATACAAAAAATGCAAACGATAAACAGTTTGGCTGAATTCTTCAAAGCCTATGTAGCGGGAAAATTGCACTAATGTTACTCGGCTTCAAATACTTTAAGAAGCACCTTTACTTAATATGTAGATCAAATTTGATATGTCAAGAAAAAGCGGTACTTTGAAATTTTTCTCACAAATAACACCCGCACGACATTCTGTGAAATTCTGAAGGTACCCACGCGACCACTACTTTTTTCTATTCAAAACATTTCTGCAAATAACTATTTTCAGAACAGTAAATTACCATCATTTTTTAAACTATACATCTGTGATGGTCGCCAGGCAGTATGGTATGTATGTTTGGTGTAGAATAGCCCAGTGCGAAAAACAACAAATGTCTAAGCATCCTTTGACGCTCGGGCAATTTAGAAAACATTTGTTTGTTAGCAGCAATTCAGTTAAGCCCTCGTCTTTATGCTTAGGCCCACAAACAAAACTCAAGTAACCAAAGTAGTCCTAAGAGTCATGCAGTCTCACTGTTCCAAGGCTTGTGGAGCCTAATTTAGTGCAAGCTTCACCATTTTTTAAAAATTCAGATTCAACCAACAGGTTTTGGAGGCACAGTGCATTTTCAGCCACTTGTTTCACACCAGTTACTTAGATAAAAAGCGGAAAGTAGAGGTAAAAATACCATTTTAAAGGCATTGTAGGTAATAACAAAAAGGACTGCTTTCTTTTTTTGTGTGGTGATTTGCCTGAACGCTGTGCTTTTTGTGGTATAGTTCATTGTCTAGTGAACATAGGACTTAAAAACTAACATTAGCCATGTTGAGGTGGATTTCTTGGTTATAGTCATAGTAGCCATATTAAAAATTATGACTTCGAACTTGATTGTTCTTTTGAAGATTTTTTCTTGCATAATGATATTTCAGTCTTAGTTAATTTTGTTATAAGAAAACGTGATGTCATAGTAGGGTCACTTTTTGTAGAGTCGTACAGTTCTACCTTACCTTTTACATTCCTAATAGAGCAGTTATTTTCAATATCGGTATTTAAATTGAAATGAGCATGCTGTATGTAGTAAGGTGTAAGCACTTACAGATAGCACATGCACCCAACTTTTCTGTTGGCAGTTTATTTTTGTTATTCTTGATTTATATGTGGGGTTTCACGTCCGAAAACCACTATATGATTATGAGAGACGCCGTAGCGGAGGGCACTGAAAACTTCGACCACTTGGGGTTCTTTAACGTACACCCAAATCTGAGCACACGTGCCTACAGCATTTCTGCCTCAATCGGAAATGGAGCCGGGATTTGATACCGCGACCTGCGGGTCAGCAGCCGAATTTCTGTTACTCTTGCTCCCCTATATGTGTGCAGTTCGGTTATAGTTATCTGACTTGCACAGATTTTTAATGGCACCTGCCTGGTCCTGCTTGCTTTTATAGTGATTTTAACCCTCATAAGTTGCATAGGTTTAACTCTCAAAATTGTTCAAGATGCCAATTTTGTGCACAAACTGTATAGTATAAAGTCAGCAGATGTACATGCACACACTATTAAATGTACATTGAGAGCTTTCACTTGCAGTTCCTAAAGTTTTACAGTACAGGAAGCATTTAAATCATAATTTCATAAGGACATAATAATCGATTATCTCTACCATTGAAAATCGTGACAACCTAGTTATTTTCACTGTGATAAGCATGCTGTTTTCTTTGATGTGGCAGAACTAATTTATACACTCATTCCTTCTATTATTCACATATGCATAACATGAAGGATTGTGTGCCTTACATTTTCAGTTTCATTCTGTGTGTTATATTTCTTGTGCATGTGAACTAATGTGCTAACATGTGTCTCTGACATTATTTGTGCCAATTATTTTCATTTCCAGGTGCCTATGAAGGACACATAAGTTATATGGCAGTGACCTTCCAAATTTACAGTGGTGCCGGAGCCTCAAGCAGCATTTCGCCGATCTCCACAAGGCGTTCATGAGATAAACACAGCGCCACACTTTCACAGTGCTATGATTATTATTTATGTTTAAACATTTCGTTCTAAAATTGCTGTTACATTGTGTTTTGTGTCACCATCCTGTGGCTTAGGTGGAGCTCGTGAAATTACGGTGCAGTCACCTCATTTGTGTACCATCAACACTGATATGTGACTATTCACAGCTGGAGCATACAGACAAATAAAAAATATATTGATTGTAGCAGGGCTGACGTGTATAATAATGCTTCTCTATTGGTAATACTAACTTTATAGGTTCTTTAAGTCTTGCAAAGAACACTGTAATATTGTGTTGCAATGTAACCCCCATTTATGATCACTAGCATGTTAATTTAGTAGTTTTGTAATGTATTTTATTTAAAAGGTAATTTTGCTTCCGCATCACGACAATTAGACAGATGCTGATGATTCAATCCCTCATCAGGCACATTTAAGAAATACAGTAATTTGTACACAGTATTGCATGTACTCAAGATGTGGACGTCTATTCAATTTACACATTATATTGCTTTGCACTAGATTCAGACGTAACATGCACACATTTCAGTAATTTCTGCATGATACGTCTTTCCATAAGATGCGGAGTCTGCATCATACGTCTTATGCGGAGTCCGCATCATACGCCTTTCATATTCCAATAATTCCGTACTTGAGGTCTCCGCATCATACGGAACGTTTCAGTAGGGTTATTTGCTTCTTGGGGACCTAAATGCCCATAGTGGACTGTGGGGCGATTCTCGCTGTGATGCACGAGGTCGTCTCATTGAACAATTTCGCTTTTCTTCCGGTGTCTGTTTGTTGAACAGGAAAGAGCCAACATACTATAACGTTTCCAACAAAACTTACTCGTCTATAGACCTCAGCATCGTATCACCATCACTCCTACCCCTACTGAAATGGAAAATCATAAATTATCTATATGAAAGTGACCATTTTCCTGTAGTGTTGAGTTCACAAACAACATAATAATGTTCTCTACATGTTCCCAAATGGCTGATAAACAAAGCAGACGGGGAACAGTTTCATAACACTACACGTTCAAGTTGGTCAGACATATGTAGGGTAAACATAGATAAAGCTGTGCAGTACTTCACAGCTTTTCTAACGGACGCAGCAGCCAAGTGCATACCGCAAACATCTGGAATGCCCGGCAAACGACACGTCCCATGAAGGAACACAGAGTGTCGTAATGCGCGAAAGGATTAGAACAGGGCATGGAGGTTGCTTCGGAACTCGCCAACAGCCGAAAATCTTGACACCTTCAAGAAAATAAAGTCTCAAGGCAGGAGAACGCGTCGGCAAGCCAGAAATGAAAGCTGGCAGAAGTTTTTGTCAGGGATCAATTCATACACACAGGAGACTAAAGTGTGGAACATGGCTGGTAAGATAGCAGGAAAACAAGTACACACACTTCCACTCGTAAACACTCAAGGTGATACCTTGGAAGATCAGGCAAACTTCCTCGGTGCACACTTTGAACGGGTATCCAGCTCGTCCCACTATACTGACACTTTCCCAAAATACAGAACAAGAATAGAAAAGCAGAAACTCGAACACAAATCCACTAGATACGAGGCATATAACCAAGGTTTCAGTCTAGCTGAGCTACGAATATCTCTAAACTCCTGCAGTACTTCTGCCCCAGGTTCTGACAGTGTGGTGTATGGAATGCTAAAAAACCTACCAGCCGAAACACGAAAAACCTTACTATGTTTGTACAATGCTATCTGGTTTTCTGGCACTATCCCTACCTCCTGGAAAGAGGCTATTATTATTCCCATTTTGAAAGAGGGCAAGGACCCTTCTTTAGCGTCAAGTTATAGGCCTATTGCACTTACAAGCTGCTTCTGCAAAGTCTCCGAAAAAATGATAAACTGCCGAGTTATACATATCCTTGAAACAAACAGTTTTCTCGACCCATTTCAGTGCGGGTTTCGATAGAGTAGATCCACCACAGACCACCTTGTTCGTATCGAGGCACATATCACAGCCGCCTTCGTCCATAAACAATATTTTCTTTCTGTGTTTCTCGATATCGAAAAAGCCTTTGATACAACATGGCGTTTGGGAATTCTAAGAGACCTGTTTCACCTTGGTGTGCGCGGAATAATGTTTCACATAATCGAAAGTTACCTGTCAAACCAGACATTCCGTGTCCGTGTGGGCAGTATTCTCTGCGAAACATTTGTCCAGGAAACAGGCGTGCCACAAGGTGGTGCACTTAGTTGTACACTTTTCATTATCAAAATGAATTCCTTGCACCTGTCCTTCTCCCGCAATATGTTCTATTGTACATATGTCGACGACGTTCATCTTCGGTTCAAGTCATGCAACTTGGCAATGTGTGAGCGGCAGGTTCAGCTGGGTTCTAACAAGGTCTCCAAATGGGCAGATGAAAACGGATTTCGACTTAACTCACAAAAAAGCATGTGTGTCTTGTTCTCTCGAAAGAGAGGCATGCACTCGGAACCTGACATTCGACTCACCGGGCAAAGTCTGTCTGTCAAAGCCGAGCATAAATTGTTAGGCTTAATCTTGCACAACAAGTTGACCTTCGTACCGCACATCAAGTATTTAAAAACAAAGTGATTAAAAGCCATGAATGTTATAAAAGTGTTGTCACCTACTACTTGGGGTAGTGATAGGCAATGCCTCATGAATCTGTATCAAAGCCTCATTCGCACCCGCTTAGATTATGGGGCCGTTGTTTATCAGTCTGCAACTCAAAGTGCTTTGAAGATGCTGGACCCCGTGCACCATTTGAGCATCCGCCTTTCTACGGGTGCTTTTCGCACCAGCCCTCTAGAAAGCCTTTACGTTGAGTCAAATGAATGGTCGCTTCATCTACAGAGAACTTACATGTCCTTTGTATATTTTCTTAAGGTGAAAGCACACAAGAAGCACCCCTCATACTCTACTATTACTAATTTGTCGAGCTCAATTCTGTTTCAAAACAGGCCTGAGATGAGACAGCGCTTCTCAGTATGCCTGAAGAGTCTAGCTGAAGAAACTGGAGTCTCACTTGAACACAGCTTGATGGCATTTGTAGCATACCCGCCACCGTGGCAATGGCAGACTATAGATTGCGATGTGTTTTTTCTAGAAGTTACAAAACATGCGCCTATTGCCCATATCCGAACATACTTCCTAGAACTTCAACACAAATACACACGTCCTGAGTTCTTTACAGATGCCTCCAACTCTAACTCCTCTGTGTCCTCCGCTGCTCTCGGCCCATCCTTTTCGGATGCTGGCCCTCTACATCCAGGCACAAGTGTCTTCACAGCGGAAGCTTACGCAATACTTGTGGCAGCTAAACTTATCATACAAATACAAATACAAAAAGCAGTAATTTATACAGACTCCCTCAGTGTGGTAACGGCTCTGCACAGTCCTAAAAACAAAAAAACCCTGTCTTTCTCTCACTTTACTCCATTTTGTGCACACTCTACACACTCAAACAACATGCTCTAGTGTGCTGGGTGCCAGGCCACCGTGAGATCCAAGGCAACGTGAGGGTGGATCAGCTCGCTGCATCCTCCATCCACAAAAGCTCTGCCCCGACACCCATATTATTCCCGGCCCTTGATCTTAAGCCGTCTCTCAAACAAAACCTCAGGGACTACTGGCAGAGCAAGTGGGATAGACACACACAAAACAAACTACACATTATTAAGCCACACCTTGGTCATTGGCTGCCAGTATCAAAATCGCGTCATACAGAGGTAATACTAACGAGACTCAGGATAGGACACACATACTTGACACACAGATATCTTTTGTCCGGTGGCGATCCACCATTGTGTGACAGATGTGGTGAAGCATTAACAGTCCTTTACATCCTAATCCAGTGCAAACACTTGGAAACTCTAAGAAAACAATATTTTCCATTACCCTACCGACAACATATACCTTTACACCCTGCAATGTTCGTTGGTAGGAAACCGGTTTTTAGTCATAAATCATGTTAGCGTTTTTAAAGGAAATTCATAATTTTCATATCATATACCCGGGCATTCCGTAGCACGACCTCTCCAGAGAGGTTTTTGCTGCGGTGGCTACACAAGAAAGCACTTGCCTCACGGCCCTTGGACCCAAGAGTATGAACGAGTGAGGTACTTGTGCTAATGCCCCCCGCAGGGGCGCCTGCGCAAGTAGGCGTTTGGTGTGTAGCGACACCACGGACCCGAGCTAACGGGGGGGGGGGGGGTTTCGGCTCCCTCCCACACCTAGCCGTGCGTGGCTTTGCCGTGTCCGGGGAAAAGGAGATCCTGGGGGTTGAGCTGACGCCGGGTGATTGGACCTTTAAGGCCCCTCGGCGGAGGCAACACACCCCTTTGGCCACGGCTTCACGTAGACGGCACCCCTGGGCTGACCCACCCATGGAAAATCGGCAGTCGCCTTTTCCTATCTCTCTCTTCCTACATCTTCGTCTTTATCCCTCACTTTTTATCTGTCCTGTCATCTTCTCTTTTCCGTTTACTTCCGAATTTCCTGGCGGCGAGGGTTAACCCTGTGTAGTTACCCAACCTTGGGTAGTTATATTCGGTTATAGCGGTGATTCATGATGCATGGCTGGCGTCTCCAAGTGTTCACTAGTCAACCTTGTAGCGTCCCCTTGCTGAGCTCGTTTGTGGGTGGCCACCATCGCCGCCGAACTTTATATTATTTTTATGGCAAAAGCTTTCCCCCCTTCCTGATCGCTCCCTAAAAAGGTGGCGCAGTGAAGATGCTTTCCTGCCTAACACACCAAAGCCGACATTCCCAAAGTACCATGTAATCCACAGTCAAAACGAAAAGAAGACAGTCCGAGCCATTTCACCTTTCCTCGTTTCCAAAACTCTCACAGAAGCAATAGGTCCAGGTTATAAAGTGACAAAGATGAGAAGTGGCGATCTTCTTTTGGAGGTTCGTGACAAAGCTCAGTATGAAAAGCTGTCTAAGCTTGTAGCCTTTGGGGAAACCCCTGTTTCGGTGGGCCCACACAGGTCGATGAACACTGTCCGTGGTGTAATTTCTGATGATGATCTTACTGAGCTTTCTGAAAGTGAGCTGCTCGAAGGTTGGCAGGACCAGAACGTGGTCAAAGTCCAACGAATAACAATAAGGCGCAGCAACAAACTGACCCCTACAAAACACGTAATAATTACTTTCGGAACAAGTGACCTACGATAATCAATCGAAACCGGCTATTGTAAGCTTCGTGTAAGACCATACATTCCCAACCCTCGTCGATGTTTCAAGTGTCATGGTTTCGGTCATGGATCGCAGAGTTGCAGAGGGCGTGCCACTTGCGCAAAGTGTGCATCCATTTGACACATATCGGACAACTGCACCTCAGAAACAACTTAGTGTTCGAACTGTGAAGGAGATCACGCTGCCTACTCACTATCATGGTCCGCATAGAAAAAAGAGAAACAAATAGTAGAACTTAAGGCTAAATTCAATCTCACATTCCAAGAAGCACGCCAACGTTTCACAATACACAACTCATCTTATCTCTCCTTTGCAGATGTGACGCACCGGGGCGCCGCGCCACATGCCTCGGCACCCGCGTATGTCACAAAGTGTCTGGCCGCGGTCGCGCCGCCAGCGCGCCCGGCTGGAGCAGCCTGTACTGCTCCGCCACCTGACAAACAGGGCCCGCAGACCCTAGTGTCTGCTGAACCTCGGACCACTGCAGGCGCAGTTAGGTCCAAAAGTTCAGTGAATGTGCCTGCCCAGCAGGCACCATCCACCACCTCACAAGAGGTGATGGATACAAATCCCACTCCTCCGGCGCCTCAGACGCCGAAGGATAGGCGCAACTCCTTGGAGCGCGCCAAAAAAGAAAAACCTCGAATCACAGGGCCCTCAAAAGGCCCTGTAAACTAACGCAACACCTCTGTACACACAGCACAACACTACATTAAAATGACACAAATACAACAGTGGAATGTCAGAGGGCTGTTGAGGGACCTTGACGATATCCATGAACTTTTACACAAACATACACCTAAGGTGCTGTGCGTACAAGAGACACACCTGAAACCTAAACCCACCAACTTTTCACGTCACTACGTTATCTTTCGGAAAGACCAGAATGATGCTTTTGTGCCATCCGGTAATGTTGCAATTATAGTCAATCTAGGGATTGCATGCACACACCTACCACTACTAACATCCCTTGAGGCGGTAGCTGTTCGAGCAGTTCTTTTGAATAAGCTCGTCACCATCTGTTCTCTCTACATACCTCCACAACACCATCTTGAAAAGCATGAATTCGAGTCCCTCATAGAGGAACTTCCAGAACCTTATATTCTCCTGGGAGATTTCAATGCACACAGCAATCTATGGGGTGACTCTCGCTGCGATGGTTGAGGTCGCCTGATTGAACAGCTCCTTTTTTTCTTCTGGTGCGTGCCTGCTAAATCGGAAAGAGCCAACATATTACAACATCGCTAACAATACGTACTCAGCAATAGACCTCAGCATAATACCCTCATCACTCCTGCCTCTACTCAAATGGGAAGTCATTAATGATCCTTACGGTAGTGACCATTTTCTTATCGTTATCAGCACATCAATAACAAATACTTGTCCTGCACAAGTTCCAAAATGGCTCACCGACAAAGCCGATTGGGAAAAGTTTCAAAAAATGACTTTATTATCTTGGACTGACATGGCGGCAGTGAGCATAGAGGATGCTGTATGCTACTTTACAGCTTTCTTGGTTGATGCAGCAACAAAATGTATTCCCCAAACATGTGGACCGTCAAGCAAACGACGAGTCCTATGGTGGAATAATGAGTGCCGTGATGCTCGAAAAAAAAACAAAATAAAGCATGAAAATTTCTTAGAGACTCGCCCGCAGCCGAGAATCTTGTAAACTTTAAGAACGTCAAGTCGCAAGCAAGGAGGACGTGCCGACAGGCGAGAAGAAAAAGATGGCACAAATTTGGATCGGGCATTAACTCATACACAGATGAGTCGAGAGTCTGGAGCATGGTTGGTAAGGTGGCAGGACGAGGAGCACATTCGTTTCCGCTAGTGAACACACAAGGGGAGAGTTTGGAAGACCAGGCAAACACTCTCGGAGCGCACTTTGAACAGGTCTCCAGCTCAACACACTATAGTGAAGTGTTGCGACGATACAAAACCGCAATAGAAAAACAGAGATTAGAGCGCAAGCCCAGAACACATGAGGCATACAACGAAACTTTTTGTTTGGCAGGACTGCAGGCCTCACTTGCCGGCTGCAATAAATCTGCCCCAGGCCCGGACCGTGTGGCATATGAAATGTTAAAACACCTGCCCACTGAAACCCAGAAAGTTCTCCTCTCTCTGTATAATGCGATATGGTCTGCCAGTATTCCCTGAGCTTTCCTTTGAGAGATGCTTAAGATTGGCATCTCTCAAAGGAAAGCTCGGGGACTACTGGCAGAAAAAGTGGGATAGACACACAACAAAAAAAACTACACGTTATTGAACCACACCTTGGCCATTGGCCGCCAGTATCAAAATTGCGTCGTACAGAGGTAACACTAACGAGGCTCAGGACTGGACACACATACACGACACACTCATATCTTTTGTCCGGTGGCGATCCACCATTGTGTGACATATGTGGTGAAGCAACACCAGTTCTTCACATTTCAATGCAGTGAAAACAATTAGACACTCTAAGAAAACAGCACCTTCCATTACCCTACCGACAACATATACCTTTACACCCTGCAATGTTCGTTGGTAGGGAACAACTGATCACTCATAAATCGTTGCTAGCTTTTTTAAGAGATGTGCGCTTTTACCATTTCATATACCCAGGCATTGCGTAGCGCGACCTCTCAAGAGAGGTTGCTGCTGCAGTGGCTCCATTGAAAAGCACTTGCCTCGCGGCCCTTGGACACAAGGGCGCTGATGGGGCACCTGTGCTAGTGCCAAATGTTTTTACACATGATTTTATTATCAGAACCCTTTGTCACCCATTTTTACATTGCCTATCACGCCACTGTCATGATTTCAATACTTATGGTTTTACCCGCGTTATCACGAGGAATTTTAGGGCCCCTATACAGCCACGCAATATCATATCATTGTCCACATCTCTTGTCATTGAAAGGGCGCTCTTTGACCATCAATTTCCGCTTGCACCATAAAGCGCCACACATAATCGTCATCATCCTATTAAACTTTTTGAGATGGAACTACCCTAAGGTCGGCAGGACCAGAACGTGGTGAAAGTCCAAAGTACAACATTAAGGCGCAACAACAAACAGACCACTACAAAACACGTAATAGTTACCTCCGGAACCAGTGACCAACCAAAATCAATCGAAATCGGCTATTGTAAGCTACGAGTAAGACTATACATTCCCAGTCCTAGTCGATGTTTCAAGTGTCAATGTTCCGAACATAGATCGCGGAGTTGCAGAGGGCGCGCCACTTGCGCAATGTGAGCATTCATTCAACTCATATCCGACAAGTGCACCTAAAAAAAAGGCAGATCCCACGTACAGTGGGGATCCATTATATGCGAAGCACGAATGAGAAACCTTGATATGTGACTTTAAAAATCAGTACAACGTTACCAAGTGGAGGTGAAAAATGCATGACTTGTGTGTCATGATTATCATGTTTAGATGTGTCGTTTACCTTCGTCATCTATTCACGTCACCTGATAGCGAATTTAGTATATGTGGAGCTGGAAAAATGACCGCGAGCACGCTATGAGCGTGGTATGTTGTCGTGTTCCTGCATGACACGCGTTTCAGGACTATCATGTTTGCACCAGTCATATATTTCGTCATCCATTGACGTCACGTAACACCGAATTCGGTATATGTGGACCTAGCAAAACGGCCGTGAGCGCATCGTGAAGCGTTGACGCGCGAGCACGCTGGGCACAGTGACGTTACGTTAGCAAAACGCGAGTGCTCCATAGTCTGACGCCAGGTGCGACCAGCGTCCGTCGGCGCGGCCCGACGGCAACCGGTGCGAAATGCGACATGCTGCATTTTTGCGCTGATGCGCTACCCAGACTACACTGCGTCTTCATCTTTTCGTGACGGAGGGATGCCGGGCGCGCTAAAACGCGCATGCGTCCAAGCAACGCAGTGCGGCGCGCAATTGTGAGTATATGGCCGGACTAGAGCTTGGCGTGGATACGTCGCAGTGACGCGAGGAAATGAACGCCGGCGAGCACGCGCACCGCGTCACGTCGAAGTGTATTGACGCCTTGACTTTGGCATGTATTAATGTTCTAGCATGAGACACATCTCATGATTATCATGTTTGCACCAGTTACATACCTTCACCATACCTGCTCATACCTGCACCACATACCTGCACCACATACAATTACATACCTGCACCGCATACTTCACATACCTGCACCAGTTACATACCTTCGTTATCCATTGGCGTGACGTAATACCAAATTTGACATATGTGAAGCTGGCGAAACAGCCACGAGCGGATCATCAGTGTGGCATGTAGTCATGTGTTTATATGGCACCCTTGTCGTTTTATCATTTTTGCACCAGCGTCATACTTTCGTTATCCATTCACGTCCCGTAATACCGAAATTGGTATAAGTGAAGCTAGTGAAACGGCCGCCAGCGCATCATGAGCGTGGCATGTAGTCATGTTGTTACATGACACGCATCTCATGATTATCATGTTTGCACCAGTCACATACTTTTGTCACCCATTCACGTACCGTAATACCAAATTTGGTATATGTGACGTTAGCGAAACGGCCGTGAGCGCATGATGAACCTGTCATGTAGTCATGTTGTTACATGACACTCATGTCATGAATTTCATGTTAGGGTCTGTCTCTTGTGTTCGCCATGCAATCATGCCATACCATACCAGTTTTGTAACATGCAATGTGAACGAAACCACCGCAAGAGCTGCAGGACCATGAAATGTAAATCATGACATTCATCTCATACATATCGCCCCGCCGAAGCGGTCTAGTTGCTAAAGTACTCGGTTGCTGACCCGCAAGTTGCAGGTTCAAATCCCGGCAGCGGCGGCTGTGTTTCCGATGAAGGCGGAATTGTTGTAGGCCCGTGTGCTCAGATTTGGGTGCACGTAAAGAACCCCAAGTGGTCGAAATATCCGGAGCCCTCCACTACGGCACCTCTCATATTCATATGATGGTTTTGGGACGTTAAACCCCACATATCAATCATGACATACATATCATGATCTTCATGCTATGACTAGTCACATATGTTCTTTATGCAGTCATGTTATGCCATACAATGTTTGGTATTGATATCATTATTGAAACGGCCAGGAGAGCTACAAGTGGTAGGCGGATAGATAGATAGATAGATAGATAGATAGATAGATAGATAGATAGATAGATAGATAGATAGATAGATAGATACTCTCAAAATTACCGAAGTTTGCTAAGAAATGCTTTGCATATGAAACAACTCATTGCTCGAAGTGTGAAGCAGATCACCCTGCCTACTCACTATCACGCCCCGCATGCAAAAAAGAGCAACAAACAGTACATTTCAAGGCCCAATTCAATCTGCCATTAAAAGAAGCACACCAACGCTTCGCAATACACAGCCCGTCTTTTCCCTCCTTCACCGATGTGACGCACCGGGGCGCCGTGTCGCACGTTTCTGCACCCGCGAAGGAGGCAGCATTACCGGGACCATACGCGTGTTCGCGTATTTGTGTATGTGTATGTTGGGGTCGGTGCCAGCATAATGACGCTCGTGTGTGCAACGGGACACGTTATTGGACTGTGTCGTATAGACCTATTCCCCGATCTATGAATCTGGGGAGATGAGACTGCATATAATCAGCTCTCGCTTGCTGCTTAGGGTGGTTCATAGAGATTTTTCAATAGACAGCCTTTTTCAATGTAGAGCTTTCAAGTTAGAGCTTCGGGCCAGAGATCCCGTGCCATGTAAATAATGTATATAAACCCTCTCTACAAAGTTCAACCTGCTCCTGTCTCGACATCTTGATCTCAGATCTCTGGTGCCGCAAATCCCGGTCGCGATACCACCTTGTCCGTATCGAGGCGCAAATTCGCGACGCTTTTGTTCATAAGCAGTTTTTTTTGTGTTCCTCGATATCGAAAAGGCATACGACACTACATGGCGCTTTGGCATGCTGCGAGACCTGTCAAATTTAGGTGTGCGGGGTAGAATGCTGACAATCATCGAAAGCTATCTGTCCAATCTTAGATTCCGTGTCCGAGTTGGCGCTGTCTTATCTCGAATATTTGTCTACGAAACAGGAGTGCCACATGGAGGTGTATTGATCTGCACACTTTTCTTAGCTAAAGGGAATTCCTTGCAGCTGTCTCTCCCACGTAATATTTTTACTACATATATGTCGATGATTTACAGATTGGTTTCAAATTGTGCAGTATCTAAATGTGCAAATGGCAAGTTCAACAAGGGTTGAACGAGGCATTTCAATGTGGCAGATAAGAATGGTTGTATACTCAACGCGCAAAGGAACGCTTGCGTCCTGTTCAGCCGAAAGAGGGCCCTCTATCCTGACACCTATCCTGACCTTCATGGTCAACCTCTGCCAGTGAAGACTGAGCACAAGTTTTTTGGACTAATATTAGACACAAATCTAACCTTCATCCAAATATAGGTCCTTAAAAACAATAAATGATTTGAATGTGTTGTCGCGTACTACGTGGGGAAGTGACAAGAAATGTTTTATGAATTTATATAAAATCCTTGCAAGCACATGCCTAGATTAAGGTGCTATAATCTATCAATCGGCAACACCATCAGCCTTGAAGATTTTGACCCTGTCCACTCTCTAGGCATTCGCCTGTCTACGGGTTCTTTTCGTACCAGTCCTGTGGAGAGCCTGTACGTGGATTCGAATGAATGGTCGCTCCACCTGCTTGTCGTTGAGTGTTTTTTTACTTTGTGTGTGTTATTTGCGGCAAAAGCATGTCATCAAGCAAGTACCAACTAGGCCAATTAACATTCAGTATGTTACCTGTCATTTTTGTACTTTCTGCAGGCGAAAGCAGACAATAAACACCCCTCTCATTTCACAAATAATGATTTGTCTTGTTTTGTCTTGTTCGAAAACCGTCTTTCATTGAGGCAGTCCTACTCACTCCGTGTAAGGGAGCGAGTAGGGCCGAAGAAACAGGTGTGCCTCTTCTCGAACACAGTTTGATGGCTCCTGCAGCATATCTTCCACCGTGGCAGTGGCAGCTTGTAGACTGTGATGTCTCTTTTGTTGAAGTCACAAAGCACGCACCACTTGCACACACACATGTATACTTCCTAGAACTACAACATAAATACACATGCCCTGAGTTCTTTACCGATGCCTCAAAGTCCAACTCTTCTGTGTCATATGCAGCGCTAGGCCAATCCTTTTTCGAGGCCGGCGTTCTTCATACTCATGCAAGTATTTTCACAGGAGAAGCTTACGCAATACTGGTGGTCGTAAAACTCATTAAACAGATGAAATTACAAAAAGCGGTAATAAACACAAATTTCCTAAGGGCGGTAAAGACCTGAAAACTCTTAAAAAACATAAGAACCCCATGCTGGTGTCCCTTTACTCACTTCTGTGCACACTCTACACATCAAAACAGCATGTCGTTGTCTGCTGGGTGCCAGGGCACCGTGAGATACAAGGGAACGTTTTGGCTGACAAGCTGGCTGCTTCCGCCAACGGCACTACTTCCAATGCATCAATACCAATCCCTGCACTTGACCTGAAACCTTTTCTAAAACGAAAGCTCAGGGAGTATCGGGAGAGCACGTGGGATAGACACACAGACAATAAACTCCATGCTATTAAGCCGCAACTAGGTATTTGGCCGTCACTATCAAAATCACGACACACAAAAGTAACGCTTACAAGGCTAACAACGGGACTTACACATTCTACCCATTCATATCTTCTGTCCACCGGCAATCGACTATTGCATGAGAGGTGTGGAGAACCACTTATTCTCCATACCTCTGCAACACATTACATGCAACATTAACACTACAAGCATCGATATTCCTTATGAAATCCTTGAAATGATAACCCAGGGCAAGAAAAGTTGCACTTTCTATATACTCAAGGTGTATAGTTCTCCCCACTCACGCACAAATTCATTTCAATAATTCCTAAAGGAGCTTGGGCGTATTGGGCGCACTCTTTTTATGTGCGGAGATTTCAACGCTGCGCACACAGTTTGGGGGTTACCGCAAATCAGCAGGAAAAGGAACTAGCCTCTGGGACAATACATGCATCTTGCGATACACATTCCATACAGATCCCGGACACCCTACTCGCATAGAGAACAGTGTTTCGCTAGACACATGCCTCGACCTCCCCTTTTCCAAAAACACAGGACCAGCAATACCACATGGTCCTCTCGACAAGCATCTTGGCAGTAACAAGTGTATTGGGGCCACTATACTATCACGACACAATGAACGCTGTCCCGAGCGGAAGGTGCGTATCACGGACTGGGTGCGCTTCAGAGAGCGCCGGCAAAATCTTCCCGAAGAGTCAGAGTATGACACATGGCTAGAGTCTCTTTCTGATGACTTAGATGCGTGTACACGCGCAGTCGTTACCACAACCACAAACCCTGACGTGGACGCACACCTTCTGCATCTGTGGGGGCGCGTAGAGGGCTCACGCGGCGTTGGAAACACCAACGCCGCAATCGCAAGCTTCGATGGCGTATCGAACAACTCGCGCAGGATGCACAAGAATACGTACAGCAGCTCGTGCGCAACAACTGGCGGCGTTTCTGCCAGCGTCTCTCAGGCACATTAGGCACTGCGAAGACATGGTCGATATTTTGCGCCCTTATAAATCCATCCGTCACCAAAAGGGAAGCTTTTCATCAACTACATCGCTTAACACATATGTACAGCAATGATCTATCCGGCCTCCTCAAAGAACTTGAACGACGTTTCATCGCTACCGGTCCCATGCCAAAGTATCCTGACCACCCACACGAGCTGGAATCTAACGAGAAACTCGACGTGGACATAACAGTTGATGAAGTTCGCGTAGTTCTTCAAGATCTTCATCGAAATACGGCAACAGGTGCTGATCACACTCGATATTCTGCCCTTCGTCACTCAGATGTGAACCATCTAACGAACCTCTTCAATGACTATTGGCATAAAGGTACACTACCAAAGACATGGCGTCATGCTGATATTTCTTTAATACTTAAACCAGGCAAACCCATTGTCATAGAAAATCTGCGGCCGATACCCCTTACTTCATGCGTTGGGAAGTTAATGGAACACGTTCCTTCCCACATCTGCAGCCTTTCCTCGAGCGACAGTCATTTTTTTCGCACTCACAGTTTGGATTTTGGGCACATCTTTCTACGCAGTACGTGCTTCTACAACTCAAGCACGAGATTCTGGGCCCTCTGTTGCGTGCCCAGACAAGGGCCATCCTCGCCCTTGATTTAAAGGGGCATTTGATAACGTGGTACACGAGTTGATCCTTCTGAATCTAGCAGAATTTAATTGCGGCAGCCGCATGTATATTACATTCGTTCCTTTCTGCGTGACAGGGCAGCTAGCATCGAGATAGGGCCACACCGTTCGGGCGCGATTCGCCTTACAGGTCGCGGCACGCCTCAGAGATCAGTTCTGTATCCCATCCTGTTCATTATTGCCATAGCAAGACTGCCAAAGCAGCTCAATCAGATCCCTAATGTCACCCATGCAATTTACGCAGACAGCATAACGATCTGGACGAAGCGACGCTCAGACGTGGCTATTCAGGATCGCCTACAGCAGGCTGCTGACATCGTTACCGCCTACGCACGACTGTGCAGCTTGACCTGTTCCCCCCAAAAGTCCGAGCTTGTTGTTATCCGGGTGCGTAGCATCACGCCGCCTCCCCAGATCGTTGTGCACGTGGATGGCGTTGCCGTCCCTCAGATCGAACGTGCTCGCATACTTGGCTTGCACGCTCAAGCGAATGGAAGAGGGGACTACACTGTTTATCTTTTGTCCTGATAAACCGAACAGATTCTCGCCATAATATTGTCACAAAGATACAGGTACGCAGGTACAAAATAGTGCGTTTACTTTCGTAACCCAAGGGCCAGCAACGCGAGCTCCAGAGCACGCGCACACAGAACTACTTCGTTGTCCTCCTCAGAGGCTGGCTACTATAGTTGCCAGCCTACCTTGCGTCAATTCCCCCCTTTCAAGAGCGACCGTCCCGGTCGATTGACTGAGATGCTATACAGGTGGCGATGAAAAAAAGTATCACGTCAACAAAAAAAAAAAGCCCACGCTGTTGTGGATAATAAGAAAAAGTTTGAAGTGTTCAAACTCGCGGGCGTAGTACGGTTTCATGCGTACTACATGGACTACTTCTGGACGTGGACTTCTTCGGTTTAAACTGGTGTCGAGCTTTGGGCAACAACGTCGTAATTCACGTCACTGAGGCAGCGCACAACTTCGTAAGGGCCAAAGTAGCGTCGCAATAGCTTCTCTGAAAGCCCACGATGTCGAACTGGTGTCCACACCCATACATAGCCACCTGGTTGATAGTGGACGTTCCTTTGGCCTTGGTTGTAACGGCGAGTGCCAATATCTTGCCGCTCGCGAATGCGGTTCCGTGCAAGCTGGCGGGCTCCCTCGGCTTTCTCGACGAAGTCGTCAACGCTGTCATTTCCGTTGTTGTCCTGCTCTACGGGGAGCATAGCGTCTAACGGTGTTGTGACGCGACGGCCATAAACAAGCTCGAATGGTATTAAGTCTGTGGTCTCTTGCACAGCGGTGTTACAAGCAAAAGTGACGTGCGCCAAAATTTCATCCCACGTTTTGTGCTCTACATCAACATACATAGATAGCATGTCGGCCAGTGTTTTGTTTAACCTCTCCGTCAAGCCGTTCGTTTGGGGATGATAAGCTGTTGTTTTCCGCTGGTTGGTGTGCGTCAGCTTGGTGACTTGTTGCAATAACTCTGCCGTAAATGCTGCTCCGCGATCAGTTATGAGAACAGCAGATGCACCATGAGGCAAAACAATGTTGTGGACAAAGAATCTGGCGACTTCAACTGCAGTTACTTTAGGCACAGCTTTGGTTTCTGCATAGCGAGTCAGATAGTCGGTTGCGACGATTATCCTCGTGTTTTCTGAGGATGACGTTGGAAAGGGACCAAGAAGATCCATTCCCATTTGCTGAAACGGTGCTCGAGGTGAATCTAGAGGTTGGAGGAAACCGGCGGGCTTTGCGGGTGGAACTTTGCGCCTCTGACAGTCACGGCAGGTGCAGACATATCGCTGAACGGACGAATACAGCTGTGACCAGTAGTACTTCTGTCGGATGCGCGCTAATGTTCTAGCTAAGCCTAAGTGACCAGCCGAAGGTTCGTCGTGGCACGCCTGCAAAACTTCCTCACGCAGTGCTGTTGGAACGGCGAGGATGAAATTTTCCTCGCTGCTCTCAAGATTTTTCTTGTAGAGAATATTGTTCCGCAGGCAATACATTTTTAAACCACGCGAGAGCCGGCGTGGGACAATAACGTCTTCTCCTTGAAGATGCTGAATGACAGGAAGTAGCTCAGTGTCCTCACGTTGAAGCTCAGCCATCCGCACCACATCGACGATGCCAAGAAACGGTAAATCTTGTTCAGTGTCAGATGAAGTCGGGAAAATAGGAGCACGAGACAGGCAGTCAGCATCTGTATGCTTATGTCCTGATCGGTAGACCACCGTTATGTCGTACTCTTGAAGGTGGAGGCTCCAGCGGGCGAGGCGGCCTGGTGGATCCCGTAGATTGGCAAGCCAACAGAGCGAATGGTGGTCACTGACCGCTCAAAATGGCCGGCCGTATAGGTAGGGTCGAAACTTGCTAATGGCCCAAACGACTGCTAGGCACTCTTTTTCGGTGGTAGAGTAATTAGCCTCTGCTTTTGTGAGACTGCGGCTCGCGTAAGCGAAGACACGCTCTGCACCGTTCTGCCATTGAACTAGAATGGCTCCGATTCCTACGTTTCTGGCGTCTGTGTGGATCTCGGTGTCGGCAGTGTCGTCGAAATGTGCCAGCACTGGAGGTGTCTGCAGTCGATTGCGCAGCTCTACGAAGGCTTGTTGTTGGTCTTCCGTCCATACGAAAGGTACATCTGGCCGTGTCAATCTTGTAAGAGGTTCCGCAATTTTCGAAAATCCTTCGACAAAACGGCGGTAGTACGCACAGAGTCCGAGGAGTCAGCCAACTTCTCCGGATCTAGTCGAACACACCCCCGGGCTCACCACGTGGCCGAGAAGCCTGAGTTCCTGGTAGCCGAAGTGCACTTTTCGGGCTTAATAGTAAGGTTCGCTCTCCTTGTTGCAGTGAGGACACTTTTTAGCCTTAAAAGATGCTGTAAAACGTGCTTGAAAACACAACGACATCATCCAAGTATACAAGACACGTCTGCCACTTTAGTCCAGCTAGTACAGTGTTCATCATGCGTTGAAACGTGGCGGGAATGGAACTGAGACCGAAAGGCAGCACTTCAAATTCGTAGAGCCTGTAAGGCGTCACGAACGCGGTTTTCTCACGGTCGCCCTCGTCAACTTCAATTTGCCAGTACCCTGACTTGAGATCGAATGATGTAAAGAACTGGGCGTGGTGTAGACGGTCTAAGGCATCGTCAATTCATGGCAGCGGGTAAACGTCGCGTTTTGTGACTTTGTTAAGCCGTCGATAGTCGACGCAGAAGCGTAGTGTGTTGTCTTTTTCCTTTACTAAGACAACAGGTGACGCCCTCGGACTTGTAAAGTGTTGAATGACGTTATCATTCAGTATTTCTTGAACTTGACGCTTAATCACCTGTCTTTCCTTCGGGGACACACGGTATGGATATTGGCGAAGAGGCCGTGCCGACTCCTCGGTAACAATGCGGTGTTTTGTAACGGTGGTACGCTGAACTTACGATGCTGTGGAGAAGCAGTCCGAGAATTCCCTCACAAGATTTAGCAGCCGCTGTTTTCGTGAATCTGGCAAGTCTGGATTAATGTGAATGCGGCTTCCCAGGTCAGCACAAGCTTTTGCATGCGGTGAAGTCGTATCCAATGTGCCAATATCGAAAAAGTCGGCGATTTTCACTGAGGAAAGTGACAGTAGTCCCTCTAGAGACGTGCTGAAACTCATTGCTAAAGTTGGTCAGCAGAACTCGAGAGCTTTTATCCTCTAACGGAACAAAGAATCTGGCTATGCATATGTTTCGTTTGAGCAGCAGCGGGATATTCGCCTCTGCAGTACCTTCATAGTCGTTGAATTCATCAAAAGCGTCGTAGGCTACTAAGATGAACACGCTACTCTTCGGCGGTAACGTGACGTCATCGTCAACGATTCTCAAAGCATTGACGTAACTGCCGTGAGGGTTGTGCACTAAAGCGTGTGCCGTAGAAAATGTCACCTGCGACTCTTGCAAATCAATCATGGCTCCATTATCACGCAGAAAGTCCAGTCCGAGAATTAGGTCCCTCGAGCAACTGAGCAGTATTACAAAATCTCCGAGATACGTAAATCCGTGAATACTGACTCGCGCTGTGCACCGCCCCACCGGAGTGAGAAGATGGCCTCCTGCTGTACGTATCTGCGACCCAGCCCACTGGGTAGAAACCTTCTTCAGCCTGCAGGTAAGACCCATCCTCATAACGGAAGTGTCTGCTCCAGTGTGAATTAGCGCCATTACTTCTTCGTCGTCCACAGTTACCGCAATGTTTGATGTCACCACTCTTCGTACCACGTTTGACTGCGTCTGTACATCTTTTTGCTGCCGTAGCTGTCGTCGTAGTGGAGGATCTTCCGTAGAGTCAGCGTCAGTGGCCTCACCTCCGGAGGTCACTGAATTCAGTTTTCCCGACTTGCAGGACTGGGTGAACGGCGTCTCGGAGCGCTGCGTGAATAGGCTGGGCTCGGTGATCTGTAGCGAGCAGGTGACGACGAGCGATGCTCTTGCGACCGAAGTTCGATACTGCGACAATTCGAGATGAAACTCTCTATTTCCTGTGGTCACTCGCCAGGTCGTGGACGAGGGGCATTAGGAGAAAATCCACGGAGACCCACACGACGGTATGGACATGTTCGTTAGACGTGTCCGGCTTCCCCGCAGTGGAAACAAAGGGGCCTGTGGTCGGGTGTACGCCAGATGTCACTCTTTCTCAGTGTGGCTTCGGCGATCAACGGCGAGCTGCGAGGACGGAAGCCTACCTCCATTTGCTGAGCGTGTCGCTCGATGGGGTAAAATACGCTGGTTGAACTGCACAATGGAGGACGTCGCACTGCTTCCGCGTAGCTCATCTCAACGCAGTGCCTCTGTTATGGTGCCTCGGACGGTTGGGGAGCGTGAACGGCTTGCCGTAGCTCAGCGCGTACCATCTCCGCAATGGAGAGCTGCTCTACAGGTGAAGCAGTCACCTGCATCTTTTGTGGCTCTTCCTTAATGAGAGCTCTGATAAGCTCTCGCAACGCACTGATGTCATTGCCGAGAGTGACAGAAGTGACCTCACATGGGTGTACACCACGGTTATACTGCCTGGCGCGCTGTTGAAGGGCCCTCTCCATGGCAGTGGCTTCCTCATGGAACTCCGCAAATGTCGCAGGCGGGTTTCGAATCAGGCCGGCAAAAATCTCTTCTTTAACACCACGCATTAGGTGGCGAACTTTCTTGGATTCGGACATAGAGGGCTCCGCACGCCTGAAAAGCCGATCCATGTCCTCTACGTAAGTCGCCACGCTTTCGTTAGGCCCTTGAACCCTTGCCTCTATGGCACGCTCCGCTGTCTCTTTCCTGTCCTCTCGGGCAAATGCCTAGAGTAACTGCCCGGTGAAACTCATCCCATGACGTAAGCGCTGCTTCATGGTTCTCAAACCACGTTTTCGCGGAGTCCTCCAGGAAGCAGTACACATAGCGTAGCTTACGCTCTGGGGTCCAATCGTTGATGACGGCGACCCGGTCGAAAAGCTCGAGCCAGTCGTCGGCATCTTCAAAAGCAGCTCCTTGAAATATCTTCGGCGTCTTTGGCTGGTTGATAACTAGGTGCGGTGGTGCTGGCGCGGTGACGTTAGGCGGTGTTTGATTCATAGTCCTCTGACGTTCAGGCAGCAAATCGTGCTGTGGCTCGAGTCCCTGGAGACGACGGCTGGAACGTACATGCACAGGGGTAAGCTCGGCTGAGCTACTCGATGGACTTGCGTCAGGGGTGCTCTCAGGGGACCGTATCATCTACCATACCCAGAACCTCCACCAGAAAATGTCACAAAGACACAGGTAGGCAGGTACAAAATAGGCCGTTTACTTTCGTAACCCAAGGGCCAGCAACGCGAACTCCAGAGCACGCGCACCCAGGACTACTTCGTTGTCCTCCTCAGAGGCTGGCTACTATAGTTGCCAGCCTACCTTGCGTCAATATGACGGGTATCCAAGAGGCGCTCAGGACTACGAGAACGTGATCTGCTGCAGCTGATGCAGGCCTGCGTAATCAGCTGTACCGCATACCATCTCACTTTCCACACACTTGCCCAGTCGGAGCAGGTGTGGGTCGACGTAATGCTCCGAAAGGCGACCGAGTTCGCCCACGACCACCCCCACAACACTGCCACGACACGTCTACTAGCCCTAGGAACCCATAACACACTCTCAGAACTATTGGAAGCTCAGTGGACCAGCTAAAGACAACGCCTTTTGCTTACATCCACTGGGCGACACGTGCTCTCGCGACTGGGATCCCCAGTCTTGAACAATAACGTTGAAGACACCACTATCGGTGTCCCACCTTAGGTATGTCGTACCCTGAAGGTGCATCGAACATGAGTCCAGAGCATGATGTGGGAAGCCGGTACCTGAGGTGCATGCTCAGTGACATCACTGAAGCTAAAACATTTTATACCAATTCTGCACGAAGCAGCAACGGGTACACCACTGTAGTGTTGATGGCAACGCAACAATACTTACAGCTGCCTCTTTGCAGAGTTCTACTTCTGCGGACGGCGAAGTCCTTGGTATAGCGCTTGCTGTCCGACACGCTCTTGACATTCTTGGGAGGTTTACATACTAACCGATCCACATCATGCATGCCGAGCCTTTTTGATGGGGCGCGGTTTTCCCAAGGTAACCCTCCACATCCTACTGAAGACATCAAACATCGAAGCATCCAGCCCACAACGTATCTACTTGCTCTGGACTCCTGGTCACGCCTCTGTGCCGGGTGATGATCGCGCTCACGTGGTCGCTCGAGAACTTACCCATCGAGCTGCCCGGCATGGCGAGGCTGGTAGTGCAAATCAAGTGGGCACTCCACTTACACACCGAGACATATTGGCGTATTACACCAGAGCTAGACGCACCATGCACCCGCCCTCACCGTCGTTCTCGTGAGAGGAAAAAGTGGCACTCCGCCAACTCCAAACGCATACGTTTTCCAGCCTTCTATTAATGCATAAGTTATACCCTGACCGCTACGCAGACTCTTGACCGGGATGTGGCAGCTCCCCAACAGTATTTCATGTCACGGTGGAGTGCGCCACAAAATTATTTCCTCCCCTTCCTGCTATCCTGCACCCCTTCCACACCAAAGAGCTGTGGGAGGATGCCCTCTGCGACAGGCCTCCCGAGGTCCGCCAGGCCTTGGTTCAACGGGCCAAGTTGGTTGCCGAGATCGTCATTGGGAACCCGGACTATGGTTCCTTCCCACATGCTGTGCTTAAATGTACCTAATAAAATGATTTCTCTCTCTCTGTTGTGTGGTACGCATGCATGATCCCCGTTGTCTTTCTTGAGGTGTCATCGATTGGCGGGATCGGAGTGGCCTATGAACTATGCGCCGGAGCACTCCCCTCTGGCGGGGGAGCAAGAGAAGGGAATCTACCAATGGAATACACGCACTCCCTCTGGAGCAAAGGCAGTGTCAGAATAGAACGCGAATCCGCATATCTCTCTTCTTGTTTGAGTGGGCACGCTTGGTACAGCGACACTACGCGAGCAAAACATGAGATCCGACGCGAGGCGCAACTGACGCGACCGGCGCCCGTTCGGCGCGTCCATAGTTGGCACCGTTTCAAGGCACGGGTCGCTTGGGAATTCCGGTTGAATCCACTGATTTTCGCAAAGTAGGAAAAGTTTCTCTGTCGAGTTGATGTCGCAAAGGAGCTTCTGCAGATCTGCCGAAGGCACATAAAGGAAGCGCTCTGTATCTTTCAATGGAATAGACTTGCTGCGCATGGAGCAGAAGAAAGTATTACCGGAAGTGCTCCAAATCTGCCAATGGTTTACACCATCAGTAATTATGCTGCAGCGTTTGCAACCATCGTAGCGAGCCGGCAGGAACCATGGAGCAGAAAACAATGATCAGTTAGCTTTTTGCGTCACACGAATGCATATCTACTTGAAATATGAAATGTACTCACCCGTACTTGTTGATGAGATTTTCAAGCTTGCTTTTGTTTCCTTAATAGCGTGGTTGATTCCGGCCACACGGAGTTGTTCTGCTATTGCGGTGTAAACTTTCGCGTTGCGTTTAGCACGTCTGTGCTCTCCTAAGTGATAATCCTATAATCTAATTAGAGTGAAAGGTTCGGCATTTCTCTGACGGACCCTTGCTTTCTACGCAAATTGCCAGCCACTATCCACCTCCGTTGACGACATGGGAGAAATTGGTCCTGCGAGTCAGCAGTGGGCTACCTGACAGCTCCGAGGCTAGCACAAATGTTAATACTTCTTATGATTTATTAACCCTTTCACATATAATCTGTTCACGGCCCTCTTTCGGCGAGAGTACATCTTCGCGACGAAAACTCTTTCGAATGAGTACAGCTAGCTCATTCGTTTTCTGAAGTCATTTTCTTTTAATGGTATTAGACGTCCCTGTGTGACAGCCAACTAATGTCATTATATGTCAATGTCACTGGCTGTGTGTGACATTAAACCTTCTCGTGTGACAGGCGTATTAGTCTAACTCTTCTGTTTCCTACGCTGCTGTTGGCCCATACTTTTCGAATGCTGGCCCTCTACATCAAAATACAAGCATCTTCACAGTGGAAGCTTACCCGATATTTGTGGCTGCTAAACGCATCAAACAATTGCAACTACAAAAAGCAGTAATTTACACGGGCTCTTCAGTGTCATAAAAGTGCCCCGCCACGGTGGTCTAGTGGCTAAGGTACTCGGCTGCTGAGCTGCAGATCGCGGGATCGAATCTCGGCTGCGGCGGCTGCATTTCCGATGGAGACGGAAATGCTGTAGCCTCGACTGATCAGGTTTGGGTGCACGTTAAAGAACACCAGGGGGTTGAAATTTCTGGAGCCCTCCACTACAGCGTCTCTCATAATCATATGGTGGTTTTGGGACGTGAAACTCCACGCATCTATAGTCTGGTAAAAGTTCTGCAAACACTTAAAAACAAGAAAAACCCTGTTCTCGTCTCACGGTACTCACTATTATGCACACCCTACACAATCAAACAACGTGTCGTAGTGTGCTGGGTGCCAGACCACCGTGAGATTCAAGGCAACGTGGTGGCGGACCAGCTTGCCGTATCCGTCCACGAAAGCACTGCCAACACACACATATCTATCTTGGCCCTTGAACTTGGACCGTGTGTCAAACGAAAGCTTAGAAATTACTCGCAGAGAACGTGGGACAGACAGGCTAAATAAACTGCACGTTATTAAGCCATACCTTGGTAATTGGCCACCAGTACCGGAATCACGTCGTACAGAGGTTACATCAGCAAGGCTGAGGATAGGACGCACATACACGACACACTCATATCTTTTGTTTAGTGACGATCCACCATTGTGTGATAAACGTGGGGAAGCACTAATGGTGTTTCACATTTCAATCCAGTGTGAGCAATTAAACACTCTAAGACGACAACACTTTCCATTATCCTACCACCAACAAATACCACTTAACACTGCGATGTTCATCAGTAGGGAACTGCTTTTCACTTAAAATCTCTGTTGGTTTTTTGAAGAGATGTCTGTGGTTGTAATGTACCCAGGCATAGCGTAGCGTTGCCTATTAAAACGGGTTGCTTCTGCGGTGGCTACATTGGAAAGCACCTGCATCGCGACCCTTGGACACAAGGACGCTGATGAGGAGCTTGTGCTAGTGTAAAATATCTTCACCATGCTTGTATCATCAGAACCTTCTGCCAGTTATTCTCACTATACATTTCAAGCTAGTGACAATTTTTATTACTTCTGCGTTTTACTCGCCTTAGCACGATGAATTTTAAGGCCCTTATACATCCACACAGCTTATTGATTGTTCACATCTCTTGTCTTAAGACCTGGCGCTCTTTGGCCATCAAATGGTCCCTGCGCTACAAAACAGCCCACATTATCATGAAATTCTGTTGCTTTTTTCATGAAGAACAATGGCTGCTGTGTATCCACTGTTGATTTCTTCCAGTATGTTCGTGTAGAGATCTTCGATTCCCTGATTTCGTAGTGCATGCATTACTGCTGATGTATCGACTTATCCAAGCGCCTTCTCGTAGTCTATTAAAGCTATGCATAGGAGTTGGTTGTATTCTACGAATTTATCTATTTCTTGATTTATAATATGAGTATGGCCTATTGTGGAGTAGCCTGTACTAAATCCTGCTTGGTTCTTTGCTTGATTGAACTTATTTGGTGGAACTTGATGGAAGTGGTACTTTTGTAATTCACTGCTCTGTTTTTTTCACCCACTCCTGCTATAGCCCTTAATGGGCTGCAGTATGTGAATAAAAAAAATAAAAACTTGATTGCTTGATTGGCTTAATTCCGTTCGATACTATTTGAACAGTAAGCTGTACAAAGAATGAACAGTAAGCTGATTGGCCTGTAACTTTTCAAGTCCTTCACGTCTCCTCTCTTATGGATTAAGATGATGTAGGCATTCTAACAAAATAATGGTACACTTCCTGTCAAGAGACACTTCGTTTAAAGCGTGGTCAACATAAGAAGTCCTTTGTTACCTTATCATGACCAGGAGCTTTGCCTCTGTGCATTATTTATAGAACTTTCCTTACTTCTCTTGCCGTTACTTGTAGGATGCCGAATTACTCAGGGCTATGATTTCTTTTCACCATATCACCTTCGTAGCTCTGGCTTCCCTGCAGCCCTCTGTAGACTTCCCCCGCCAGCTCAACTATCATATCGATATTGGTTATGACGTCGCCTTCCTTGTTCCTCGATGCAGACATCCGATTTTTGCGTAAGCACAAGTCTGCCTTCGCAGCTCTAAGGCTTCTGTTACGTTTTACAGCCTGCTCAATTATTTACGTGCTATACCTTCTCATATACGCTACCTTACGCCTATTTATTAACTTCGAAAGCTCCACTAGCTCTATAATGATTAATTGATATGTAGGGCTTGACATCCCCAAACCATCGTATGAGTTTGAGAGACGCCGTAGTAGGGGGCTCCGGGAATTTAGACCACCTGGAGTTCTTTAACGTGCACTCGAAATCTGAGCACACGGGCCTACAATATTGGCGCCTCTATCGGAAATGCCACGCCGCGGAGGTCTAGTGGCTAAGGTACTCGGCTACTGACCCGTAGGTCACAGGATTGCATCCCGGTGGTGGCGGCGGCATTAGCTCTATTTTGCCGGTTGCATTTCAGACTTTCATAGTTTGTCATCCTTCTAATAAGATTATTGGTCTTCTGAGATAGTTTGCCAGTTCCCTGTGTAGTGACTGTACCTCCGACTTCCATTGCACACTCTTTGATGATATTAGTAAGATTTTTGTTCCATTATTTACGTCGGTTACCTCGTTCAGTGTCTCAAATCCATTCTGAAGCAAAATTATGAAGTTCTGTACTTTCCCTTTCACAGCTAGTTCATTATTGGGCTTGTTGCGTATCAGTTTCCGCCTTTGCGCTTGTAAAAGCTAGTTGAATACGAGCTTTTACAATTCAATGGTCACTGCATCTGATCTTGCCAACTACTTAACATCTTGTACAACGCCTTGGTGTGCACACAGAATGAAGTTCTTTTGTATCTTCAGTTTCGCCATTTGGACTCCGCCACGTCCACTTACTGTTGGCCCTTTTTCTGAAGAATGTATTAAAGAACCGTCAATTATTACGTTTTGCGAACTCTACTAGCATCTTCCCTCTGACATTTCTAGAGCTTATACCATATTCCCCAAATGCATGGTCTCCGGCCTGTTTCTTTCTTTTTTCGGCAATAAAGTCGTCCATGAAAATGGTATAATGTTACTTTACTTTATTGATGGCTAACTCTACGTCTTCATAAAAGCGTTGTGCGAAATGATCATAATGATTCGATGTAGGCGTGTAGGCCTGTACCGCCTTCGTCTTGTACCTTTTGTTAACCTAATTTTGATGCTTTCCACTCTCTCATTGATTCTGTAGTATTCCTCCATGTTGCTCTTGTTTTCTTGTGTATTTGAAACTCCACTCCTTGTTATTTTCTGTCAAATAATCCACGGTAGCACAGGACGGGTCCGATCTTTCGCACTGTATAAGCCTCACAGGTCCTCGTAACTTCGCTGAGCCGTATTACATCTTATTGAACACCCTCTAATTCCTTGAATAAGACTGCTCGACTAACTTCGATAGATAGCGTTCTTGCGTTGAAGGTAGCCAAGTTCAGGTTACAATGGCGGCCTGTCCGGACCCAGAGATTTTTAGCACCCTCCGCGGCGTCGCAGGTCTGGCCTTGCTTCGCAGTCGCTTCGCAGACACTGGGAACTGACGGCCAGTGGTTAATTGCTGTATTCATGGCAGGTTGTGCCCAGGTACTGCACCATGGTGGCCAATCCTGCTCTTGTGAGAGAGTGCATTACCGGCAGCTCGTCGCCAGTGAGGCCGCATCCCAGACCTCCTTTTTTTAACGATTCCTTCAGCGTGCGTTTTAAGTAAATATACGATTGGAAATGGCCTGGTATCTGCATTCGAACCTACATTTTGTCACTGCATGCTATAAGCGGCTCTGCTATCCCTAAATAAGGAGTTCTGTTGCACTTTCTCAGCACAGTAGATTACTACCTGACCACCTATCAACACCCAAATCCACCTTACTCCTAGCTCGTCTGGCCTTCCTTTCTTTACTGTTTGAAAGTCCATTTTTTTAAAAACTGGCGTGGTTTCAAACTTCAGACCTTGCAAGCTTAGGCCTGCTTATTGTTTTGGGTGACCGTCCTTTCCACGCGTTTATTCTCTCCTAACTTCTTGCTGCCTCGCTCAGTTTTGACATTGTTGGCTTCAGAGTGTCGGAGTTTTGCTGATTTTGAGTGGTCGCACCCCTACTTTGACATTTCCTGTAAACTGACGAGTTTCGCGCACCTGTTTTCTGACTAATCGGCTACTTCAATGTGATACTTAGGTTTGAGCGTATACGTCGCGGGTGGTTGGAGTGCATGAAAAATAAACGCGAAACGTTTCGTACTGTCCAAGAATAGACAGGCGTTGCCTTTAGGGCTGTAACCTATTTTGTTGACGCGTAGGGGTAGTAATTAAAAACTCCGGTACATAGGTATAAAAGTAGACGGTGGCCCTCAGTTGGGAGTTTTTATTATTTTTTATTATTTACAGAATACTGTCAATCCCCCATGGCGATTATTACAGGGGTGAACATCACTGTCACAACTTTCGACGTTTGAAAGCAGAATAATAAAGAATACATAATCACTGAACACAGCAGTGCGGCATAGAACAATCATACAAAGTTATTTGAACGATAACCAAGTACGAAGTACACCAATGGTAGACCAACAAAAAACAGGAGTCGAGAAGAAATGAAGCACAGAAAGAAGAAAACACAGATCGAGTACCGTTATCAAGGAACCGTATTATTAAACAATAAATATATGCAGACAAGTGTTTTACTATGACAATTGGAAACAGGAAGGACTGCGTGAAGAAAAACAGGTGATCACTGTACATGCTAACTAGGTTAGAATAAATCAGTGCTTTCAATTACTTTCATGAAGTTCTCTAATGTTGACTGCTGTGTAATGACTGGATTCAGTGTGTTCCATTCTTGAATTACGCGCGGGATGAACGAATAGGAAAAAGTATTACTAAATGAGTATTCTTTGAGTCCCCATGCATGGCTTCGCCTCGTCGATCTGGTATCTCGAAAGCTCAAGTAAAGATCTGGGTTTATGCGGAATGATCTGTGTAAAAGTAGATAAAGAAATTTGAGCCGGAAAACCTTTGCACGACTTTCAAGCGTGGCTAGACCAGCACGATGTAGTAGAGCAGTATATAGGTGAGTCGTTGCGCCCGTATCTGTTGAAGATAAAGCACACTGCTTTCCGCTGAACATTTTCCAGTATAGCGATACTATTCACAGTGTGAGGGAACCGCACAATAGTAGCATATTCTAAGACCGGGTGGACAAATGTGACGTAAGCAAGAAGCTTCGTTTCATGTGTGGCGAATGACAGGGCCCGTTTAATAAAAAATAATTTGCTCATCGCTTTTGTGGACACTTGACGCACGTGCTCTGTCCAACTGAGATCAGATGAAATTGTGATACCAAGGTATTTGTACTGATTAACCCTTCGTAGTGGCTCATTATTAAAATGGTATTGAAAATCAAACTTAGACACCTTGTTTGTAATGGACATTAGTGCAGTTTTGTCAATGTTTATAGTCATTTGCCAATCAGCGCACCACTGAGCTATTTTGTTTATTGAATTACTCAACTTCACCTGATCATCGTGATCACGTATTTCATTGTAGAGCATACAGTCGTCTGCACACAGTCTGAGTTTAACGTCAGCGTAGTTAGTTATGTCATTTATATATATATTAGGAACAAAACGGGAGCTAGTGCAGACCCCTGCGGGACGCCTGACAACACCGGAGCTAGGTCAGAAGTGCGGGTGGCATGCTGTACGTATTGGTGACGGTCAGTTAAGTAATTAGTTATCCATTGGAAGATGGGGCCATCGCCTAAAAAGTGATTAAGCTTAAGGAGTAGTTTAGGGTGCGAGACGCGGTCGAATGCCTTCAAGAAGTCGAGAAAAATTACATCAGTTTGAATACGTTCATTTTTGCCGAGAGACAGGTATGAAGTATTTCGACGAGCTGTGTAACTGTAGATAGTCCTGATCTGAAGCCGTGCTGGTTGGAATGCAGAATGTTGTTTGATTCAATAAAGCTAATTAGAAATGTTAACACAATATGTTCAATAATTTTGCTACTGGTGCAGGTGATCGAAATAGGCCTATAATTAGAAGGACCAGCGGCATTACCTGATTTAAATATTGAAGTAATTTTGGCAATTTTCCATTCAGCTGGAATGCAGCCATCTGTCAGTGATTTGAAGTATATTAAATAAAGATATTTACTGTCTGGTTCTGCATATCGTTTCAGGAAGCCATTCGCGATTCCGTCTGGAGCACTAGTTTTTTTTTTATTGATGCCTAGTAGCTGCGACCTAATGCCAGCCTCTGATAAAAAAGGCGTGCCTAATAATTGGATATCCTGATTATAAAAAGAAGCATTCATGTTCACAGTGCCATTATCGACTGCAAAAACCGAACGAAAATAACAGTTGAAATCGTCAGCTCTTGCTTGGTCTTGACCGTCTGATGAAGGTCGATTAGTCATTTTTGTGTTCATATAATTCCAGAATTTGTGGGGAGAGTTTTTAATAAACTCATTCAATGTGGACCAGCAGAAGTTCTGTTTCGCGTTACGCACCTGGTCCTTAAGTGGTCTAGTAAGTTAGTTTAGTATAGAATGGTAGCCTGGAACATACCGGTCTCTGTTAGTTTTACGCAACCTCTTAATTTTGCGTTTAGTATGGATTATTTCACGTGTGATCCACGAATTGTGTTTCTGAGTTGATTTAAAAACCATTGGGACAAAGTTCCGCATACAATGCAGGACAAGGAATTTGAATTTCAGCCAGACCGCATCAATGCTAGAGCAAGCATCAGAACAAAGGTCATAAAATTCAGTGTGGTCGTGTACAAGGTATGTCAATATAGCCGCATTATTGGCCTTGTTAAATGAGGGTATTTCTTTTAATTGGCCACGTAATTTCGGTTGGCTAATGAAGGGCAATGCGCATAATACCATTTTGTGATCGGATAAACCATCAAGTACGTCTACTCGAAATTCATTTGTAGGAAGGCTGTTACTTATAAAAACAAGGCCCAAGATCGAGGATGACGCCATCTGTACTCGAGTTGGGACTGAAACAATCTGCTCGAGATTGAAGTGAAACATGAGATCTAATAGGATGCTTTGAGGTTTAGATTCAGGTATAAAAGAACACCAGTCAATGTCAGGAAGATTAAAGTCCCCGGCTAGTACAATCAAGCCCCCGTGCAAATTCAAATGCGTGTAATCAAAAATAGATTCAAGATATGTACAATCGGCATTGGGGAGCTGGTAGAACACGCCCACTTTAGCGATCCTGTGTTGTAGGTGCACATTGCACCACAAAGTTTCAAAATTTTCAACGTCTGGCAGAGTTGAAAAATGGATACCTTCCTTGAAAAGAAGCGCAACACACCCACCACGTGATTCCCTGTCTTTGTGCACTATCACATATCCGGGAGGCACAATGTCCTCATCGGATATGCCAGAATGTAGCCACGTTTCCGTGATAGCGACAATATCAGGGGAATGTGCGAGGAGTATTGCTTCAAGCTGATCAACTTTATTGACGATACTGCGAGTTTTCAAGTTTATAAGAGTTGCCGACTGCGGCTTCGCGTTGCACGTGCTTCGCTTGGTGCTTGTTTTTACGTTACAGTCTCCTTGTCGTTTTTTAAGATAGCTCCCATTTTATTGCTGGCTTCGCTGCGGGATTCGCTTGGTACTTTTTTTTGCGTTACCGTCTACTTGTTTTCTGGGATAGCTACCATTTTATTGCAACTTTAGTCCCATGAAAACAGTCTGCCCTCTACATTAACTTTATCGTATACAAGATTAACCTTCTATTTCCGGTCTCGATTCTCCTTCGTGTGTGCCCATAGCTTCCTTCGAATTTCACGGACAGGCTGGGAGAAGTCTTTACTGACTAATATTGACGAGCCTTTCAATTTTAAGCAGTTTTTCAAAATGTTGGCTTTGTCTCGGCAGTCAACAAGCATCAGTATGACAGGCCTAGGTTTTGGCTCGTCACCCTGTTTTGCCCTACCAAGACGATGAATACGTTCAACACCTGATATTTGGACATCAAGCACATTATTGAAAACTTCCTTGACTACAGCCGTTTCAAGTTTTTCAGGCGACTCGTGTTCTTGTTCGTTGACACCGTACACAATTAGGTTAGAGCGCCGACTTCTATTTTCTAGGTCGTCGAGTTTCTTAGCCATAACTGCCATACTGCATTCAAGGTCAGCTATTCTGTTAACGCAGTCAGTTACCTTGATCTCAAGGCTAGCAATTTTCTCAAGCTTTTTATCAATTGCACTTAGCTTTTCGTTAGTTTCTGCTTTCCCTGCCTTAATTTCTTCGATATCACCTGCGATTCGTTTCAGCTGCTCTACCAAATCGTCGAATCCAGGACCAAGATTGGACTCTACGTCTCCAGCCATAAGCAGCAAGAACCTTAAAGTTGTACAGACATTGCAAACCAGGTCTCACAATGATTGATTGATTTATTTGGGGGGGTTTAACGTCCCAAAACCACCATTTGATTATGAGAGACGCCGTAGTGGAGGGCTTCGGAAATTTTGACCACCTGGGATTCTTTAACGTGCACCCAAATCTGAGTACACGGGCCTACAACATTTCCGCCTCCATCGGAAATGCAGCCGCCGCAGCCGGGAATCGAACCCGCGATCTGCGGGTCAGCAGCCGAGTACCTTAGCCACTAGACCACCGCGGCGGGGCAGGTCTCACAATGGCCGCGGGCACGGCAGCAAAATAAACACATTATTACTGCGGAAGAATTTTCCGAAATGTTTTTTCACCCGCATAAAGAATCGAAACGGATTGTTAGGTGGCATTCTGACGCTGCTGCCGTGCCCACTGCCGAGTGATCCGTGTGCCAGCTTAATACCAAGCAGACGTACTGACGCTGGTGGCGTAGTCACATCTTCCAGGGGAGAGGCTGAGGCGGTCAGGGCGCTGATAACGACAATTTCAAAGGCCGAGAAGTTGGTTGCAACTTGACGAGCTGCGCCGTCGATGTCCGGAAGCCATATCCGCTGCGCATCTGTGATCGTTAGAACCGTCAGTTCTGTTCTTCGAAGAAGCAGAATCAGGAGCGTTGACACTGGTGGCGTAGTCATATCTTCCAGGGGAGAAGCTGAGGCGGTCCGGGCGCTGCCAACGCCGTTTTCAAAGGCAGAGAAGTTGGTTGCAACTTCACGAGCTGCGCCGTCGATATCCCGAAGCCATATCTGCTGCGCATCTGTGATCCGTAGAACCGTCAGTACTGTTCTTTGAAGCAGCAGAATCAGGAGCGTTGACGCTGGTGGCGTAGTCATATCTTCCAGGGGAGAGGCTGAGGCATTCCGGGCGCTGCCAACGACGATTTCAAAGGCCGAGAAGTTGGTTGCTACTTCACGAGCTGCGCCGTCGACGCCCGGAAGCCATATCTGCTGCGCATCTGTGATCGGTAGAACCGTCAGTTCTGTTAACACATGTGTTAACACATGTGTGTGTAACACATTAACACAGTAATTACATCTACGGTTAGCCTATCAACGTAAAATAGTGGATGAAAAGGTAAGGATTGAATTATTTCTAAATAAACTTTGTATGAAAGCAATGACGTATTTGTATCACTCACAACAAAGCGCCAGCTATAGACCCAGATGTGTGTTTAGAAAAAGTGGTTAACGATTTATAGTAATAGGTACTCTACTATGCGAGAGCATAAAACTGTCCCGGGCTCTTTCGCAGAGATGTGTGCTAGGAACAAGTGGTTAAAGGCCAACTCCTGCAATTTTTCAGCAGTGTCAAGGTAATGGTGTTTTTATGTTCATGATACACTCTTTCCACGAGCCCAATAGCTGAAATGCTCAGGAAGTTCGAAAATAATTTCAATAAGCCAAAATGTGTGGAACCGAAACCGAAACCTGACCGGCTGCCCTGTCTGCGTATGACGTAATATTTGGTAAGAACCGGAGGTGGTATGGTGGTCCGGAGGGCGCGCAGTATGAAAACTGTGAAAGCCAGACGAGCGAAGCGCCGGCCCAACACCACAAAGGAAGGAAGAAAGCTTTTCCGTGCTTCACCCGTGCCGAAGACTGACGCCATCGCTTTGTGGACAGCACAATAAATGCTGTAATGGCCGAAGTAGCGATGTCACCGGCTGCGTCACTTCGGTTGACATGCCAAACATGACGTCACACAGACAGTGTTGCTGAAAATTCTGGCAAGCAAGGTGAGCTTTTCGAGACAATCTTTAAAATTCACTTGCAAACAATGAACGCATCCCTCAAGCCTGTAATTTGGCATAAATGGCGGAAATGTGCAAAGAAACTTACCCAGCGAACTTCATTGAGATCCATCGACCTCGAAGAATTGCCGGAGTTGGCCTTTAACAATTTAGAGTACCTGGTACTCTACTATGGGAGAGAAAAAAGCCATCCCGTGGGCCCCACCTACAACGTGGGCGAAAGTGAAAGGACGGGGGCGAAAGTGGGTCTAGAAAAAGGGGTTAATGATTTAGACAACTTGGTACCCTACTATTGGAGAGCTGGAAGCTGTCCCGTAGCTCGTGAGATGCAACGCTACCGCTTCGATGCTTCTCTCTCGTCCGCTGACGGATGCACAAGAAGTCCACGCGACACGTGCAGCTCTAGGTGCTGTCCTTCGTCTGGGGAACGTAACTGGTGCTGGTGGGCGCCTATGCTTTAGGGTAAATATTTTAAATTCGGCTGTTTTTTTAGACAGTGTACAAGTGCATTGGGGCCGAAGGTAACGTAGCGTTGAACTTCAATCAAACATTAGTAAATAAGCAATACCGTATTTCCACCTCGTTACACAGGGGCATGGCAAAAAGGTAATAACAGTGAGCGAAAGAACCGTTGCACCTTCATATGTCTGCAAACTTACGTAGTGAAAATGTTCCAAAATATAGTAGGCACCTAAGGAAGTTAATAGCAGCTTCTTTTACTAACTCTAATTTTTTATTTATTTATTTATTTATTTATAAATACTGCGATCCTTCAGCTGAAAGATCATGGCAGGGTGGGAAAAAAATGTTCGAGAATCGGTACATACAAAAAAATAATGAAAACACAATAAATCGTACGATTTGAATATACAAGGCGAAGGTTCACAAACGCTTATTTCAACAAATTTTTCGAGTAACATAACACATAATAACGTAACACGTAGAATACGGGTTATAGACTAACACAATAATTACAATAAAACAAATAATACAATGCAATGTGTAGTGATGGTTTAGGCGATGCTGTTTTCAAACAATGACAGTTTCTTCTGTAAAACGACATCATTTGTCAGGCTATTCCAGTCATTAATAGTTCTAGGGAAGAACGAATACTTGTGGCAGTTAATCCGTGAAGGTAAAGGAGTTATCGTTTTACTATGTCGCTTGCGAGTTGCGTAACCGGAAGAATACCGAAGAATGCCTGCATTGTCAACATTTAAATGACCATTTATTAATTGATAGAAAAACTTAAGCCGGCAAGTGCGGTTTCTGTCCACAACGGGTTGCAGACCGCTTTTTACCAATAATTCAGATACGGATGTTCTACCGTAGGAGTTATAAATAAAACGTAAGCCCTTGTTCTGCACTTTTTCTAATTGATTAATGTTACGTTTAGTGAATGGATCCCATATTATTACAGCATATTCCAACATTGGACGAATGAGTGTTTTATATGCCAACATGCGTACAGACGGGGTAGAATATTTTAAGGATCGCTTTAGAAAAAAAAGTTTCCGTAGACATTTACCTGTAGTTATATCGACGTGTTTGTTCCAGTTTAGATCATTAGTTATCCATACTCCAAGGTACTTGTATTCTGCAACTTCTGTAAGATTGACGCTATTTGTGCCGTACTGATAACATAAAGGATTTTTCTTTAGTGTTATTTTCATATAAACAGTTTTGTTGTAATTAATTGACATTTGCCATTCCTGGCACCAAGAGACGACCTTGTTGAATTGATTATTGAGCCTTATCTGATCTCCAGCAGTTGATACCTTCGTGTATAATACACAATCATCAGCATAAAGCTTTACACTTACAGAAAGGTCATTCATTATATCATTTATATATAATAGAAAAAAAGAGGTCCGAGGACCGAGCCCTGAGGTACGCCTGAATCCACAGGTAGTTTGCTGGAACAACTGTCATTAAATGAAACAAATTGTTGCCTGTTTTCAAGATACGCTCGTATCCATACTATAAGTTTCGGATTTTTCAAGATATATTGCAATTTATGAAGTAATTTTTTATGTGAAACTTTATCAAAGGCCTTTTGGAAGTCCATAAAAATGGCATCTAGCTGTTCACCTTCATTTAGTGCGGTAGCAAAATCATGGATGGTTTCAACCAGCTGTGTAGTGGTAGAATATCCACGTCTAAATCCATGCTGCGCTTTTGTTAGTACTTTGTGTTCATCAAGAAATGTAACAATCTGTTTGTGAATTATGTGCTCGAGAATTTTACAAGCTGTAGAGGTTAACGAAACTGGTCGATAATTCTTTATTTGAGTTTTATCACCTGCTTTGTGTAGAGGCTTAATTCGGGCAATCTTCCAGTCCTCAGGGAGTACACCTTCGTTCAAAGACCTAGTATATAACACACACAAATATTTCGCGCACCACTCTGCGTACCGTTTTAAGAAGGCATTCGGTATCTCATCTGGTCCAACAGATTTCTTAACATCCAGATTTAGCAATAAATTAAAGATACCCTCTTCAGAAATAGTGACATCTGATATTGGTGGTAGGTTCGCATCGAAAGGTGGGAGATGATTATTATCTTTTGTATAGACGCTGTTGAAATAGTTATTAAAGGCCGTACAGACAGCTTTTTCATCACTCTCTAATTTTCCATCTAAAAGAAATACATCGGTAGAGCACGTGCCCGGAGTGACCTCTTTCCAAAATTTTCTTGGACACGTTTTAATAAATGACGGCAATTTTTCGTTAAAATACTTTTCTTTGTCACGAAAAGATTTTTCTTTAATTTCTTCACGTATATTGCAAATAGTTGTTTTTAAATTAGGACTGTTAGCCTTGTTCGACCTTTTTTTTAACCGTTTCAACTTTCGCTTCAGCTGTAACGTCTCTCTTGTTATCCAGGGATTGTGATTCTCTACTTTCTTTGTAATTAAAGGGATAAAACGCTGCACACAATCTTCAATCATTCTCTTAAAGCAAAGCCACAGATCTTCAACGCTACGATTACTTGCATTGAAATGATCATATTCAAAGGCCAGAACATCAATTATAGATTCATCATCTGCTTTTGAAAAATTGGGAAATTTCTTCACCATCCTCTGCTGACTAAGTTCAACTCCCTTTAGCTTTAGTACCACAGCCTTGTGATCCGATATGCCATTTGTGACGCTGCACAACATGCTTTCTTTTATATTGCCACTTACAAGATATATATCTAGGATAGATTTCGTCCCCTGATCTATTCTGGTAGGGTCGGTGACTATTTGCGTCAAATCATATTGAAACATGATATCGGATATTTGAGTATCCGCAGCTTGACATGGGTCTGATATAAACGTTTCCCAATTCATATTTGGCATATTAAAATCTCCCGCTATGATTAATTTATCTTCGGTTTTTACGTGACAATGAAGGTAATCCTTAAGCTTTGCGATAACATCAAGGGAAGCATTTGGTGGCCTGTAAACGACACCAAGAAGATATTTAATATTGCCAATATACACTTTACAGAAGATGCTTTCTATGTCTTGAACGTCTGGCATTTTTACGACACGTGTATTATTCCTAAAAAGAATAGCAACGCCCCCTCCCCTCCCATTTCGATCCTTACGGAACACTCTGTAATTTTTCGGCACAAACTCACTATCAAAAACATCATCTCGTAGCCATGTCTCAGTTAGTAATACAATATCTGGGTCATGTGCTAAAAGCATGCCTTCCAACTTCTCAGCCTTATTAACAATACTGCGGCAATTTACATTTAACACCACTAAGCATCGTTCATCTAGTTTCCCCGAACCTTAATTTGGTTAGATAACTTATATCTTGTATTCTTATTATCATCCCAGCAAAAAAACTTTCCATCAATGCTTATTTTGTCAAAAACTAACTTCACTTTAGATCCACTTGCACGCTCGCGCGACGAACTTTGCCACAACTTTTTTCTGATATCACGTACACGAGCGGAAAAGTCTTCACTTATCGACAGCTCGGTGCCCTTTAGCTTGGAACACCTCTGCAGAATAGCTACCTTGTCTCGGTAATCGAGTATTTTTATAATTACTGGGCGTTTTTTGCCATTCTTTTTTCCCAATCTGTGACATCTTTCTATGCCCCTGACATTCACTCCCAGCTTTCCCTCAAACAAGTCCTTTTTTATTGTTTCAGTAAGGTCAGCAGTCGTTTCATTAGCTTCTTCCCCTAGGCCAAAAACAATCAAGTTATTTCGTCGACTTCTGTTCTCTAACTCGTCAATTTTTTTGACCGCGAATTCAAAGTCTTTCTCAAGCTGTGTTGCTCTTTGCTTTAAGTCGTTTACATCTGTTTTCAGTTCAATCAAAGGTTTTGTCTGTATTTCGACGGAACTCATCCTTTCAGTCAAGCTAGCAACTTCTTTTTCGATTTTTTCTTGTTTTGATAAGACACTGTTCATCATATCAGTGATGTGTTTTTGTCCTGAAAGAAGCTGCTGCAGTATTTCTTTATCTGAAGGGCCTGGGTTTGCTTCAATATCCCCGCAAACTAACAAATCCACGCCAAAAGCACAAATGCATGAAAAAAAGCTACCAAGTGGGCGTGGCAGCAACACTAAAAAGCGGTTTTCACTGCGGTAACATGGCGTAGGCAAGTAGGAACTAACCTGCACCACAAAGACGAATGGTTTGGTGAGCATTTCGCCCTGAGTGCCGCTGCCTGGCCCACTGAAGTTCGACGGAGGTACGTGGCTTCTTATAGCCGTTGGAAGGTCCGAGGTTGCTGACGTCACCGATGTTGGCGCATGCGTCGGAGTCGGGACTAAGGAAAGGGCGGCTTCTTCGATAAGACAACGGTGACCACGCAGCGGAATCTCGATGCCGTGAAGCTCCTTCCAGCCATGTGATGGGTCTGTCAAAACGGATTTATATTCAGCAGCTTCCGTTCCGAAGATGGTCGCCACAACCTGCACCACAAAGACGAATGGTTTGGTGAGCATTTCGCCCTGAGTGCCGCTGCCTGGCCCACTGAAGTTCGACGGAGGTACGTGGCTTCTTATAGCCGTTGGAAGGTCCGAGGTTGCTGACGTCACCGATGTTGGCGCATGCGTCGGAGTCGGGACTAAGGAAAGGGCGGCTTCTTCGATAAGACAACGGTGACCACGCAGCGGAATCTCGATGCCGTGAAGCTCCTTCCAGCCATGTGATGGGTCTGTCAAAACGGATTTATATTCAGCAGCTTCCGTTCCGAAGATGGTCGCCACAACCTGCACCACAAAGACGAATGGTTTGGTGAGCATTTCGCCCTGAGTGCCGCTGCCTGGCCCACTGAAGTTCGACGGAGGTACGTGGCTTCTTATAGCCGTTGGAAGGTCCGAGGTTGCTGACGTCACCGATGTTGGCGCATGCGTCGGAGTCGGGACTAAGGAAAGGGCGGCTTCTTCGATAAGACAACGGTGACCACGCAGCGGAATCTCGATGCCGTGAAGCTCCTTCCAGCCATGTGATGGGTCTGTCAAAACGGATTTATATTCAGCAGCTTCCGTTCCGAAGATGGTCGCCACAACCTGCACCACAAAGACGAATGGTTTGGTGAGCATTTCGCCCTGAGTGCCGCTGCCTGGCCCACTCAGCTTGTGCTAAGCTTGTGCTTTCAAGCTTTGCACAATTTTTTTATTAGAGGGCACACTAAAGATACAGTGATTCGACGGTAAACAGACACGGATTTGCTACATTCACTCTTCCTACCCACCGATGGGAGATTTGACCAATATATTGGACAATGTAAAACCGCGCACCACAGCTTTAAAAACGCTTGTCTGCCCCCATAGGCGTATCAGCCGGAGAGGGGGGCCACGGGGGCGCAAGCTCCACCACTGAGAAAAGTTAAAAGGCTGACCCCCCCTCCTCCCCCACACACACATTCGACAGTGGCCTCTGTCAGCTGCACGCTGGGGAAAACAACTAAGACAAAACTTTCCTTCACCGCAGTAATCACTCAATATATCGTCACGAGAAAAAGAAAATATTGTGAAGCAAAGGAATAATGTAGTCATATTTTCTAACATTGCATCATTGATGATGTTTTTTGAAGGCTCTTTGTGACGCTTCCCGCCCTGTGCAGTAGCACTGCAGGGCAGGCTAGCGCTGAACAGGGGCCCTATATATTACATCACTTGTACATGATTTTATTTTGCAGCGACTGGCCGATGCAGTTATCGATGGGAACGAAGAAGCTATTGATGAACCGGTCAAAGCATTCGCTGCTTGAGGAAAATTATTTTCTTTCATTAAAAAGAATTACCATTCCCGCTGCCCTGTCGAAGCTGCTCTGAGCACATCATTGCTACTAATATTGCTAAATATTTTATTTTTGCCGTTCTTGAAACGCCAAGAAAGGTTTCCGCTTTGATCTTCGATTAATCTGATCAGCCTTGTTTATGGAAACTTGGAGCGAGGAAGCAGCTTGCAAAGTGGTGACTAATAAAGCATTGGACTCAAGCTCAGTGGAAAGCTAAGGTAAGTAGATAGAAATGCTCGAAATACCTGTGGTTACTCAAGGCGTTCTTCACATTTACAACCCGAATCCTTTCTGAGCTGTTTTAGGTCTTTACAAATTTCATTCAATGAAAAATATTGAATGTTGAGGAGGCCACCATCTACATAATTGTATTCAAGCGGAAAGTTGTGACATAATACCTATAAATCATCGTGCGTAATAATATTACATGCATCATGCATGACAAACATATACCTGCTGTCCCAGTGCATGCTTATTAAAACTGACTGTCCTCTCTTTACGATATTGAACAAGTGCTTTGTGTATGAAAAATCACATGAAAGTGCGAGTGCGTCGAAGAAGTTGTCTCTCTCTTAACACACACACACACACACACACACAGATATATATATATATATATATATATATATATATATATATATATATATATATATATATATATATATATATATATATATATATATATCTTGCAGAACATCTTGCAGAATCGACAGCTCCGATATTGTAGGCATCGAATTCCTCGTCGTGGATGATACACAGGCCGTGCAGGCAGCTTGCGCGCGCGTTGATCGAGGTTGATTGGCCGCTGCCTGTGTTCCTGCCGAGTACAAGGGGTGCTTTTGTGGTTTTTGGAGATTTTTTTATAGCGATGTCGCAGATGTTTTGATCGAAGGCGCATTTTCAATCTGTGGTGGAGAATGTATCCACAACGATGGGCCTTTTTGCAATGTTCTTTGAGCCTTAAGAGTGGTTTCGATGAAGTTTTCTTTCGTCGATGACAATGTTGAAGTATACGTTGATGTTGTAGTTTCTTGGTTTCGTCGACTTGCTTGTGGTGTGACATTGCTCGTGGTGTGCGAGGATTCTTAGCAAGTCCTCCGCAGGCTTCTAAAACGCCAACCAATGCAGCTGTTTCTGGCGCAAGACAATTTGGGAGGTTTCGTGCACTTGGATCTTCTGTATTTATGAACCGCTCATTGTTGGTAGTTGCCTGAAGAGTACTTGTGTCACCGGAAGTCGCACCTGCGCTTTTGTTTTCAGTGTTGGCAGTGAGGTTGTATACTGAATAGCCGTCGCGTCGATCTCGGGATTGATGAACACACTAGACAATTCTGCAGACGGCTTTTCTTCACAAGATGCTGATTGTGAATGCTTCTGTCTTTGTGGAACTGCTGAGCTGAATACCAAGTAAGTTTGCAAAGTGCGCATGCGCCACGAAGTATTGAATTCATCTGGGTCATCAATAGTGAATTGCATTCTTTTATGCAGCAGAGAGTTAAGATCTGGCGATATTTGCTGGGATGAGGAGCCAGGTGGAAGGTTGGGAAAACGACAGCGTGGTCTTTCCGTGAGCATGTGGCTAACTTCACCTGACGGGAATTGTAAATTCATGCTCTGTGCTCTAATTCGTGAAGGCTGCTTATGACTGCGATGACTGAGTTCGAATGCACTGAGAGTGTGTGTTCTAATCGAATCTTCATTGTAGTCTTAAAACCAGATGATCATTCCTTCTTTTATCTTTTGCCAAGACTCGTCGTTGTCGAATATGTGGGTGAGGTGAAATTTAAATGCCTCAACGGTGTCATAGTCGCTGAAGTTCGTAACCATCTCCCGTTCCGACCATGACGCAGCGGCGGCATGGAGCTCGAACAGGTTTAACCAGTCCTGTACGGGTCCGTCGTCCGCTGATCCGGTGTACTTAGGGATGTCAAGGTCGTCTGATGCTGCTGTCATGATGCTTGGTGGTCTTGGTGGTCTGCGTTCGGTCACTGCGTCTCGCTGAGGTCAGCCGATGGTTCTGTCATGGTGCTGGTCGTTGTCCTCCTAGGCGATGATTCGGTAGTCAATGTAGGGTCAGGGTGTCTTCTGGGGAACTGCATCGATGATGAGTGACTGATGAAGGGGCAGGCAGGTCGACTCGCTGAGGTGTTCGATGATGATGGCCGGGCGATGAAGTGGTTGCGAGGTCATCATCCTGTCGACTCGTGTGACGCTATGATGCGGGAGACGTGGCCTGGCTCATACCCCACATTTATTCTACCCTGCTTCTTCTTCTTCTACCTCTATACCAACCATCACTTCATACGTCATATATATATATATATATATATATATATATATTATATATATATATATATATATATATATATATATATAGCCACTAGTACAAGTTCTGGAATTATTATTTCTATAGATAGATGCTGGCAGGCTTGTATGTTCCGCTGTTCTGAAGAGGACAAAGATGCGCGTGCAGCGAAAAACGATAAAGTCGTATAGGCGTTGTTTGAATCAGTTTGACGTCCTTGTGTGCCATTATCTACAGGTTACAGTTACGTTGTAACGTGACAACTGGTGGAGGCGCTGGGTAATAGTCCATGCACTGTTACCACGAAGAAGATCTCGGTTCAACATCGACGCAGTCAGTGGCGACTAGACCCACCACCCCAATTCAATCTCTTCCAGAACGCGGCAGAACCATGGCATTTGCGACAACTGCAAGCCAGACTGAACAGACCGCGACTCCGCCAGCTCCATGGCTACTACCAGCCTCTCGAACACCGAAGCCCCTTCTTGGGGAGCCCAACGAAGACGTTGAAGACTGGCTGGACCAATACGATCGAGTCGCCGTTGCCAACGAGTGGGACGAGCACCGGAAACAGCGGTATGTCTATTTATACCTGGAGGATTCGGCGCGTATTCGGTTCGAGAACCACGAGGCTGCCCTGACAACCTGGCCGGTGTTTTGCACTCAGCTGCAGAACATGTATGGTAGCGCCGACCGCAAAGAACAAGCCGAACATCTCCTCAATTCTCGCAATCAAAGACCCAATGAAAGCGTGGCCATGTTCGTTGAGGAGATGTCTCGTCTGTTCCGTCGAGCGGATTCTGCAATGACGGAAGACAAAAAGGTACGCATTCTGATGCGGGGTGTCAAGGAGCAGCTGTTTGCAGGACTTGTGTGAAACCCACCAGCTACCGTGGCAGAATTCCTCCGTGAAGCGACGACAATGGAGCGAATGCTAAGACAGCGGTCTTCGCATAATAAGCGGTCCGACAACCTTGCATGTCTGTCAGCACCGTTGGTAACACCCGATGTCACTAGCGTGAGAGACCTTGTTGAGCTAGTCTGTAGCATTGTACGTGACGAGCTGCAAAAGCTTCACGCAGTGCCTTCACAGCCTCAAGTGGCTGCTCTGACAGACGTCGTCCGTGGCGCGCTTCCGACAATCAGCCACTATGCTACCACTGTGGTGAGCCAGGTCACTTGTACCGGGAGTGCTCGTACAGACAGATGGGCCTACCTGGATTTTGGCCAGACGCTCGTCGGCCCAAGGACGGGGAACGACCCCGCGCCATCGCAGAATACTTAACAAGTCTACCGTCTCCGAATCTTCAGCAACGCCAATCACGCTCTCCGTCTTCTCGACGCTCTACGTCCGCGAATAAATACTCTACTTTCGCCGATGTTGTTGCGGAACGATCCGCTAGGTCGCCAAGTCCACGCCGGGGAAACTAGAATCAGCGGCCTCCGGGGGTGGGACCGCTGTTAAGCTATCGTCAAAACAGCCTCCTCCGACCCGTCCGCCGACCTTCGATATTTCCTTTCAACCGACACCTCACATCGCGGACGAACCTGTTTCTGCTAACATCGCCATCCTTGTCGACAACCGTCCAGTGACTGCTCTGGTCGACACCGGTGCCGACTACTCAGTTGTCAGCGCTGAACTTGTGGCCGAACTCAGGAAAGTTACGACTACTTGGGGGCATGGACCAAACCTTCGGACAGCAGGTGGTCATCTCTTGACACCGATCGGGAGATGCACCGCAAGGCTGCAAATCTGTGAGTCGACGTTCATTGCTTCTTTCGTTGTGCTTCCCGAATGCTCCCGGAAAGTTATCCTTGGCATCGATTTCCCTCGCGAGCACGGCGCTGTTATAAATCTTCGAGACTGCCTCGTAACGTTTGCTGACAACTATGGCCTGAAGCCTAGAGATACCGATCCACAGAAGACTCGCATTGTCGACGACACCATCACACTTCCGCCACGCACCAGTTTGTTCGTTAGTGTACAGGGTGAAATAGATCATGACGGTAGTGGTATCGCTGAAGCCAACCTTTCGGTGCTCTTGTCTCAGCAAATCTGCGTTGCCCGCGGCATAATTCAACTTAAGCGTGGGACGACTGAGTTGTTGGTCACCAATTTTAGTGGAGCATACCAACATTTGGCCAAGCGAACAACTATTCGAAACCCTCGACGATGAAGCGTGTACGACGATAGCCCCAATTTCTGCAGCCGTTGAAAGTGACACCACGGTAGCCGATACAGTCGATGTAAATCCGAAGCTGTCATGTGCGTTGAAAGAGCAAATCCGCTATATCCTCCGCATGTTTAGCGACTGTTTCGCGTCAACATCTTAGATAAAACAAGCGCCAACCGTAAAGCAACGCATTGTCACTGACCATGCTGAGCGACCCATACGTCAGCACGCCTACCGAGTATCAGAAAAGGAACAAGAGGCAATACGTTCTCAAGTAAGGCAGATGCTCGAAGATGGCGTAATCCAACCATCGAACAGTCCATGTGTGATGAGTGAAGAAAACGATAACAACGACAGAAGTGCGGGGAAGGCGCGTGAAATTTCGAGCCAACTGTGAGCGTGAGGTCAGTCAATCAGCTGATGACCTGTGGTGGCCCATAGAGGTGGCGTACCGAGATTGGGCCACGTGTGACCATTACGTGGCGGTAAGCTTTGTGGCTGGGGATGAGCCGAAGCAGCGGCAGACGGGAGACAGCGGGCTGAAGCGTCGGACGCAGGCGATCCAGGTTCCGGTCAGCGAACGCGGCCGTCCACGTTACTGCCGTCCAACTACCAGCTGGAGTGACGTTGCCGGCACGAGTACTGCATCTGGGGGTGCGGGCTGGCCTGCTGTTCTCTTCCTTGCCGAGGACATAGCGGATCTCGGCGAGGCGTCTCCGAGGTCAGACTTTCGGCACAGCAACGTACGTGGCCTGGCTAATGGTCATGGTTGCGCCGAACATCGCGTCTTGACGCAAGCTGTTCGCTGGACGGGCTGGCCATTTACACGCATGGAGCATCGCGTCTCCGATGCGGGTTGACTGCTCCGTAGTCGCACCCACGCCTTCAAACGCCGTCGTCACCAGAGCGTCGCACATCGAGACGCAACCCGCTTCCGATCGACTGTCACCGCATCCCGCCCTGCACCTCGGCGTTCGTCGGGGTCCGCATCTCAATGTGAGGTTTCGGAACTCTGCGCCTTGAACTCGCGTTCATTTCTTTTATCATTCGATCAGACAGTTTTGTTAATTATTCGACTTCACGGTTTTTCTGGTTCAGTGTTCTATGTTTTTCTTTCGTGCTCTGTCATAAACGTCGTGTGTGTTGCTACTGCATCGTCTCAAAGTCCGTTTCTCTTCGCACGACACGCAAAACAAGCGTTGACGAACGTTGGCACCGATAAAGAATATTTTTCATTACACCATGGTCATCCCCGTCGTACTAGTAAAAAAGAAGGACGGCACTCTCCGATTTTGCGTCGATTACTGCAAACTCAACAAAGTCACAAAGAAAGACGTTTATCTGCTTCCGCGCATCGACGACTCACTAGACCGCCTCCGACGCGCCCGACACTTCTCCTCTATGGATTTACGCAGTGGCTACTGGCAGATCGAAGTTGATGAACGCGATCGAGAGAAAACAGCATTCATAACGCCTGATGGTCTGTACGAATTCAAGGTGCTGCCTTTCGGTCTGTGTTCTGCCCCTGTGACATTCCAGAGGATGATGGATACAGTACTCTCCGGTCTCAAGTGGGAAGCATGCCTTGTTTACTTAGACAACGTCGCTGTCTTCTCCCAAACGTTTGAGCAGCACTTGTAGTGACTTAGATCTGTGTTTGCTGCAATTCGCATGGCAGGCCTATCACTGAAACCACAAAAAATGTCATTTTTGTTATAACGAATTAAAGTTCTTCGGCCACCTTGTTAGCCCTGATGGTATTCGGCTGGACCCAGACAAAACATCGGCTGTCGCAGATTTCCACCACCTGCCAACAAACGTGATGTGCGTCGATTTTTAGGCCTCTGCGCATACTACAGACGCTTTGTGCAAAATTTCGCAAACATTGCCGAACCCCTTTGGTCATCTTCTGACAAAAGAAGATGTTCCTTTTGTGTGGGGCCCTGAGCAAACACGCGCTTTCCCCGAGCTCCAGCAGCGTCTGCAGTCTGAGCCCTTACTCGGATACTATGACGAATATGCCGACACTGACCTACACACAGACACCAGTAACATCGGCCTTGGTGCAATCCTCGTCCAGTGGCAAGGCGGCGTTGAACGCCCTATTGCTTATGCGAGCCGGATTTTATCATCTGCGGAAGCGAATTACACAACCACTGAAAAGGAGTGCCTAGCTGTTGCCTGGGCAATAGCTATATTCAGACCGTACCTGTATGGTCACCCGTTCAGTGTTGTTACCGATCATCATGCACTCTGCTGGTTGGCGAACCTTAAAGACCCTTCCGGATGTCTGGCCAGGTGGAGCTTACGCCTTCAGGAGTTCGATTTGACAGTCGTGTACAAGTCTGGCCGGAAGCATACTGACGTCTACTGCCTTTACAGAGCTCCTCTTAAGACAGTGTCAGGTGATCACAATCTAGACGGCCGTTTTCTCTGTGCCGTTAGTGTATCCGACTTGGCTGAACAGCAGAAGAACGATTCATCGAATATCTCCAAGGCCGTACGCCGCATCCACCACCAGCCTACGCCCGCTCGCCATCATCGTTCTGCGTTCGCAGAAATATACTGTATAAAGAAACTTTGATCCTTACGCGACTGAGTACCTGCTCGTCGTCCCGCCAGCGTTACGAGCCGATGTCTTTTCCGCCTGTCACGATGAGCCTTCCTCAGGCCACTTAGGATTCACACCTACCTTGGCACGGATTCGCCAACAATATCACTGGCCTAAGCTCAATCGATACGTGAAGCATTACGTGAAGACGTGTCACGAGTGCCAGCGCCGTAAAGCACCACATCAGCGCCCAGCCTGATTTTTGAAGCCCATCACTCCTCCGATACAACCATTCCAACAAATTGGCAAGGATCTACTCGGACCTTTTCCCAAGTCTCGTGACGGCAACCGCTGGATTGGAGTCGCTGCTGATTACACGACGCGCTACGGTGAAACGAAGGCATTACAACGTGGCACCGCCATTGAGACTGCCCACTTTTTTATGAAGAACATCGTCCTCCGACATGGAGCACCAGCAGTTGTCATAACTGATCGTGGCACAGCTTTAACCGCCCGGATGATACAAGACGTCCTGCAGCTTAGCGGCACAGTACATCGAAAAACTACTGCATACCACCCACAAAGCAACGGCCTTACAGAGCGACTAAACAAGACGATCGCCGACATGCTATCCATGTACGTTGACCAAGACCACGAACACTGGGATAACATCCTCCCTTACGTCACGTTCGCTTACAACACCACTGTGCAAGAAACAACTGGATTCACACCATTCCGGTTGCTTCACGGCATGGAGGTCACTACAATGCTAGATGCCATGCTTCTACCAGACAGACGCCAGATTAGTGTCAAGACGAACGAATTTATCAGACTGGCAGACGCAGCTCGTAAGCTTGCAGTCGAACGAATCCACAAGCAACAATGCATCGACTCGCTGCGGTACAACGCTCGTCGTCGCGATGTCTCTTACCATCCCGGAGAACGACTATGGTTGTAGACTCCCATTCGACAACGGGGCCGGTCGGAAAAGTTGTTACGCCGCTATTTTGGTCCCTGTAGAGTTCTGCGCCGTCTCTGCGAAGTAAACTTTGAGGTTCTTGACGAGAACATGGCTCGTAAATCCCGCCGTTCACAACAGCCACATGTCGTCCATGTTTCGAGGATGAAGCCATTTCACCGACGCTGACTATTCGTCAAACTTCCTTGAGTAGACTTACAATGATTGTGAACACCCCCTTGTGTACTTCTTATCGTATGTCTTTTTTTTCATCTAGTAATTATGTTGTGACATCGGGACGATGTTCTTTGGGAAGGGGGGTAATGCCACTAGTACAAGTTCTGAAAGTATTATTTCCATAGATGCTGGCATGCTTGTCTGTGCCGCTGTTCTGAAGAGGACGAAGATGCGCGTGCAGAGAAAAACGATAAAGTCGTATTGCCGTTGATCGAATCAGTTTGACGTCCTTGCGTGCCTTTATCTACAGGTTACAGTTACGTTGCAACATGAGAATTGTATATATATATATATATATATATATATATATATATATATATATATATATATATATATATATATATATATATATATATATATATATATATATATATATATATATATATATATATATACGCACCGACTAGTGCCCCCACTCTTTGAACAGTTGGTACGCCACTGCCTGCACCCCAAAATGTCTTCTCGACTGCTTGTGGGACAACTGCTGCCATCTGGTGAATGTGGAGGAAGTATGTGCGTTTCCCGCTTCTCAGGAGCACTCGAAATAGCAGGATTTAGCAAAACTTACTTTTACTGCTACCGCCTAACACGTAAGTGAATTTATATTCATTCTTGAATGTCTTAAAGCGTACTTAAGCATTCATTTCTATTCGGCAGAGGTTTGAACTTTTTAAACAATCCGTAAATGAAAAAAAAATGTGGGCATTTTTCACGTGCTTTACGAATGTGACAATGTCTACTATAATGGGAATTGGGTCGCAATGACCACAAGTACAAGACAGTATGCTCGTGTGCACTCTTGGTGCTCTACAGAAAATAATACGTTTTTCGCTACAGTTCTCTGCTGATTACGTTGAATAAGAAGAAGAAGATATTTTTTATTTGTCGCAAAAAATATACACGCATTGAGGTAGAATATACAGAAGGAGGTCCCATAGCACAAGGCTGAAAGGGGACCTCCTGTTAGAAAATGACATGTAGATAAGTGCAACAAAATGGCAACAAAAAACGATTAAGTAATTATTGATAGTAACAAAAACAACGCAAACATGCAATCAAACATGCCAGTAAAACTGGTAACAAAACAATGTTCAGTAATTGTGCATAACTATGAAAACAACGAAACATACAATAAAAATGGCAGTAGAATCGGGAACGAAATGACGTTAATTAATGATATACAGCTATTAAAAGAACTCCAATGTGCATGGGGAATAAATGTGAAAATAACGCACACAGTAATAGCTGTAAATGTAAGAGAACGCCGATATATAAATGAAGATGAGTTATGACTGCGAGATGAGATGTTTAAGTTCTTTTTTAAAAGCAGCTAATCACAATTGTTTAGTGCTTAGTGGTACTGAATTCCAAAATTGGATAGCTGCAAATATGGTAGTATGCTTGCCGTAGTTAGTGCGTGCATGTGGTAGTAAAAAGTTGTTGTTTGAGGCAAACCTGGTAGGATTAGAGTTTAACAATTGAAATTTCTCTAAAACGTTGACTGTTATGGTACCATTAAGACACATAAATACAAGAATCCCCAATTTATATTTAATTAAATTACACACTGTTAGTACATTATGTTGCTGAAAAAGTGGGGATGCGCAGGAGATCGGTGAACTGAATGTTAGGATGCGAATGGCTTGGTTTTGGAGACGTTGGAGTGGAAGGATATGAGATGGATAGGTATTCGCCCATGACGTGACACAGTACGGGATATGACTGTGGATGAAGGCGTAGTACAGTTTAAGCAAAGTCTGCAAATCAAAGAATGGTCGTGCTTTAATTAGTGTTCTGATACCATGAGCAATCTTCTGTCTTATAAGTGAAATGTGATGATGGTACTTGAGATGAGCATCTAGAACTACTCCCAAGAATGTGCACTTAGTAGTACTAAGATGTCTGTGGCCGTTGATAGTAATAGCGGGTGTATGTGAAAGAGGGTTATGACTAGAATGGAAGACAATGAACTGTGTTTTATTGGTATTAATAGTTAAACCATTAGCTGTGCACCAGTTCTGAATGTTATAGAAGTCAGAGGACAATTTATTAGTTAGCGCATCGATAGACTTGTCTTTAGTAACTATAGTTGTATCATCTGCGTACAAGAAAGGTTGACTGTGTGTTAAAACCGAGGTTAGATCATTAATATAGATTAAGAATAAAAGCGGGCCCAGTATGGATCCTTGCGGGACACCTTTGTCAATAGATTTAAAAGTGGACAGGATGTTAGAGACACAAACAGCTTGCTGTCTATTAGATAAGTAGCTATTAATCAGCTCCTGCGCACTACCGATGACACCTATTGAGTTGAGTTTACCTAATAGTATGTTATGAACTATGGAGTCAAATGCCTTAGAGAGGTCAATCAACAGTGCTCCTGCAAAACATCCAGAGTCAAGCGCGTGTTTAATATAATTGGTAAAGGAGAGTAGTGCGAAATCTGTTGAATAGCCTGCACGAAAACCAAATTGTTGAGTGGATAAAATACGAAACTTATTTAGATATTTAGATAATCGTTTTTCAATACACTTCTCTATGATTTTACTGTAAGATGAAAGAATGGCAATAGGTCGGTAGTTGCTAATAGAAGTTCTATCACCTTTTTAAAGACTGGAATTATCTTGGCCTTTTTAAGCTGTGATGGGAAGATGCCAGTTTTAAACATAAGGTTAATGATATAGGCTAAGGGGGTCGAGATCTCGTGAGAGATGCATTTCAGGTGAATAGGCTGAATGTTATCGAGACCAGCACTTGTTATTTTCATGTGATTAATTATTTCCACCAACTCATCTGGGCCTGTTGGAAAGAGGTAAAAAGACTGAAGACATTTCCTAATTGTTGGCTGGTAATCATGAGGCAAGAGGGAAGTGTTAGCACAGACGTACTTGTTGAAGGCGTTCGCAATGTCGTCTGCATTTCTAAGAACACCCTCTGATGACCATAATTAAGTTATAGCTGGCTCACTTACTGATCTGTTTAGAAACGAAATAATTGTTTTCCATTGATCTTTGCTGTTATTACCAGCGTTATGTATCCTGTGCGTATAATAATTTCTTTTAGCTTCTTCAAGGACTTTCTTAATTTGGTTGCAGTACTTTTCACGTGTCTTCTTCTGTAGGTAATATGGCCCGTGTGAGCAATCCCACGGCTGAGAAAGATTTGCATATAGGGTATATAGGGTAGCTGTTTGAGCGATTTGGTAGCAATTCATTCTTACGTTATTGTGCACTGCTTGAAGGTGAACACTTGGAATGAAGGACTAGACGGACACAAGCACCAACTTTCAAATCAGCTTATTGGACAGAGATGTGATGATTTAATGCGATCGCGTTTCATGGTTACAAAAAGAAAACGATTTTAAAAATGAAATACACAAATTTTAAAGAGTACAATTCCAATGACCACTCACGCCGAAGAAACACGCACCTATCGCAAATCTTGCATTACGGATTTAGGTACATCATTTCTTCCTGCGTTAGTTCCAAAGACGCTATACTGACGCAGTCATCTTCCAGGCGAATAATCTCGGATGCCTCAATGATTTTACACGTCATTTGATTGTTGCGTGTAGCGCCCACCTTAGTTTCACGGAAATCCAGTTGGCATCCGCTGTCTCGGAAAAGCAAACCTAGGTGGCCTTGCGCCGATTCATGCACATTGTGGCTGTGCTCTCGCAGTCTTTCATTTTGGCACCCGCCCGTCTGGTCTACGTATTTCTTTCCGCACGTGAGTGGAGTCACGTAGACCATCTTTTCAACACAATATAAAAATTGTTTGTTCTTTCGTTAGCTGTGCACGCACTTGTTTTCCTTCTCACGCAGGGGCATCTGCGCAAGTAGCCGTTTGGTATACCATGGACCCGAGCTAACGGGGGGGGGGGGGTGCGTCTTGACTCAGTTCTACGCCTAGCCCGGCGTGGCTGAGCCGTGTCAGGGGAAAAGGGGATCCCGGGGGTGGGCCGACTCCGAGTGATGGGACTCTTAAGGCTCTCAGGCATAGGCAACACACCCCTTTGGCCCCCGCTTCACGCATACGGCACCTCTGGGCTGACCCACCCAGGGGAAATCGGCAGGTGTCTTTTCCTATCTCTCTCTCTGTATCTACAACTTCGTCTTTACCTCACTAATCGGGGCGAAGCTCCTCATGCCGTGGGTCGTACGTCCGCGATGTATATAGTCGTAGTAGTAGTCCGTAGTATTAGTAGGTAGCCACCTTTTGTGTAGCCCTTTGAATTTCGGCTGGTTGGCGATACTTCTATATGATGAATACATGCTGAAAAGATGCGAGATGGCGTCCATCCGTTCACTAGATGAATGGATGGACGGACAGGATGGACGCAAGGATAGACAGACAAACAAGCGGACAGACGAATAGACGGACGCATGGAGGGACGCACGCACAGGAGCATGCATGGACGGCCAGACGCAAAGACGTACGAATCGACAGATGCACGGCACGAACGAACGCAGGGACGGACGCATGGTCGGATGCGCACACGGACGCACCAATGCACGCATGGACGGACGAACCGACTGACGGAAGCCTGGACGGTCACATGGGCAGTCGCACAAACCGACGCCCAGATGGACGGAAGCAAGAACGAATGAATGCACTGAGGCGCGGAAGAAATGACGAATACTGTGCCCCACTCATCATCATTCATCCGTGGATATGCTACGATTCTTTATCTGTCCTGTCATCTTTCCTTTTTTGTTTACTTCCAAATTTCTTAGCAGCGAGGTTTAACCCTGTGTAGTCACCCAACCTAGGGTAGTTATATTTGGCTATAGCAGCGATGCATGGCTTGTGTCCCCAAGTGTTTACTATTCAACCTTGTAACGACCCCTTGTTGGGCTCGGCGGTGGGTGGCCACCATTGCCGTCGAATTTAACATGCTTTCTATAGTAAACCCTTTTTCCATAACCACCCTGATCACCACCCGAAAAGATGGCGATATAAATGACAGCTTCTTTTTTGCACAACCAATGCAGACCTTCCACATGTACCACATAATTCACAGTCACAATGAAAACAGTGCGATTCATTTCACCGTTCCTTGTCTCGAAAATGCTCACAGATGAATTCGACCCGGGCTATAAATTAACAAAGATGGGAAGTGGCGATCATTTTGTAGAATTTCGCAACAAGACCCAGTATGACAAGCTGTCAAAACTCGTAGCATTTGATAACATCCCAGCCCCGCCGCGGTGGTTTAGTGGCTAAAGTACTCGGCTGCTGACCCACAGGTCACGGGATCGAATCCCGGCTGCAGCGGCTGCAGCGACTGCATTTCCGATGGAGACGGAAATGTTGTAGGCCTGTGTACTCCGATTTCGGTGCACGTTAAAGAAACCTAGGTGGTCAAAATTTTCGGAGCCCTCCACTGTGGCGTGTCTCATAATTATATGGTGGTTTTGGAACGTTGAACCCCACATATCAATCAATCAGTTGATAACATCCCAGTATTAGTGAGCCCACATAGGTCGATGAACACAGTGCGTGGTGTCCTATCTGATGATGGCCTCCTCGAGCTATCAGAAACTGAATTGCTGGAAGGATGGCAGGAACAGAGTGTAGTGAAAGTACAAAGAATGATAATAACGCGAGGCGTGTCTCATAATTATATGGTGGTTTTGGAACGTTGAACCCCACATATCAATCAATCAGTTGATAACATCCCAGTATTAGTGAGCCCACATAGGTCGATGAACACAGTGCGTGGTGTCCTATCTGATGATGGCCTCCTCGAGCTATCAGAAACTGAATTTCTGGAAGGATGGCAGGAACAGAGTGTAGTGAAAGTACAAAGAATGATAATAACGCGAGGCGTGTCTCATAATTATATGGTGGTTTTGGAACGTTGAACCCCACATATCAATCAATCAGTTGATAACATCCCAGTATTAGTGAGCCCACATAGGTCGATGAACACAGTGCGTGGTGTCCTATCTGATGATGGCCTCCTCGAGCTATCAGAAACTGAATTGCTGGAAGGATGGCAGGAACAGAGTGTAGTGAAAGTACAAAGAATGATAATAACGCGAGATGATAAACAGGTCCTAACAAAGCACACCATATTCACCTTCGGTACAAGCAACCTTCCTGACTCCACTGTAACCAGTTACTGTAAGCTTCGTATCAGACCTTATGTACGGAGTCCTCGCCGATGTTTCAAGTGTCAGCGCTTTGAACACAGATCCCAAACGTGCAGAAGGTGATCTAGGTGCGCGAAGTGCGCATCTTGTAAATATGCGTCTGACGCCTGCACATCGAACGTTTGTTGCGCAAACTGTGAAGGAGATCATTCCTATTACTCCCGATCATTCTCTGCATGTAAATTATTAGAACGTAAGGTCAAATTGAGCCTATAATTGCAAGAGGCGCGTCGAAGATTTTTTGCACAAAACCATTAGGAACCTTCATTCGCCGAAGTGGCGCGCCAAGGCACCGTGCCACATATTTCGGCACCCGCAAGGTACAGACCAAGTGTGACCACGGCTGTGCCAGAAGCGCCTCCCGCGGGAGTATAGCATGTATCGTTCCGCTTCCTGCTCAAAAGGGCCAGCATACTTCCGAGTCTGCCGCACGCCAGACCACTGGAAGTGCTGTCAGGTCCGAAGCCGCCATGAACATACCTGACAAGTAGGCACCATTCATCACCTCAAAAAAGGTGATGCTGACAAGCCACACTGCTCCAGCGCATTAGACGCCGAAGGAAAGTCGCAGCTCTTTGTAGCGAAACAATGAAGAGAAACCCTGTATAACAGTGCCTCCAAAAGGCCCTGTAACCTAAGGCGACGTTTTTGTACACATAGCACTTAACTACATTAAAAACGGAGACACAAACTTTACAGTGTAATGTCAGAGGACTCCTGAGAAAGCTCGACGGTGTTCAAAAACATTTATCTAAACATTCACCGAAAAAGCTGTATGTACAAGAATCACACACCTAAAAACCAAGAACACTATTTTACGTCAGTATGTTATTTTTCTGAAGGACAGGGATGATGCTGTCGTCTATCATGTATCTATCATCTATCTATCTATCTATCTATCTATCTATCTATCTATCTATCCATCCATCTATCTATCTACCTATCTACGTATCTATCCATCTATCCGTCTATCTATCCATCAATCAATCAATTAAACTATCAATCAATCAATCAATCAGTCATTCTATCTATCTATCCATCTATCTATCTATCTATCTACTTATCTATCTATCCATCTATCCATCTATTTATCTATCTATCTATCTATCTATCTACTTATCTATCTATCTATCCATCTATTTATCAATCTATCTACCTATCTACCTATCTATCCATCTATCCATCTATCTGTCCATCTATCCATCTATCTATCCATCTATCCATCTATCCATCTATCTATCTATCTATCTATCTATCTATCCATCCATCTATCTATCTACCTATCTACGTATCTATCCATCTATCCGTCTATCTATCCATCAATCAATCAATTAAACTATCAATCAATCAATCAATCATTCTATCTATCTATCTATATCTATCTATCTATCTATCTATCTACTTATCTATCTATCCATCTATCCATCTATTTATCTATCTATCTATCCATCTATGTATCTATCTACTTATCTATCTATCTATCCATCTATATATCTATCTATTTATCAGAAAGATATATTGTTGTGTTATGGAACGGAAAGTGTTTATTATTGCCTTGCAGCACTTTTTTATGTGAACATGCGTAATAAACATTGCGTTATTTCTTGCTGCGCACACGTGACTCAGGCAGGGTCACGTGCAGTGGATCCTTGGCGCATCGGCGAAGCAAACTACCTGTGTAGTTTTTGTCTGCATTGTTTCGCTTGCGTCTTGCAATTTCATTTGTTTCCAACGTCTTGAAACGGAAAGGCAAAGGAAGATAGCTGCTCTGAAGCTGCTCATCATCCTTAAGAGTCGGCGAGCTTTCTTGAAAAAGTACTGGGTCTGGCCGACATGGGCGAATCGAGCGGGTGAAAGCGAGTGTTTCACAGTGATAAGTGCTGTGAGACAACCGCGTCATAATGGTGGAATTGAATGCATGTTTGTTGTATTTTACAGATGAAAAAAAATGAAGAATGGTGACGGGTTACTGTTCTACACGTTTCATCGGATGTCGCCGGCTACTTTTGACGGGCTGCAGAGCTTGGTGCACGAGAAGCTCACGAAGGAGCAATGCCCCTCGAGGGAACCCATTTCTTCTGGGGAGCGTCTCACGCTGACTTTGAAGTAGGACCAGTTTGACTGCGTATACGTGCCTGCAAAGCTTTTCATTTTCCAGGAAGTGAATGTTGGTGATGTGCGCTAGTTATACTTGAAAGTATTGTGCAGCGCGTGCCTGGATTGTTGTGACACACCTCCCCGCATTTACATTGATTTGTATTACAGGTACCTGTCGTCGGGTATGCTGGTGAAGGACGCAGCCATGGCATTCCGTGTGGCCATCGAGACGGCGCGGAACATAATTCATGAAACCTGCACCGTGCTGTGAGAAGTCTTGTCTCCTGAATACATGAAGGTATGCATACAGCGTCGAGCATCTGTATGCATCTGGGTGCTATGTCTCATTCAAAGTTGAATGACATAACATTGATATAGACACCTGGTGTTCTGTGCCAGTGAACAGTGGGTCAGTTCGGTGCCGGTGAACGAGGAAGACGAGGACGAACAACCCATGCCAGTGGAGACGCCCTTCTTTGTCTCTGAGATTTTGACAATCGCGTCCCTTTGTGCGTTCTTTCGAGCTCATAGCGCGTGACAACTGGTGGAGGTGCTGGGTTCGCTATGCACCGAACCCCTCCCAATACAAGAAGCTCCAGTCCCATACCGGTGGTTACGCCTGTTCACCGTGCTAGCCGCAGGATCCGTGGACTGGACCCTGAGTTCGGACTTCTCTCAGAGGAGATGACGGCCCCAACTATTCCAAGCAGCGCCGTCCGAAGCGGCTCCAACCCTGCCGGTATGGAAGGCGCAACGCCAATGCAATATACGCTGTTCAAACCACGAACGCCGAATCCCTTTCATAGTGCTGCCCATGAGGATGGTGAAGATTGGCTAGTACACTATGACTTCGTTGCCGCTCATAACATGTGGGATGACGCAGACAAGCTCCGACATGTCTACTTCAGTTTGAATGACGGGGTGCGTGTTTGGTACGAAAACCGGGCAGGTGTGTTCACGTCATGGGTGGACTTCAAACGCCGGCTTCTCGAAACGTATGCAAGTCCCGATTGCCAAGAGCAAGCTGAACGCGAACTCTAGTGCCGTATGCAGATGCCAAATGAAGGCGTAGCAATGTACGTTGTGGACATGACGCGTCTTTTTCGACGAGCCAACCCTCACATGCCGGAAGAGAAGAAGGTGCGATACCTGATGCGTGGAGTGAAGGGAGCAGTTGTTCGGTGGTCTTGTACGCAGCCCCCCCCCCCCCCCCCCAAGACTACATCAGAGTTTCTTGCTTGAAGCCGTCCTGATTGAAAGCACGCTTCGGCAACGGACTCAGACGTACGAGCGACAAGTGAACTTTGCCTCTGATACGGACTACATGGGTGGTCTTCGGGGCCACGTCGACTTCTTCCGAAAGCTCAGTACCCTCGGCGCCCACTGTCAGTTCTTTGTCCGGCATCGTCCGAGATGAAGTTCAGCAGGCACTACGAGAACCCTCCTGTCAGACAGAGCCGCGGCCCTAAATGACTTCCCGCGCATGTCGTATGCGCAAAATCTGCTCCAGCCAGCACCACCTTTGGCTCCGCTTCCCACCACGGCCTCTGTCATGCTTTCGGCAGAGCAAACTTTGCGCCAACCTGCACCACATTTCACTCCGACTTATACCACAGCCCCAGCCATGCTTCAGGCAGTCCAAGCGGGCCCGTACCTCAGTGATCTCCGACCGATTCCACGAAAATCAGACGTGTGGCGGGCCCCCGCTTCACGATCCCTTTGCTATCACTGTGGTGAACCTGGGCATATCTACCGACAGTGCACTTATCGAGAGCTGGGACTTCGTGGTTTTTTGGCCAATTCCACATACGGCCAGCGGCCTCCGGAAATCGCTGACTACGTCGCTCAGCAGCGTGGATCGACATCTCGGCACCACTTACGCTCTCCATCACCGCGGTGGTTCTCGCCGAATCATCGCACCTATGCGAGCGTGGCGCAGGGCCGGTCACCTAGCCCGCGTCGGGAAAACTAGCCTCAGCGACCTTCATGGGCAAGGCCGCTCAAACTGGTCATGCTCAAGGCCCCCTATCGACACGGACTGAATATACCGACGATACATCGACAACAACACCACCGGCTGATTGCGGAAGAATTTCCTTAGATATTCCTGTTCTGCTAGATGGTCATGAAGTCAGCGCTTTAGTGGACACTGGTGCAGACTATTCCATAATTAGCGAAAAGCTGGCCGCCCTTCTCAAGAAAGCAACGACGCCTTGGAACCGAACGCCAATTCGTACAGCTGGCGGGCTTATCGTCACGCCACTCGCTATGTGCACGGCAAGACTGCAAGTCCGCGGTTGTACATTTGTTGCCAGTTTCAGCGTTCTCCGGCAGTGTTCTCAAGACCTGATTATTGGCATGGATTTTCATTTTCTCAGGGAGCATGGTGCTATAATTGACATTCGACGACGTCTAGTCACTTTCGTGACCGCAAACGCCACAACAGCTTACGCCGACCCCAGCCACTCCCGAGTGTCTCTTCGTGTCGTCGACGACACTGTCACGTTACAACCCCGTGCAACTGTTGTGGTTCAGGTGGCGTGGGACGGAGTGATGCACGGTGAAGCAGTCGTGGAAAGCTATCACTCGCTTCTGCTGTCTCAAGGTGTCTACATAGCGAGAAGCCTTGTTGACATTCGTGATGATCACTGCCTCGTTTTTGTCACAAACTTCAGCTACGAGTACCAGCACCTTTTTCCTGGAACTGTCATCGCCTTCGCCAACTGAGTCGCCAATGTCACCGAGTGTTTTGCTTCCGAGGCCATCGGCACTGCTGAAGCGCCTTTCCGCAGCGTCGACATCAATCCAACGCTTTCTGAAGCGAACAAGCAGCGTTTGAGCGAGCTGTTGCTGGAGTTCCACACATGCGTTGCACGTTCTTCGAAGATACGTCAAACACCGATAACGAAACACCGTATTATTACCTACGACGACGCGCATCCCATACGGCAGCAGACTTATCGTGTTTCGTCAAACGAACGGCACGCGATTCAAACGCACGTTAAGGAAATGCTTCAGGATGGCGTGATACAGCCTTCAAGCAGCCATTGGTCATCACCAGTTGTTCTTGTGAAAAAGAAAGATGACACGCTTCGCTTTTGTGTCGACTACAGGAAGTTGAACAATGTCACAAAGAAAGACGTGTACCCGTTGCCCAGAGTCGATGATTCTCTGGACAAGCTGCGACGCGCGAAGTATTTTTCGTCCGTCGACTTGAAGAGCGGTTATTGTCAAATAGAGGTCGATGAACGTGACCGGGTAAAAGCCGCTTTTGTAACGCCGGGTGGCCTTTATGGATTCAAAGTGCTCCCTTTCGGCCTCTGTTCCGCTCCAGCTACATTCCAGCGAATGATGGACACCGTCCTGGCAGACCTCAATTGGAAAAGCTGTCTCGTCTACCTCGATGATGTAGTTGTGTTTTCAGAAACGTTTGACGAGCATCTTCGTCGCCTTCGGAATGTGCTCGAAGCCATTAGATCGGCCGATCTCACACTCAAGCCTGAGAAATGTCATTTCGGCTACGAAGAATAAAGTTTCTTGGTCACGTCGTGAGCGCCGTTAATGTTCGGCCTGATCCTGACAAAACTGCTGCCATCACCACTTTTCCACCTCCAACTGACAAGAAAAGTCTTCGACGATTTCTGGGTCTGTGCGCGTATTACCGGCGCTATATTGAAAATTTCTCTAACATTGCGGAACCACTATTACGCCTCACGCGTGATGACACACCATTTGTCTGGGCTGACGAACAGCAGACTGCCTTTGCGGAACTACAGCACCGGCTCTCTTCCCCCCCCCCCCCGTGCTCGGCCACTTCGATGAAGATGCTGACACAGAAGTAACCACTGATGCCAGCAATATTGGTCTTGGAGCTATTTTGGTACAAAGACAAGATGGCATTGAACGGGTAATAGCCTACGCAAGTGGCACACTGTCTCGCGCAGAATATAACTATTCCACATCAGAGAAAGAATGTCTCGCGGTCATTTGGGCAATTACAAAGTTTAGGCCATATCTCTGTGGAAGACCATTTAAAGTGGTGACTGACCATCATGCTTTGTGCTGGTTGACCAATCTACGAGACCCTTCAGGACGATTAGCACGATGGAGTCTGCGCCTATAGGAATTTGATGTCACCATCGTGTACAAGTCAGGCAAAAAGCACGAAGACGCCGACACGCTATCACGAGCACCTCTTCAATCCGCCAGTACTAGCGCAGAAGAGGACGGTGCCTTCGTGGCAACTCTCAGCGGACCAGATCTGATGTCCCATCAACGAAATGACGCCGATCTAAGAATGATTATAGATCACTTAGAAGGTGGCACCGCGCCCATTCCTCGTCCGATGTCGCGAACGTTGCCATCATTTTGCCTACGAAATGGCGTCTTATACAAAAGGAACGCTGGTGCTAGTGACAAATCTCATCTCGCCGTGTCGGAAGCCCTCCCCGATGACGTCTTATTAGCTTGCCACGACGAGCCCACATCTGGCCATCTGGGCTACTCGAGAACTATGGACCGGGTGCGAAAACTCTACTGCTGGCCTAAAATGTCTGCCTGAGTCGAACGCTACGTGAAGGGATGCCGTGAATGCCAGCGTTGCAAGACACCACACTTCAAGCCTGCAGGCCATCTACAACCGATCGATCCACCACGTACACCGTTTGAACAAATGGGGATGAACCTCCTAGGCCCGTTTCCTTTGTCTTCTTCTGGCAACAAATAAATTATTGTCGCAACCGACTACTTGACGCGTTACACTGAGACGAAGGCGTTGCCACGAGGGACCGCATCTGAAGTTGCCAATTTTTTATGCATAAAATTGTGCTACGGCATGGCGCCCCGTCAGATGTCATCACTGATCGAGGGACATCATTCACAGCGAAACTCTCGGATGATATCTTCAGGTTGAGTTACACAACCTTGAAAGACCACTGCGTATCACCCTCAGAGTAATGGTTTAACAGAAAGGCTAAACAAAACGCTTGCCGACATGATATCTATGTGCGTGGATGTGCAGCACAAAACGTGGGACGACATCCTGCCGTACGTACCTTTTGCGTATAACACTGCAACGCAGGAAACTTCACGCTTTACGCCATTCCGGCTCGTTTATGGTCAAGATGTTAGAACTACGCTAGACGCCATGATTCCGTATGAGGACATCGACAAGCTTGACCAGTTAGCCCCCGACATCATTGAGTACATTCAACGCGCTGAGGAAGCACGTAAACTGGCCCGTGTGCACATCCGAGCTCAACAGTACGCGGATGCACGGTGGTACAACATCCACCATCGAGAAGTTAATTATGAACCTGGAGACCAAGTTTCGGTTTGGACACCCATTAGGCGGCGAGGTCTCAGTGAGAAACTCTTGAGGAAGTACTTTGGACCTTACAAAGTACTCAGACGTGTGAGCGACGTGAACTACGAAGTGGTTCCAGATAAAGGCTCACCATCATCCCAGCGCAGGTTACCACGCCCAGAGACTGTACACGTAGTCCGTCTAAAACCATACTTTACACGGTGATGCAAATTTTCTTCTTACACCAGTGAACTCTTCATGTGAACAGTGAATGCCGTTTATTTCCGATTGCCGGGCCCAGGACGCATTTTCTTTCGTGCACTAATTTGTTTATTGTTTCTTTATGTTTCCTACTTCGACCCAATGCTGTGCACACTTTTGTTTGAGCATCGGGTCAATGCTCTCTTGGGGAGGAGGAGTAATGCCACCTGGTGTTCTGTGCCAGTGAACAGTGGGTCAGTTCGGTGCCGGTGAACGAGGAAGACGAAGACGAGCAACCCATGCCAGCGGAGACGTCCTTCCTTATCTCTGAGATTTTGACAGTCGCGTCCCTTTGTACGTTCCTTCGAGCTCTTAGCGCGTGACAATCTGATTGAGTAAATTAAAGCACATATCATGGTACAAAGTTTGTGCCACTGAGCGATGTAATACCTTATCCCATGCACAGGAAAGGGTGGACCCGTAATGTTAAAAAGGCAGGAGTGCATTCACCTGGTTATGGTTGTAACAACATAGTGAATAACTTGAAATTGCTGCTTTTTCAGACACCAACAGAAGAAGAGTGGCGGAAAATCGCTGCTGGGTTCTGCAACCGTTGGCAGTTCCCAAATCGCGTTCGAGCGGTTGACGGCAAGCATATTCAAATTGAATGCCCCCGCAATGGTAGGAGTTTGTACTTCAATTACAAGGTATGCAGCAGAAAATTGCATCAATGCATGTGGAATGTTTGCTTCTAAAGCGTCATCTTCTTTATCAATAGGAGTATCCCAGACCTCAGTACAAGATTATTGCGATTTGGTGCCTATTGCATGCAAGGCAGTTTACAGACCAAAGTTTTCACCTTATTTTTCTGTACCTATCAGTAATGCAGCTAAGTGTTATGCAATATAAGTAGTTATGATGGCAAGTACTTTTGTAACAGTTGTTTCATTGCTTTCAGGGAACCCATTTCATTGTATTCATGGCTGTGGTCGATAGCCAATACCTGTTCAGGTTGGTGAATGTGGGTGCACCTGGAAGGTTCAGCGATGGAGAATTTTGCAAGATTCTCCCATTGGCGAGCAACTGCATGAGGGCGAGCTCAGCCTACCTCGAGCAGCCATGCTCCCAAGGTCAGGAAGAGTTTGTCTTTATTTGTTTGTTGGCAATGAGGCCTTCCATTTGCGCCCAGACTTCATGAGGCCACTACCAGGGAGCCGGAGTGTTCCTGCGGAGGTGATGTACAACTACCGCCTTAGTCGTGCAAGGTCTGTACCCAGCGCTAAAGAACTCTGTCTTGTCCTCTAATCTCAATTGTGTCCTTTCTTCTTACTCTCACGCCTTCAGGGTAGATCAACTGAGGTGTGGCAAACAAATGTATTTTAGGCAGTTTCATATGCCATTTTCTCGTGCAAAGGTTGATGCAGCCAGGAAGACTCCTTGTAATCAGTTCAGCATCAATCTGAAATCTAGCCTTAGTTCTGCTTATGTTATGAAGTGCAAGTACTGAAGAGCACCACCCTCAGCGCATGCTTGTCTGAAGCGATGATTCCCTATTTATCAGAGTGATTACTACTTTAACAAAGCGAAAACTTTCCTATATAAGGAAATGTGCTAATAATTTTAACTAACGTATCTTTGCGCCTTGAATAGGCAGGTTATGGTAGATGTATACTGCTTGCAATTACTGTAAGTTTTCTGCTCTAGGGTACGCTACAACAGAAACGTGTCCCCGCAAGGGCGCCTGCGCAAGTAGGCGTTTGGTGTGTAGCGACACCACGGACCTGAGAAAAACGGGGGAGTTTCTACTCCCTCCCACGCCTAGCCGTGCGTGGCTTTGCCGTGTCCGGAGAAAAGGGGATCCTGGGGGTTGAGCTGACGCTGGGTGATTGGACCTTTGGCCCCCCGGCAGAGGCAACACACCCCTTTGGCCCCGGCTTCACGTAGACGGCACCCCTGGGCTGACCCACCCAGAGGAAATCGGCAGTCGCCTTTTCCTATCTCTCTCTCCCTACATCTTCGTCTTTTGTTCTCACTTTACATCTTTCCTGTATTCTCCTCACTTCATTTTACTTCCAATTTTTCCTGGTGGCAAGGGTTAACCTAGTGTAAATATCCAACCTTGGGTAGATAAATTAGGTTATAGCGGCCATGTACGGCTGGCGCTTGCACCTCCTTCGCGTCTCGCAGCGTCCCCTTGTTGGGCTCGGTGGTGGGTGGCTGGCATGGCCGCCGAATAAGCTATCAAAGTTATGGGAACCCCTAGCCCTCTCACAACTAATCGCCCCTCGAAGAGGTGGCGCACCGATGCAATTTTTGAATTTCTTCCGAACAAAAAAGATAACTTCCCAAAATACCACATTATCCACTGTGAAAGTACAGCAAAGAAAGCTAGAAGCATTTCACCTTTCCTTGTGTCGAAATGCCTTACAGAAACGCTGGGCGCAGGCTACAAGGCCACAAAGACCGCCAGTGGTGACCTGTTACTTGAAGTAAAAGACAACGCACAGTACCAGGGACTACACAAACTCACAGCATTTGGGTATCAGCCTATCACAATCACACCACATCGAACCATGAACACAGTGAAGGGTGTTGTACCAGATGGAGACCTGATGGACCTCTCTGAAGATGAACTTCTAACAGGCTGGAAAGAGGAAAATGTCATTCAGGTGCAGCGTATCAAAATAAGAAAAGAAAATAAGGAAATCCCAACGAAGCACATCATACTCACTTTCGCATCTAGCACCCTCCCCACTGAAATAGCAACAGGATATCTTAAGATGCCAGTTAGACCATACATACCCAACCCGCGGCGCTGCTTTAAGTGTCAGAGGTTCGGGCACGGCTCCCAGAGCTGCCGAGGACAGCTTACCTGCGCGAAATGCGGCACCAAAGGTCATACCGCTGACGATGACTGCCAGCTACAAGTCCACTGCGCAAACTGTGACGGTGACCATCCTGCATAATCCAGGTCATGCGTGGCCTGGAAAATGGAAAAAAAATTATTAATACAAAGTTTAAACTGAACATAAGCTTCCGTGAAGCGCGGCAGCGCGTTTCCCCGATTTTTTCTGGGAACACATCGTATGCCGAAGTGGTGCGAGGGGGGTCAGCACCACTTCGGTTTTCGGCAATGCCTTGGACCACGCCCAGCGTGCCGAGGCAAACGCCACAAGCCCCCATGGGGGGAGCAGCCTCGGCTGCCCCACCCTCCTTGAATACAGCCCCACCGAAGGCCCCTTTGAACCTTGGCAGCAGCCAGGGCACCACACAAACTAAAGAGGTCCCCTCGACCTCCAGCCCGGTGGGGTTTAAGGCTCCGTCTGTGACGACGAAGCCTACAACGAAAACAACATTATCTGTCGTCTCTCCTGAGGCGATGAACACATCAACTGCACCGGCGCAGACTGCGCCAAAGGAGCGGCGGGGTTCCATCGACCGCTCTAAAAAAGGCAAAATCGGTAATTACAGGGCCTTCTAAAGGCTCTGTGAGATAAGCCACTTCTCTCTTTAGACACCAGCCACACTCATTTTGTAGACACAGCACTTCTTTACTCCCATAATGGAGACACAAATTATACAATGGAACGTCAGAGGACTACTTCGAAACCTCGACGATGTCCAAGAACTTCTACACAAACATTCTCCAAAAGTGCTGTGTGTACAGGAGACACACTTAAAATCCAAGAATACAAACTTTTTGCGTCAATATGTTGTCTTCCGAAAGGACAGAGATGATGCTGTGGCGTCATCTGGTGGTGTAGCCATTATCGTTAATCGAGGAGTAGCATGTAGTCATCTACCACTAGTAACATCCCTAGAGGCAGTGGCTGTTCGAGCAGTTCTATTGAATAAGCTCGTCACCATCTGCTCTCTATACATACCGCCGCAACACCGCCTAGAAAAACATGATTTCCAGTCTTTAATAGATGAGTTACCAGAACCTTATCTGGTTCTAGGGGACCTGAATGCGCACAGCGGTTTATGGGGTGACTGTCGATGTGATGCACGAGGTCGTCTCATCGAACAGTTCCTCTTTTCATGAGGTGCTTGTCTGTTGAATAGGAAAGAGGCAACATATTGTTACGGAAAAGAAGAGACGCCGTAACGACGAGGCTGGGGATTAGATATATTCCAAACCAGCGGTAATGGCGTGCCCGGTTCACCAGCGATCGAGCGGAGACAACCCTTCGTCTTCCTCGTCAGGCACACAGGCGCGTCGCCCCCTAGAATATCAGTATACATGCATGTAGCATAACCCCCGGCGGCGCAAGCGCCGTCTCGGCGCATTTAGATGTCAACGTCACTAGGAGAGTTGTAGGACTTCAAGCGCGCAACATATACAATATCGGTAGCCTGTTGGGCACATGAAGGCAATGGGGTGGCAGGACCAATTTCATATGTTACAGGCGTAACCACACGGAGGACACGGTATGGGCCTGTGTAGCGAGTAAGCAGTTTTTCTGACAAGCCAACTTGACGGGTCGGAGACCAGAGCAGTACCAAAGAACCGGGTGGAAAGTGTACGTCGCGGTGTCGTTGGTCATACAAGCGCCGTTGCTTCTCTTGAGAGGTCAGAAGGCGAGTACGGGTGATTTCGCGTGCGTGAGCGGCCCGAGTGATAGCGTCCATGGCATATTCACTGGTCGGTACTCCAGGAGACGGTATGACGGTGTCTAGAGGCAATGTTGGTTCTCGGCCAAACAGCAGAAAAATGGAGAGTAACCGGCAGTGTCATGGCGCGAGGAATTGAAGGCAAATGTGACGTACGGCAACGCGAGATCCCAGTCGGTGTGGTTGGTAGAAACATACTTAGCGAGCATGTCCGTAAGAGTTCGATTTAGGCGCTCCGTGAGTCCATTGGTTTGCGGGTGGTATGACGTAGTCAGCTTGTGTCTCGTTTTACAGGACTGCAAGATGTCGGCTATGACCTTCGACAAAAAGGTGCGGCCACGATCTGTAAGCAGCTGCCGTGGGGCTCCGTGTTGCAAAATCACGTCCTTGAGGAGGAAGTCGGCGACATCTGTGGCGCAGCTTGTTGGGAGAGCTCGTGTGATGGCATAACGCGTGGCGTAGTCGGTGGCCACGGCTATCCACTTGTTACCCGAGGAAGACAAGGGAAAAGGGCCAAGTAGGTCCAAGCCAACGCGGAGGAACGGTTCTGACGGAATATCGAGTGGTTGAAGGCGTCCGGCGGGAAGTGTCGATGGCGTTTTGCGGCGCTTACATTTCTCACAAGCCGCAACGTACCTTCTGACTGAGCGTGCAAGCCCTGGCCAGTAGAAGCGTCGGCGTATTCGGTCGTAAGTGCGTGACACACCAAGGTGACCAGCAGTCGGAAGGTCATGAAGTTCATGTAGAACTTCCGAGCGAAGGTGTTTCGGAATGACAAGCAGCAGAGCCGGTCCATCCGGCTCAAAACTTTGGCGGTATAATACACCATCGTGGAGCACGAACGAGCGATAGGACTGACTGGAAGATAGTGATTCGAGGCTCTCAATGACAGCACGCAAGGACGCATCATAGCGCTGCTCGTCACCGATGCATGTCACTTGCGAAAGGGAAAAGACGCAAAACTCGGTGTCGGTGTCATGCATAGTGCTCGACTCAGCGACCGGGTAGCGCGACAGGCAGTCTGCGTCCTGATGTAGGCGTCCGGACTTGTACGTCACCGTAAATGTATTATACTCTTGGAGTCGCAGAGCCCAGCACCCGAGCCGGCCAGTAGGATCCTTCAGTGACGTAAGCCAACATAGCGCATGATGGTCAGTTATCACAGTGAAATTAGTGCCATATAAATATGGGCGGAACTTTGAGACTGCCCAAACAAGAGCAAGACATTCACGCTCCGTAATAGAATAGTTGCGCTCAGCAGCTGTGAGGAGGCGGCTAGCGTAGGCGACAACTCGGTGGTGTCCCCGTTGGCGCTGGGCTAACACGGCTCCGATTCCGTGACCACTAGCATCGGTTCGAACTTCCGTCGGAGCGAATGGGTTAAAGTGAGCCAATATGGGTGGAGTCGTCAGTAGCGTTATTGTGAGAAAAAGCAGCAGCTTGGTCGGTACCCCACGTAAATGTGACGTCTTTCTTTAGAAGGTCTGTGAGGGGTCGAGCGATGGTTGTGAAATCTTTCACAAACCTTTAAAATAGGAGCAAAGTCCTACGAAACTCCGGACGTCTTTGGCTGACTAGGGTACAGGAAAACTGGTGACTGCACGAATTTTCTCGGGGTCCGGCTGCACACCAGAGGCGTCGACAAGGTGGCCCAACACTGTAATTTGCCGGCGTCCGAAGCGGCACTTCGACGAGTTCAATTGGAGGCCTGCAGTGCGGAATATGTCGAGAATAGCTGACAAACGCTGAAGGTGGGTCTCAAATGTTGGGGAATATACAACGACATCATCAAGATAACAAAGACATGTTGACCATTTGAACCCTTGTAGCAGAGAGTCCATCATGCGCTCAAACGTGGCTGGGGCGTTGCATAGCCCAAATGGCATAACCTTGAACGGATATAGGCCGTCTGGAGTTACAAATGCAGTCTTCTCTTGGTCTTTTTCGTCGACAGCAATCTGCCAGTATCCGGAACGTAGGTCTATTGTGGAAAAGTATCGGGCGCCGTGGAGACAATCGAGAGCGTCATCGATGCGGGGTAAAGGGTAAACGTCCTTTTTTGTGATTCTATTCAGATGACGGTAATCCACGCAGAAGCGCCAGGTGCCATCTTTCTTTTCAACGAGCAACCGGGGGATGCCCATGGGCTCGAAGAGGGTTCAATAATTTCTTTGGCTAACATCTTGGTGACTTCTTGTTGAATTATTTTACGCTCGGTGGCAGACACCCGGTATGGTCGCCGATGAATGGGATGAGAATCACCTGTGTTAATGCGGTGCTTGACGAGTGAAGTCTGGCCGAGTGGACGGTGGTCGACGTCGAATATGTCGCGGTATGAAGCCAGGAGGCGGCATAGCGCGGTTGACTTCTCAGGTTTGAGGGTGTAGCCAATTCGATGAATGTGAGAGCTTTAGGTGGTATCCGGAAGAAGTCAGTGGTGCACAAGCTGTTCGGGGGTTCAGGGTCAGAATCCGGGAGAAGAGGAAGTTCTAGGCAGAGAGTACCGGCGGCACAATCGATGAGGGCAGAATGCGTCGATAGGAAGTCCATGCCGAAGATTAGGTTGTGGGGGCAATTTTCAAGGACCGTAAATAAAACGGGAACATGGCGGCCGGCAATAATAACACGAGCGGTACACATTCCAGTGATGGCCACAGTTCCACCATCAGCGACACGGAGGGCTTTAGTTGCTGCAGGCGTGAGGACTTTTTTGAGCAGGCGACACAGATTAGCACTCATTATAGACACTTGAGCTCCGGTATCGACTAACGCCGTCAAGGAAATACCGTCCACATACGCCTCAATTAAGTTCGTATCGGTGGGGAGCGTCAATGGAGGATTTGGATCATTCGCAAGCGATGCAGCACTACCTCCCGGAGCTGCATGATCTAGTTTTCCGTCCGAGAGGATCCACAGTTGACCGGCGACGGATAGCGGCGTGGTTGGGGCGATGGGGAACGGCGACGTTGTGGTGGCGGCGAACGAGCCGTGGAGCGGCTGTTGGGGATGTCGGAAGAAAGGTACACACGACTGGGCGAATACCGACGGGAGTCCTCGTATGGTCGATTAGAGGAAAATTGACTCCAGTTTGAGGGCGTCCAAGTGCTGCGGCAGTAGCGGGAGATATGGCCAACTCGGTGGCAGCGGAAGCAGATCGGCTTGTCGTCTGCAGTTCTCCATTCCGCCGGATTGCGGGATCGCGGAATAAAATGTAAGTCATGGCGTGGTGCATTTGTTGTCATTGGTCTGGAGATGGGTCGGGACACAGAGCAGGCCACAGGAAAACCAAGCTTTGCAATTTCCTGCCTCACGACGGCTTGAATAACGGAGACCGCCGGAGGCGTTTCTGCGGCGCCATGATCGAGCGGTTGTGGAGGAAATGGTGCCGGACTTGACGCCTCAAGCTCCCGTCGAACTATTCGTGTCACGCTGTCCTGCATGGGTGGTGCGGCACCGAGATCGGTGCAAGTGGATGTAACAGCCGTGTTTGGTAGCCGCGTAAATTGAGGCAGAACACGGCGGCTTTTGGCCATTTCGAAGCGACGGCATTCCTTGATAGTCGTATCTACGGTCATGACGTTATTGTAGACGAGCAAATTGAAGGCGTCGTCCGCGATGCCCTTAAGTATGTGGCCCACCTTGTCACTCTCTGTCATTTGTTCGTCGACTTTTCGGCACAACGCGAGCACATCCTGTATGTACGAGACATACGACTCTGTTGACGACTGCACACGAGTGGCGAGTTCTTTTCGCGCTTCCATTTGGCGACCGGACGGGTCCCCAAAGATGTCGCGTAGTCGCTCCTTGAAGGTATCCCAGCTGGTGAGCTCGGTCTCATGGGCGTCAAACCAGACCCGTGGGGTGCCGTCCAAGTAAAATATTACGTTGGCGAGCATCATGGTAGCGTCCCATCGGTGTGTGTGGCCAACACGCTCGTACATACGGAGCCAGTAGTCGACTTCGAGCCCAGGTTGTGCGGAGACTGTACCTGGATCACGGGGGGTGGGCATCGTCAGGTATGTAGTGGCTGGAGCTACAGATGGAGACGCTGAGAGGCTGTTGTCATTGGTAGCCATGGCCGGAGACTGAATGGTGCGGCCACTGCGAAGCTTCGTGGTGAAGACAGGGAACGTTCCACCTCCACCAAATATGTTACGGAAAAAAAGAGACGCCGTAACGACGAGGCTGGGGATTAGATATATTCCAAACCAGCGGTAATGGCGTGCCCGGTTCACCAGCGATCGAGCGGAGACAACCCTTCGTCTTCCTCGTCAGGCACACACGCGCGTCGCCCCCTAGAATATCAGTATACATGCATGTAGCAATATTATAACCTTGCAAACAATACTTACTCCTCCATAGACCTCAGTATCGCATCTCCTTCATTTGTACCATTACTTCAGTGGAATGTCATAAATAATCCATACGGAAGTGACCATTTTCCTTTAGTTTTGAGTACACAAATAATACATGAATGTCCGCCACATGTTCCCAAATGGCTGGTAAACAAAGCCGACTGGGAACAATTTCAAAAGATTACACACTTAAGTTGGACCGGCATATGCGGATTAGGCATAGATGAAGCTTCTCAGTACTTCACGGCTTTTCTTACTGACGCAGCAGCCAAGTGCATTCCACAAACATCTGGACTGCCTGGCAAAAGACACGTCCTGTCGTGGAACACTGAGTGTCAGAATGCGCGAAAGGAACAGAACAGGGCATGGAGGTTGCATTGTAACTCGCCGACAGCGGAAAACCTTGAGAGCTTTAAGAAAATAAAATCTCGAGGCATGAGAACGCGTCGGCAGGCCAGAAAAGAAAGCTGGCACAAGTTTTTATCAGGGATAAACTCATATACACAAGAGGCTAAAGTCTGGAACATTGTTCGTAGGGTAGCAGGAAGACAAGTACAGTCACTCCCACTCGTAAACACACAGGGTGACAGCCTGGAAGATCAAGCGAACTTCCTCGGTGCACACTACGAGCAGGTGTCTAGCTCGTCACACTACACTGAAGCTTTCCAAAGATACAAAGCAAAGATAGAAAAGCAGAAGCTAGAATTCAAGTGCACAAATTACGAGGCATACAACCAACCTTTAAACTTAGCTGAGCTACAAACATCACTAAACACTTGCAGTACTTCCGCTCCAGGCTACGACCGTGTCACATATGAAATGTTGAAAAACCTGCCGCTCAAAACGCGAAAAACTTTACTCTCTCTATACAATTCTATCTGGCTTTCAGGCACCATCCCTGCTTTCTGGAAAGAGGCTATTGTTATCCCTATTTTGAAACAGGGCAAGGACCCTTACTCAGTTTCAAGTTATAGGCCCATTGCACTAACCAGCTGTCTTTGTAAACTTTTTGAAAAAATGATAAACCGCCGACTTTTACATTTCCTTGAAACACACAATCTGCTCGACCAATTTCAGTGTGGGTTTCGAGAGGGTAGATCCACCACCTACCATCTGGTGCGTATCGAGGCACAGATCCGAGACGCTTTCATCCACAAACCATACTTCCTCTCAGTGTTTCTCGATATCGAGAAGGCCTACGACACAACATGGCGTTTTGCCATATTAAGAGACTTGTCTCACCTGGGTGTGCGCGGTAGAATGCTTTCCATAATCGAGAGTTACTTGTCCAATCGAAAATTCCGTGTCCGTGTGGGCAGTATTCTCTCGCAAACATTTGTGCAAGAAACGGGAGTACCGCAGCGTGGTGTACTTAGTTGTACACTTTTTATTATTAAAATGAATTCCTTGCACCTGCCCATCCCCCGCAACATGTTGTATTCCACATATGTCGATGACGTCCAGCTTGGCTTTAAGTCATGCAACCTAGCAATGTGTGAGCGGAGCGTTCAGTTAGGTTTAAACAAGGTCTCCAAATGGGCAGAGGAAAACGGATTCCAGCTGAACCCAGAAAAAAGCACGTGTTTCTTGTTTTCCCGAAAGAGAGGCATGCACTCAGAACCCGACATTGAACTGAACGGCCAACGTCTGTCTGTGAATGCGGAGCATGAATTTCTAGGCTTAATCTTGGACAACAAGTTGACCTTCGTACCACACATAAAGTATTTAAAAACAAAATGTTTAAAAGCCATGAATGTTAGAAAAGTGTTGTCACGTAATACGTGGGATAGTGACAGGAAATACTTCATGAACCTGTATAGAAGCCTCATTCGCACCCGCTTAGAATATGGGGCCATTGTTTATCAGTCTGCGACTCAAAGTGCTTTGAAGATGCTGGATCCCGTGCACAATTTGGGCATCCGCCTTTCTACGGGTGTTTTTCGCACCAGCCCCGTAGAACGCCTTTACGTTGAGTCAAATGAGTAGTCGCTTCATCTGCAAAGAACTTACATGTCGTTTGTATATTTCCTTAAGGTGAAAGCAAACAAGAGGCACCCCTCATACTCTACTAATAATGATTTGTCGAGCTCCATCCTGTTTCAAAACAGGCCTTCAATAAGGCAGCCTTTCTCAGTTTTTCTGAAGGGTCTAGCTGATGACACTGGAGTGTCACTCGAACACAGTTTAATGGCTCCTGTAGCATACCTGCCACCGGGGCAGTGGCTGACTATAGATTGCGATGTGTCTTTCCTAGAAGTTACTAAACGTGCGCCTATTGCCCATATTCGAACATACTTCCTGGAACTTCAACACAAATACACACGACCTGAGTTCTTTACAGATGCCTCTAAGTCTAACTCCTCTGTGTCCTACGCTGCTGTCGGCCCTTCCTTTTCGGATACTGGCCCTCTACGTCCAGGCACAAGTATCTTCACAGCGGAAACTTACGCGATACTTGTGGCAGCTAAACACATTAAACAATTACAAATACAAAAAGCAGTAATAATACAGACTCCCTCAGTGTGGTAACCGCTCTGCACAGTCTTAAAAAACAAAAAACCCTGTACTCGTTTCACTTTACTCCATTTTATGCACACTCACACACTCAACCAACATGTTGTAGTGTGCTGGGTGCCAGGGCACCGTGAGATTCAAGGCAACGTGATGGCGGATCAGCTTGCTGCATCCGTCCACGAAATCAGTGCCACTACATCCATATCGATCCCGGCCCTTGATCTTAAGCCGTCTCTCAAACGAAACCTCAGGGACTACTGGCAGAGCAAGTGGGATAGACACACACGAAACAAGCTACACGTTATCAATCCACACCTTGGCCATTGGCCACCAGTATCAAAATCACGTCACACAGAGGTAACATTAACGAGGCTCAGGATAGGACACACATACACGACACACTCATATCTTTTGTCCGGTGGCGATCCATCATTGTGTGACAGATGTGGTGAAGCACTAACAGTTCTTCACATTTTAATTCAGTGCAAAACGATTGGACACTCTAAAAAACAACACTTTCCATCACCCTGCCGACAACATATACCTCTACCCCTGCAATGTTCGTCGGTAGAGAACCGCTTTTTAGTCATAAAATCATTGTTAGCGTTTTTAAAAGAAATTCATAGCTTTCATGTCCTACACCCGGGCACTCCGTAGCACGACCTCTCCAGAGAGGTTTTCGCTGCGGTGGCTACACAATAAAGCACTTGCCTCACGGCCCTTGGACGCAAGGGTATGAACGAGTGAGGCACTTGTGCTAATGCCATACATGTCCACCATCGTTTTTATTATCATTAACTTTTGTCATCTATTCGCACCACACACACCTTTCATGGCATGGTCATGATTTTATTAATTGTATGTCTTTAATTGCATTACCGCGAGGAATTTTATGGCCCTTATACAGCCGCTAATCACAATCATTGTCCCCATCTCTTGTCCCATGAACTGGCGCTCTTTGGCCATCAACTGGCTCTTGCGCCAAAAACACCATATATTATCATTATCAACAGAAAAGTGTTTTTTTTACTGGCGCTGTGTGGAAAACGCCTTCGGAATTCTTGTCTCTCGCTGGCGGATCTACGAGAGGCAAATAAACTTGGAGCCGGAGAGTGTGGAGGCCGTTGTGAGAGCAACATGCGTGCTGCACAACTTCTTGTCATCCAACGCTGCATCAACGTAGTGCTCTCCTGGCTACGCAGATTTTCAAAGACACCTTTGGAAATGTGAGCGGTGGTGATTGGAGACAAGGACCGGGAAGCACTACAGTGTTTGGACTCAAAAAGCCAAAGGCCCGCAACTGCCCTAAAGTGGCCAACACAGTGTGGCAAGAGTTCATGAAGTATTTCAATGAAGAAGGCCAAGTGCCTTGGCAATGGAAGCTGCCCGGAGTTGCCCCGCGTCAACCTTGAATTAACAACTCATGCCTGTGCACCGACCGCTGAGAAATTCGACACAAACAGCCCTTTTCAGGGCTACCCTTCTTGGCAGTGAGGCCCTGCAGTGATGATCTCCTTCTTCACAACCCCTCTTAAATATATGTAGTGTTTTGCATTGGACTGTGATGACAGTGGGAACAGCTGCAGGCATACATAGCTGGTGCAAGCTTTTTGGGGTGGGTTTAAGTACACAGTTTCAGGACAAAACTTTATTGCACTTTTTCTTGAAAAACAATGACAAAGAAATACGGAATGGTTAACAATGCACAGCAGCAAATAGTAATAAAATAAAAAAAGACTAGTGAATGTGGGTATGGTCAACATTGCACAGCAGCACATAGGAATAAAATATGGATATAAATTGACTAATAAATATTATCACATTGTTAGTGTAAAATAGAAATATATTCACGCATCTACAACAAACACAATGCTCAGTTTACAACTCATTTAAGAAATGTGTATACACGTGTAAACTCGTAAGTTATACCTCATCCATAAAAGTTTCTTCAAATAAACACCTTATTGACTCATCACTGCATGGAAAAATTGCAGGCACTTGCTGAATGTCTTGGAACGAAACAGTTTGCAAATGTGTTAAGGTGCACAGATTATGCATACCACTAATATCTGCAATATCACAGTGCTGACAATATGACTACAAGAACTCCTACAATTACTAGTAATAAAGTGACACGTTGTGCAGCAGTAGAAGATGTCGTGGTGCATTACGCAGAGTATGAAACATTGTACCAACATATGACCACGCCACCGATGTTATCACAGAATGAGAAATAATGAATTTGTACTCTTAATAACAACCGACCGACTATGAAACTAAGGAATATAGGTGAGGTAGCATACGGCACAGTATATGAACATTACAACAGTTGACTGTTGAGCAAGTTGATGTCTTGAAGTACAAGCCATCGTGAGAGCTGAACTGTACAGGACACATGAGAAGGAACAGATGAGAACACTTGACGTACAAACCATCGTGAGAGCTGTTTTCATCTGTTCCTTCTCGTGTCCTGTGTAGTTGCATTCCCAAGATGGTTTGCATACTGTGCAATGTTCGTGTACTTGAAAGAACACCAGGTGGTTGAAATTTTCAGAGCCCTCCACTGCAGCGTCCTTCTATAATCATATCGTGATTTTGGGATTTTAACCCTAAATGCTACTATTATTTACTAGACAAGCATAGACTGCCGGGCGAGTTGGTAAAATTCTTGACTGAGGTGCACGAAAGAAATTGTAGCCAAAAGGAAGACACCTAGACAATGCACACTGTCTGTTTACTGTCTAGGTGTCTTCTTTTTGTGCTCCGATTTTTTTCGTGCACCTCAGTTGAGAAAAATGATACCGTTACAAAATAAGTGAGCAACAGAAAAAAACCTAATCAACTGGCTGTATTACAGTTACTGGGTTCATAAACTTGGTGACTGTCTGCAGTAACTGTAATTGCATAACATCTACGAGGTGCGGAGTCACACGTCTCAATTTTTCAGCCAAAAATGCGCCGAAGCGTTCATGTTCATCGGGCTTTTCTGTGATAAACTTCAACAGTCCTTCAAGTTGCTCATCATATTTGGAACGCTTCGGTTTTTTTTTTGGTGGTGGTGGTAGATCCCGAACTCTCATCCCGCCTTGCTGTTTGTGTGGTGGCAGTCTCCTGATTTCCAGGAAGCTCTCTCTCATCACACACGTCTTCAAGAATGCACTCTGGTGCCAGCACATCAGGTGCAGTCTCCCTGGAAGGCAGGGGTTCCACGTTCCCACTTGTCCTATAAGGTAATACATAGTATGTCTCTCAGTACAATTTTCAACATGCAACACCAGCTTTTGAGCTGAGACTCCTGTAAATATTTTATCTTCATTCACTGCCTTTGTTTAGAGTAAACTAATCTGCATGAGCGTTCGGCGTAAAAAAGTTTCGATTACAAACTTAAGGCCTCCCTTCCATTGTCTCTTTTAGAAAGAGGAGCCTACTAAAAAATGTCAATTAGTCGACTCGTCTATTCCATCGTCGACAGGCGCCCGCGCTCTTCAGTGCACGTGTCCGCTCCTTAAGGACACGCCTAAAGGTGTCTCGAAGGTTCTTCCATCTCGCCTTCACTTCAGCAACTGCGCGTAAATCGAGGAAAGTTGTACACCAAGCCAGCACACAATGGCCATGCAGCAGTTTTGGCGCGAACGTCGCTTGTACGCAGATTGCAAAACACAACTCACCAGTGGATCCCATCACTGTTGCAACTTGCCGCCAAGCCGCGTCAGTGACGGCGCGGGACTTGTAATTTCGGTCGCGTAGATCCCATAGCGGACGTTCCCGTTCGATCACATCAATGAGGCGCTCATTGTACGCGTTGCGCTCATCGCCGTTGGCCATGTTGTTGTGGTAATGGTGAGAGCATGCTTGAAAAGCACGTGGAAACAACCGGCAGTACGTCATTGATGTATAACCTTTTTCAGGTTTTTTTCTATTAGCTGCTTGAGCCCAGGCACTTCCGGGCAATGAGCGACGGTTTCTAAATCTGGAGAACCGAGAGATCGCGCGAAAACGAGCACGCGACACGTCGCGCGAACGCCCTGTTTCGTCGCTCATTGCATCGCTCGTCGCTGTCGAGTGCATTTTCGCGCTTATAAGGTTTGCTCTTACCTATCTATCTATCTATCTATCTATCTATCTATCTATCTATCTATCTATCTATCTATCTATCTATCTATCTATCTATCTATCTATCTATCTATCTATCTATCTATCTATCTATCTATCTATCTATCTATCTATCTATCTATCTATCTATCTATTTATTTATTTATCTATCTATCTATCTATCTATCTATCTATCTATCTATCTATCTATCTATCTATCTATCTATCTATCTATCTATCTATCTATCTATCTATCGATCTACCTATCTATCTATCTATCTATCTATCTATCTATCTATCTATCTATCTATCTATCTATCTATCTATCTATCTATCTATCTATCTATCTATCTATCTGTCTATCTATCTATCTATCTATCTATCTATCAATCTATCTATCTATCTATCTATCTCTCTATCTATCTATCTATCTATCTATCTATCTACCTATCTGTCTATCTATCTATCTATCTATCTATCTGTCTATCTATTTATCTATCTATCTATCTATCTATCTATCCTTCTATCTATCTATCTATTTATCTATCTATCTACCTATGTCTTGTCCTGAACATTTGTGCAGGAAACCGGAGTACCACAGGGTGGGGTACTGGGCTGCACGCTTCTTATTATAAAAATGAACTCTCTCCGTCTGTATATCCCTTATAACATATTTTACTCTGTCCAATCGTGTTCCCTCGGCATGTGTGAGCGACAGGTTCAGCTTCGCTATAAACAAAGTGTCCAAATGGGCTGACGAAAATGGGTTCAATATCAACCCACAAAAAAGCACATGTGGCCTGTTCGCACGGAAAAAGAGGCTTACGCCCTGATCCTCAGATATTCACGAAAGGCGAACGTCTGCCTGTAAGCACAGAACATAAGTTCCTAGGTATAATCTTGCAAGCGAAACTAACATTCCTACAACACATCAAACACCTTGAAAATAGATGCATTAAAACAATAAGTATCCCGAAGGTACTGTCACACACATCATGGGGCAGTGACAGAGAGTACCTCATGATCTGTGCAAAAGCCTGGTACGTTCACGTTTTGCCTATGGCGCAATAGTATATCATTAACCTCGCCATGTGAATTGAATATTCTGGATCCTGTTCATCATCCGGGCATCCGCCTCTCCACAGGTGTCCAATCGAACGAGCCTTGTAGAGATCCTTTACGCTGAGTCGAATGGGTGGTCACTCTGCCTGCAGAAGTCCTACTTGTCTTTTATTTATTATCTGGAAAGTGAACGGCGATAAGAAACACCCTACGCACTCCATAAATAATTATTTGTGTAGTTCTGCACTTTTTGAAACCGCCGCTCTATGCGGCAGCCTTACTCACTTCGCGTGAGGCGCCTAGCCGAGATAACAGGTGTGCCACCTTTTGAACAGTCTCTCATGACTCCTGCTGCACACCTATCGCCGTGGCAGTGGCAGGTGATAGAATGTGATGTATCCTTCGCGGAAGTGACGAAGCACGCACATATTGCACATAGTACATACATAATTCATAGAACCTAAACGCAAATACGCGTGCCTTGAATTTTTTACAGATGTCTCGAAGCCTCTCACTTCTGTGTCCTTTGCAGCTGTAGGCCCATTCTTTTCAGCTTCCAGTATTCTCCACCCACAAACAAGCATTTTCACCGCAGAAGCTCATGCTCTATCCGTGGCTGCCAAACATATTAAGGAGTTAAAACTAGGACTCGCGGTTATATACACGGACTCTCTGAGTGTCGTAACAGCTTTGAAAACTATAAAAAACGTAAATATGCTGGTGCTTGTATCGCTTTACTCGCTGTTATGCACGATCTACGCGCTCAAACGGCATGTTGTGGTGTGCTGAGTGCCAGGGCACCGCGATATTGCTAAAAACGTGGCCGCGGACCAGCTATCAAGTATCTGCGCACGACAACGCTGCCACCAACCCATCTTTTATGGTCCCTGCACTTGACATGAAGCACTTTCTAAAGCAAAACTTCAGAGCACATTGGCAGCGCCTATGGAGTAGGCGGACTAAAATAAACTACATGTTATTAAAGTCAACCTTGAAAATAGGTCACCAATATCAAAATCGCGCCACACAGAAATTACACTTACAAGGCTACGAAGAGACAACCACCTTTGTGTGATAGATGTGGTGAATCACTCACCGTCGACCACGTTCTCATTCAATGCAGTGAAATAGACTCTACTAGAAAAAAGCATTATCCGTAAGTTCCGTGAACACATTACACTTCATCCTGGGATGTTCATTGCCAAAGAACCACCGTTTAAATATCAGTCATTATTTGCGTTTTTAGATGAAATTCAAAGCTTCAGCATCATATACAAGAGAAATCCGTAGCATATCATCTCCGCAGAAGTTGTTGCTGCGGTAGCTACTCTGAGAAGCACCTGCCTCTCACCCTTTGGTTTTCAAAGGAGTTGAGGAGGCATTCGTGCTATTTTACAATCACTCACTTGTAAGATACCATGGTCACTTGTGATTCATCCCCCTCCTACATGAACTTCCGTATCACTGTCACAATTTTATAATTTATACACACAATTCACGCTCCTATACAGCACGTCATTTTAGGCCTTTAAGCAGCCGTAACAGACCCAGTCACCGCAATCATTGGTCATTGCTTACATCGCATCAAAGGCATAACCCTCTAGGGCCACCCATTGCCCTTGCGCCACAAAACTCCACTAATCATCACCAACCTATGTGGTGTGTCCATTGCATGTTGTGAGTGAACATAACGCCAAGATATCTATATGTTTGTGCCCAGGGAACTGCGGTGTTGTTGAAGGAGCATGCATGATGCGAAGAAAAATGGCTGTTCGTGAATGACAAAACGGGATACTATGATACAGTTGATAAAAAAATTTTAGTCTCGCTATTTTCTGTGGAAGCTAAACTTGGAAGGTTTGTCTAGGTAATCACTGCAGCGATGAGCTCAGTCCTTCTGTGTTCTTGGAAAAAATAAAGCGTGCTGCAAGACACTGCACTCGCTCGATCTGATTTATTAGTTAGCTGGCACGGATCCCACACTATTCCTGCATACTACAGGGTGGGTCGAACAGCCATAGTGTAAGCCTTAACCTTTACATCAAAAGATGCCTGTTTTAGTTTGCGTCGTAGCATTGCCAGTTTTCACTGAGCTGATCCACAAATGTTGGCCACATGCTCACTCCCACTTAAGTTATGTGTGATAGTAACACGTAAGTACTTCATCTTCATTGCCCGCTAAATTTCCGTACTCCCGATTTTGTGAGTAAATTGGGATGGTGATTGCTTTATGATACACTCATGCAGATTCTTTTTTCGAAGTTAATTTGCATGTCATATGCTACACACCAATCGTACATTTTATTTATGATTCATTTAGGAATGCTTGTTCATGGGTACTCTTAACCTGACAAAATAGCCAACAGTCGTCTGCAAAGATGCCAACTTCAATCTGTGGATCCACATTTGCAGCAATGTTATTCACATAAAGAAAAAATAACAGGGGCCCTATCACAGAACCTTGGGGCATTCCAGAGGTGACAGGCAAACAGTTGAGCCGAGTATTCATCGCCGATTGCCACGAATTGGCGCCTATTACACAAATACGCCTCTATCCTATTTATGACCATTCATATCTTCTGTCCGGTGGTGACCAGCTCTGCTGTGAAAAATGTGGTGAACCGCTTGCGATTCTCCACACCATTGTCAATTGCAGTGGGTTAGATGGTATCAGAAAAAAATTTGTCTTGGCGACAGCAGCTTTCCCTGCACCCTTTTATGTTCATCGGTAACAATACGTTGTGTAAACAAGAATCATTGTTCTCATTTTTAAAAGAAGTACATAAATTTAACTCCATATTGCGAGATGAATGTTATAAACAGCACCCTGCCTGGCAGCCCTTGCGTTCCATGGAACTGATGGAGCGAACGTGATAATGCCATGTCAGCACCAAAGTTTTTCTTATTTTCATTTTGTTACTACGAGAATCGCCATAAGTTTTTAGTGAAATAGCTCACCTCACCCACATGGCTTCAATACTTATCCGTTTCAACCCCCTTGAAGGGGTCCTCCGACACTATTCGACCCTCCATGTTTTATTCGTGGGTGTATGTAGAGTAAAATACAAACATACTAATGCAGCAAAGACGGCGGTGATAACGGCACGTAGTCTGAAGTTATTCGACTCAGAAAATTCAAAACACAAGAGAAAAAAAACGCCGACTTTCAAATCGATTTTTGCGGGGTCACTTAACCTGATTTCCCTCACCCATAACGTCGGAAGGCTGCCCAAATGAAATAAGTTAGAAGCGCCTACCTAGGAGAAGGTCACACCCCACTGTTCCTTGTTTTTTTTTTTCAAAGTATGCCTGACGCCCGGCTTGCCAGAACGTGAGCGGGAGCTACTGTGTGAAAGCGAGGCATATTCTACAGTTTTTTTTTCAACATTCCGAGTCGCTCCCTCCTCTTATTCCGAGAAAGGAACTTGCGGAACGACCAGGACAGCAAAGTAACGCGGACCGTGCGTTGTTCGATGGCCCGCCCGACGAACAACAATTAATCATGCACTGCACCCCTTCAACAACGCACGTGCGAAAGGAGACAGCTCGCAAATTCCCAAAAGCAAGAGGAGGGAAGAAAGAGAGAGAGGTCTACTATATAGACATCCCACCCGGGCAAGCCAGAAATCAAGTGGCGAAATGACAGCCAGTGTCTCTGTCGTTCTTTGTGGCTGCCGTGATGTTTTTTTTTGTAACTGCGTCTGTTCAGGGTTCGATGAAAAAGCACAGAGACAAAAAATGAAATAGATCAGTAACCTTAGTTTTCATCCTGCACCACGATCGCTTCTAACGTTACATTTATCAACTCATACGGCGGCAACCTTCCAGCGCCATCTCCGCCCACAAAGTTCGGACGATCGCCACTACGTGGTCTTGCGGTCGGCAGCGATGTTCAAGCCACACGGGTTCGTGGGAGAAGAAATTGACGTAAGCACAAGGCCCCAGCTAAGTCAGACATAAGCTACATTAACATGCAGGGTGGCAGGAATAGGTTAAAGCGGGAAGAGATAGAAGAGCAGTTAGGGCAGGAGGACCTGATAATATATAGGGTTGTAGAGACAAATCTTCAGGACATGGAGCAACCACCTTGCAATCCGGAGTACGTATAGGAATATTGCAATAGAAAAGATGGCAGCCAAAAGGGGGGTGCCAAGCCATACACAAAAGAATGGTCCTTTCGAAAAGTTAATTAGAGCGCGAAAATATGACACAATCACTCACACACGCACACACCCATGCATCAAACACACAGCGCTCACTTCCAACTGATTTATTCATAGCTCGAAGGCTTGAATATATACAGGACACATTGTGCGCACACACACCAAAGAAGGCCAACAGCATACATTATCAAAACGTACAGTTAATCAATGTCATCGCCTTAGAGCGATAAACTGAAGTTCGTTTGGTAACAACGAAATTGAAGGAGCGCTTACACAGTTATCTTTATTTTTTTCAATGAAAAAGGCTTCTAACACTTCACGTGCAGTTTTACTTGCGCTCTAACTAACTTTTCGAAATGATCTACCAACTATCCCAACAACACGTTCTCTTAGAATACAAAAGTATGGGTTGGCAAAGAGTTATGCCGGAATGCGTGGAACATTTATGGCTAAAAGGGAAAGTAGCTGGGCAGATAACACTCGTTCGTTTGATGCACTTGTGGACGGGAATAAAGGCCAGAGAGTAAAACCAAGCAATGCTGGAGTGTACAACAAACGACATTGAGGAATCAGGAGGGGAATGCGACATAATTATACTAGGCGATATGAATGCGCACATAGAAGATATAGAAGGGTTTACTGACCCAACATGCAAAATCATCACCGATATGTGTGAAAGGCATGATTTGATCATTTGCATCAGTACTGAGAAGTGTGAAGGGCAAATAACATGGGAGGTAGGGAGGCGGCAGTCGACTATGGATTATGCACTGATGTCACATAGGATGTATGATAGGCTCAGGGCAATGTACATCGATGAAAGTGGCTCCAGAAGTCAGGGTAGCGATCACAAACGCATCATGCTAAGAAAGCAATGAAAGTGGGAAGGAGACAAGATGAGCAACTACAGAAGAATTTATATTCAGGAAGGCAAATAGAAATAGCTACTAAACAAACTGAGAAATTAATCACTGAGGATAATAAAACAGTGTGGGCATACACGAATATAATTAGACTAAACTAGAGCTTGCTAAGGCACGTGACAAGTCACCCTGGAAAAGCAGACACGATGATGGTGCAGAGTTTTTTAAAGCACTGGGGTTTAGAGAGAGCGAGGGCAAAATGTACTTTAGGCGAATAGGAATAACTAGAAAGAGGTTATGTGATTGGTGGGTAAAATCAAGACACGAGTGAAAATAAATCTATTAACTGCAAAGTACCAGTCCTCAACTTCACTATTTAAAGAAAAAAAAAAGATAAACCTAGTTGTTTGTTCCCTAAGTGTAGTTGTTGGGCCTACGCTGCCTCATCGCCGGAAAGTCAGTCGGTCGACCTAAATTTCTTTTTTTTGTTATCATAAGGACATCTTAATATTGAAACTAAACCACATCTTGTTCCCAGGCCTTCCAGCAATGTCACATCATGCAATCAATTTGTGTATTCGGTTCCTAAATGCAATCTTGATGTGTATGCGTATTCCTTTTTTCCACGAACGATAAAGGAGTGGAATCAGTTGCCGGTACCAGTAATGAATTCGAAGAACATAAAAAGCTTTGAACACTGCATAAAATATGTCGTGAACATTTAGTGTTGCTATAGTATTGTACATACATTGCCGTGTTGTTCGAAAATACATCGCGCAGTTACTTCATATTGCATACTATACCACCATCACAATATATGTGTGCGCGTTTTTATAAACAGCGTTTAAATATTTTTTGTTTGTGTATTTAAAAAATTGCCTTCTATACAATCATTGTACTTGTTTTTGTTTTTGTTTACTGTACCCACCCTCTTACGGCCATAACGGCCAACAGTATTTGGAAATAAATAAAGTATTACGGCTAGGTGGCGTGAGCCGCCGCCCGATCTAAAGGATACAGCCATATCAATTCATCTATCCATCTATGTTGTAACTTTATTGCGTGATTAAAATAGTAAATCATACGACATCCGCGCTTAAAGCAATGCTTAAAATACCTCCAGCTATTGGTCTACGCAAACTATAAGTAAAAAAAACAGGCGCTTCAATAGCGTTGAAGGGCCCCTTAAAATGAGAAATTTTTGGCCTCTATACAGTCATGTATCATTATCGTAGTCGACACACTTCACATACCATCGTTAAATCACGGATCGTTGCCAATCTCTCATTCTTTCCATGGCACAGTTTGGCCAAGCATTATCTTCGCGCTATCGAAACATACATATCGCCGTCATGAATTTTCAAATTTGTAATTTGTAATTTACAACCTTCAGTACTGTAAAGCTTCATAAGATTTTGCAAGACCAATCAATTTTTGTCTACTCAATTCTTGGCCACTCAATTTTTGAGTATCAGCCACAAGAGAAGGCGTAGAAGAATGGAATGGAATGAAAAAAACTTTATTTCAGTCCTGCAGGACGCGCTTAGCGCGTAGCGGGCGTCTCCCACGTAGGGAGATGCCGCTTCGTGGGCCTGCTGGACGCCCCATTGCTGGTCGGTGAGAAGTGAGCTCCTGAGGGACCTCTCTCACTTGCTTGAGGTAGAGTCGGGAGGAGTTGTTCTACACTCCCAGAGCATGTGTGCGAGTGTCGCGGTGTGTCCACATGATGGGCATGTGTCGCTGAGGTATGCATCGGGATAATAAACGTGAAGCGTGGCAAGGTTTGGGTAGGTGTGCGTCAGTAATAGGCGTAGGATTAATGCCTGTGGTCGGTTAAGTTTCGGATGCGGGGGTGGAAAAATGCGGCATTCAAGGTGAAAGTGCTTTGTAATTTCATTGTACGTAATTGGGGCGTCCCGATTGGTATCTAACCCAGCAAGATGAGGTTGCCCTGTGGCAGTGTGGTCGTTAAGTGCGCACGTTGCATGATTGGCGATCTCGTTGAGATTGGATAGGGCACCCGGCACCTGGCCAAGATGGGCGGGGAACCAGATGACTGTGTGGTGCTTCAGGGCACTCGGGTCTAAGAACAAGCTAAGAACAGGCTGATCCCCCTTGTGGGTAGCTGCCAATCATCCAAGGAGCATGATCATGATAATCCTTTTGTCAACTTGAAAAGTGCTAGATAGAGGACGAAGAAGAGGAGGTCGTCGGTTATGGGGTGGCGGACCATGTGAATGACACAGGCGACAACCGTCTGACCAAGCCTGATCTGCAGCCGATACCAGGTATGGGCTATACCTTACACGCTATGGTTCTTCACTGTTCCCTAAAACTGTTAATATTGGTTTGCGCGCGTCGCTATTTAGACGGTGCCTAGCGCTAAAGGAAAGAGAACGCCTGCACACACTGATTCGAGGAATTTCTCCCTAAGCCAACATCTCGCAAAGAGCACTTGCGTACGCGAACACGAGATTCGTTTACTCCAGAAACATGTCTTGCATGACCATTGCAGACAATTGGCTTTGCAGGAAGCTGTATAGTCCCAGCTTCTTTGATGCCATAAAATACCGAACTAAATAATTTTGAATTTTTATCCTTTCATACATCTGCTTTTCCATTTATTCAAAAAGAAGTATGTGAACATAAACTGAGAACTTGACGAGGAGCTGCGTGAAAGAATCGCACCGTGTGTGGAGGTAGATATCCTCATAGCCATGTAACGATATAAGCCGCCATGCAGACGCGACAAATGACTGTGAACTTGCTAGTTATTAGTTTTGACGCCGAATGCCAGGTAGGCTTCACAACAACCATTACCTAGTGTTCGTGCTGGATAAAAGTGTCCAAAAGTACGCACCTTAACTGCTAACTAGAGCTCACTCTTGCTAATACGCATATTAGGTACATTTTGGTAGCGCTAGCGATTTCCCACGTGCTCATACCATACTCTTGTGGATGCTAGGAAGTGTTTGTTTGCTGCAGATGCGTCCGCACTATAAAATATTTTAATGAAATCGCCACTCATGTGATTTTGATTTTCGCTTTAGGATTGAGTAATAAATGTTTCCATCCTTCCGAACAAACGCCATAATTTATACGGTTGTGAATTGGTCGTTCCCGATCGCTTAGCATGTATGCATTAGTTTTCGTATCCTGGCCCCCGCGATTACTTTGGTCAGCGCGCAGCCAGAGCAAATCGCGGAGGCCGTGTTTAAAACGAGAAAATATTGGCATCAGACAAGTGCACTTGCACATTTTGCTCTCCGAAGTTTTGCATACCTTCCACCTGCAACGTTGGACCTGGAACACGAAATGGAGCATATGAGTGTCAATCATTAAATCAATCAACAAATCAATCATTCAAACAATAAGGTCAGCTAAGTTTTCCCGTTATTAAGACAATCCACGGGAAACTTTAATTGTAGCTCCTTTCTCTGGCAGGCCCCGGTGGCTGCCGGCACTCGGCGGACGCGCAAGCGCGGCTTCAGAACTGCACCAGGCAATGGTTTTGGTCGCTGGAATCCTGGCCGCCTGGCTAGCGCTGGCTTCATGGTGTCGCGCCACGAGTATCGACGCCCAAGGACAGAGGCGTAAGCGAGAAAACTCTCCTGCACAGCGAAGGTGGCTACATGGGCTTCTCGGCAGCACAGCCTATCTTTGTCGAAAAGAAGTAGCATATGATGCATAAATTATCAGTAATATGTCCTATATCTTATAGTGTAGCGAAATACAAGCAAAACGCCAGTCTAGGAAAAAGGCACACAACTTTAAAATGAAGTTTCGACTTCTCTTAAGTCGAGACATTTTCTTGGGCCTATTTCTTTTTTTCTATTTTATGACACTGTCCGTAACTAGGGGAAGTTATGTCCGACTCTTGAATATTTGTGGTAGAAGCAGATATGAAAAATTGTTCTTAACAAATCGACTCTCTGGCTCGCGCAACAATTCCAAATAAAAAACTCATTATTATAGGTTTCCAACCTACTATTAACGAGGAAACCGTTTTTTGTTCTCGCTTGCCTTTTCAAACAATGCCTTGTTTTCCAGGCTGGTCAACTGTTGCAAACATTCGTCATCACACGAGCTTTTAAAGTTTTTTGTTCTACTGACACCATGGCACAAACAGTGATATATGCTACAGTTTTTTTTGTTCTGAGACGAATGTTCGAAAGTTGAAATGATTTTCAAAACAGAAAATGGCGTTTTAATATGTTGCGCCGTGATCGTTCTCCTTATTACTCTGTTTGAATCTTCACGAATACCAAACTTCGCTACAGCCGTTATCACAAAGGCTGTCGCGTTTTCGGTTTCCGCATATCACCGTGTTGGAAAAGCTGTCGGGCATTGCTAAAACTCAGGATGAGCTTCGGAAAAAGCTGGACGACGTGATTACTAAAACTAATGTAATTGAAAAGCGCCTTACTACACTAGAGGAAACAGAAAAGAAGTTCGCTGACAAACTAGACGACTTAGAAAACAGAAGCCGGAGAACAAACTTGGTATTCTTTGGAATACCAGATAGTCATCCAAAGGAAACTTGGGAAGAATCCGAAAATCTAGTTAAGTCTGTCTGTACGGATGTATTAAAGCTGGAAAATATAGCAATAGAAAGGGCTCATCGTCTCGGGGCCTACAAAACAGAAAGAATTCGTCCAATAATTGCTAGCTTTTCAGGGTCGAAATCAAGAGAATCTGTTCTGCGAAATGCATACAGATTCAAGGGGACGTCATACAGCGTATCAGAAGACTTCAGCAAGGCAGTTCAAGAAAAACGCCGGCAGCTTTGGAAGTACAGTAAAGAAAAACAGCTCGACAAGAAAAATCGTGTACATTTAAGTTACGATAAGCTGGTAATCAATGGACAAGCATTTGCCTGGGATACTGACATGCACCAACCAGTTCCTCTTCGGGCGCATGCTCAGATATTGGGGCGGAAATGACATGATCATTCTAGCTTAAGAACAAATGGGAAATATACCATCACAAAAAGCTTTACACCAGTATTGTTGGTGGTCAATTGTCGAAGCCTAAAAAACAAAATTGATGAGTTTACAATCTTACTTGAAACGGTGAAAGCGCAAATCGTTATGGGTACCGAATCATGGCTTGACGACACAGTATTGGATGTAGAAATATTTCCGCCAGGTTTTACAGTGTACCGTAAAGATAGAAACAGGCATGGTGGTGGCGTGTTTCTTTTAATTTCAAGTAGCCTTGCCAGCGAAGAAGTTGTTTTTGATAATGAAACTGAATCAGTATGGTGCCGCGTCCAATTTCCCCAGGGAAACAACATCGTTTTTGGATCGTTTTACCGCCCACCTGACCACAACAATGAATCTTTGATTCAACTTTCCGACATACTATCACAAATATCTCACTGCGTAATACTGGGAGGGGATTTCAATCTGCCCGATATGAAATGGGATTCCGACTGTGTAGCCCCACAAAAAAATCGAAATTATTCTGCCTTTTCAGAACTAATGAGCGTCTATGGGCTACAACAATATGTGAACGAACCAACTCGGTTTAACGCTTTACTAGATCTTTTACTAAGCAATGACGAAAATGTTATTGTTCACACAAATGTATGTCCAGGAATTAGTGATCATAGTTGCGTTGTTGCAGAGTTAAACGTTTCTGGAATACCTGCGTGTAAGCAAACCCCTCGAAATGTTTTCATGTACGACAGAGGGGACTTTAATGCCATTTCCGAAGAGCTGGTCTTGTATTATCCCACTTTTTTATGCATATCGGAGTCATGCGGCATGGATGAATTGTGGCAAATTTTCCGTGACAAGGTTACAGAGCTGGTGAATATGTACGTACCTCAGAGGTGTCTAAGATGCAGAAAGAGGCACAAACCCTGGTTCAACTCTGAGATACGCAAACTTGTTAGAAAAGCAGCGAATGCCCATAAAAGGTTTCTTAAAAAGAGAACAGCACTAAATAAAACAAAGCTCAAAAGTGTAAACAAAGAGCTTAAGTTAAAACTAAAACAGGTAAAGCGTGTCTTCTTTGACAAGCTAAACACAGACTTGAAGTGTAATCCAAAATTCTTTTGGAAGTATGTCAAGAGCAACAGAAAAGACGACACAGCTATCCCTGACCTTTTAACCCAGGAAAAAACTATAACGGATGACTTGGAGAAAGCTGAAGCATTTAACGCCTATTTTCAGTCAGTGTTTTCAAAAAGAACTGAACACTCTCCAATGCTACCTTCAAAAAATATTGGTAATGAAATGGCGGAAATTGAAATCGATTACGCTGGTTTGGATAGTCTGCTGCGTACTCTGGACACCTCTAAGGCTACAGGGCCTGACGGTATATCATCTCATGTACTTGTACAAAATTATCGTCCCATATCCTTAATTTCAACCTGTTGCAAATTATTAGAACATGTTATTTATAGCGCATTGTTCAAATATCTCGAATCTACTCATTTTTTTGCCCGCTCCCAGCATGGATTTCGGCAGGGTCGTTCATGCGTCACACAACTAACTGAATTTCAGCATGACGTACTGACTGCGCTTGACCGTAACAACATTGTTGATGCATTATTTCTCGATTTTCGCAAGGCATTTGATACGGTCCCACATAATCTGTTAGATATTAAACTGGCTTCACTGAATATTAATGCTAAGCTGCAAACCTGGCTACGGAATTACTTAAGTGGTCGTAAACAGTGTGTTGTTTTAAATTCTAAAACGTCTTCATATGTAAACGTGACTTCAGGCGTGCCACAAGGTAGCGTTCTAGGTCCGCTGTTATTTTTGGTTTATATAAATGATATAGCATATAACATAAAATCTTGCATAAAATTATTCGCAGACGACTGCGTCATCTACCGTCACATTACTTCAATCACAGACACTGAATTATTGCAAGATGACTTAAACACGGTAACACATTGGTGCTCCACGTGGAATATGTGCTTAAATATCTCGAAGTGCAACCACATCAGCTTTGCAAAGAACATTTCAAAAATCCAGTGCACATACAGTATTAATGGCGAGGCAGTCAAAAAAGTGCCCGAGTGTAAATATTTAGGAATTTACTTGACAGAATCATTCCATTGGAACAGACACATAGACCAAATGATCTCAAAGGCTAGTAGAACGTTGTTTTTTATTCGTAGAAACTTTCACTGTGCAACAAAAGAGGTGAAAGAAACTCTTTACTTCCTTCTTGTCAGGTCTATACTTGAATATGCTTGTGTTATCTGGGACCCGGCTCAAAAGTATCTTGCAAAAACAATAGAAAAAGTCCAAAACCAGGCAGCCCGTTTCGTCAGCAACAACTACGACCCATTCGCTAGTATGTCAGAAATAAAGGCCATATTAGGCTGGGAAACTCTAAAATCTAGAAGACGGAAACTTCGATTAAAACTTCTGCATAGCATATATTATAACCTAACAGGAATTAATAAGTCTGAATACCTACTAGCACCAACATATCGTTCCACAAGATGCCAACACTCACATAAAATACAAGAATACGCATACAAAACCACTACTTTTGCCAACTCCTTCTTTTTAAAAACAATTAGAGACTGGAATGAACTTCCCGAAGGTATAGTGAACTTGAGTGACAACAGCGCTTTTTTCTCATCGTTGTGAAATTGTGACATAGGTACTTCTCTTTTGGTACCTGTTGTCATGTGCAATATTGTACTAAAATATTTTTTATTTTTATATGTTGTTATAATTGAATTTTTCACTATGTTTGGCGTCTTATCGCAGAAATGTTTTCTATGACTTCTTATGTATACCCCCCTGCAGTAATGCCACTACGGCGTTGCAGGAACTATGTAAATAAATAAATAAATAAATATGAATGCCACTAAAAAGTGAAGCGTCGTCAACTAAACTTCGTTTTATGTTCGCTAAAACCAAATATTCGCTAATCAGTGATGTTTGTAACGAGCTTCAGCTGTAGTTAGACCACTTTTTAAATCTTCGTTGTTGGGTGGCAAAGAAGTCTTAAAGCAAAAAGAAGTGTTATCATAAAACTTGGATATCACAAATATATATTTGCTTGCGATCTAGGTATAGAAGTTACGTTTGACTAGAGCGCCCTTTCAAAGATATTTTTATTTTGTCACATTGACTAGTGAAGATGCAACATGCTTTGTGAATTAGTGCAAGTGTATAGAAAATTTGCTTTGTACGTAGTTTTTCTCCTGTGTGCTGTCTGTCTTTGCCTTCGTTACCCCTACGATATACATCAAGATTCTTTACAGTGAAACTGTCCCGAATGCGCGCTGACTTGCAAGCGCACGGGAGTGCCCCTCTTGATAATTTACCTCCTCTCTACCTTCGCTCGAGGCAGCGGAAAATACCTGCGACGAGACGAAGTTAACAGCCAGCCTAAGGCAGTGCGACGCCAAGGTCCATTCTACCAGCGTGCATGGCAGTGACCTTAGCGTGGTCTCGGACTGTTCGTAAGTGCAATTATTAATCTTGATTTCTGGGTAACGGCAAGTATGCCGTGTGGCAGATATTTTCAGGGCCCTATTTAGCGGCATGTTCTACTATGATAACGTTGTTTCGGCATGTAAAAAAGCGAAAATTCGGCACATCCCATGCACCTTGGGAATCGACATTATGTGAAGCATGAGGACGAAAGCTAAGCGTGATGAGCCTTTTTTTTATTCAGTGACGCGTTTTGAAATGACGTTAAATATATGTGCAAGTGTTGCACGCACAGCCTTGTCTTGAACACTCGCCGATATTTATATAACGAGTTGTTTGCAATCGCGCAACGGTGTCGACAGAAGCACGAGTATTAGCAACACCAGAAGAGATAATCTGATATGAAGCACTGGTGCTTGCGAAGATGGTAATCCTGGGTTATGCTACATGAATGAACTTCTGTGGATAGCGCTTAACCTCAATTAAATTAACCAGACGTGGCGGCTGTATTATAGGAGAACACATGCAATGTTTACAAAATCGGACAGGCCTAACATGGCAACAGCAATTGACGTTTTATGAACGTTGTAATCTATTTGAGAAGTAGTTCCCACACTTGGCGTAGCTCTGCGGTAAAAATGCTTCATTGCCACGCAGAAGGCTTGGGTTCGATTCTAGCTGGGGTCCTGAAATTTATTCTTTGCATCCCTTTTGTCAACGCTGCTGATGTCGTCATTTTCGTAACGCGCACGCATTATAATTACTGATGCGCGTTCTCACTGCTCCTGAGTGGATACTAAATTTCAATCGCCTGTGACGCACACGCGCATACGAGCACCACGTACCCGCTCCGGGGGCCACTGTTTTTTGTAAATTGTGTACTGACGTGCACGACGGAAATGTGACAGTATTGGTGTCTTGACCAGTGCATCATATTCGTGAAACCGTTTTACCCACCCATACTAATTTTGTTCACGCTAAGCATAAGTCAGCGAAACTGACGGAGATGACTCATACTCACTCATGAAATATATTTTACGCTTAGGACTTAGTCGGGCTCAGACTCACCAAAGTGTAAAGCTTGGTAGCACAAAGTTGACGTGGACAGGAAGTAGCACAAAGAACTAACCGAACTCGCAACTAAGCTTTATTCAGTAACTCCTTAAATATATATAGACCGCCAGGTAGCGCACGCTGGCGCAATGCACATCACATTTGACAACGCTCATCCTAATCGCCAGAGCAAATATATTTGGTATGTCAGCCAAGTTTTTAATAACAGTTTTTCTTAATGTACAGCACAACAGAAGTGTCACTAATACAATAACATTGTTTCTTTGTAATGTGATAAAACTTTATTAGTTCCCTCGCCAGAACATGCCCACTTCTGCCCAGAATTCTGATTCTAGGCAGTACTGGTTCACACGCACATGTCTTGCAAATGCAGAGGCAGATGAAACGTCATAATATCTTTGACGAATCGCTCGTGTTACCGGGCCAGATCGTTGACACGACGACTGTTCCGTCCGATATGAATCTTTCCCCAAGTGAGGGGAATTTCTTACGCAAGGCCCACGGCGCATGTCGCGTAGGGTTGTACGCGCTTTTTTTCTGCATGGCGATTCTTTAAGTGGTTCTGAGACGCGAAGACATATCCCAGCCAGTTTGTGACACAGAAAAAACTACAGGCATATTTTACCTATTAGCCGCATTTTTTTTTTTAAATTGTGTGCCACTTTGTGCTCGTATGGCACCACATCCGGCCTTTTTTCTGCACAATCAGAGACAGGCCTCTTCTTGTCCTCCAATTCTTGAAGGAATGTTTCGCACACTGCAATCAAGTTCGAGCAGGGGAACCCAGCTGCCTGTAAGCGCCGAATCAAGCCATTAAATCTTTCTTGAGCCGAGGGAACGGAGCACTTAGTCAGCATCGTTTCAAGGCATTGTGACGCAATAGCTCGTTTTACAACATTGCTGTTAGCGGATTCAAAAAGTAAAAGCTATTTTTGCGCTTACGGAGAATGCTACTAGCAAATATGCTGCCCCCTTAAAATAACAGTAATATCTAAAAACCGCAAGTGTCATTGATAGAAAATTCAGGGGTAATGTTTAAGCCCTTTTCATCTCGTCTAAACAGACTTAATATATCCTCATCAGCACTAGCATTGGTATAAAAGTGGTTAGTACATAAAGTCACGGAAATGTCATGTACATGCCTGAAAACTCGTAGCACTTTGTCGCTGTCCAAAAGGTTATTCAAGACATGATCAACAGCCGGTAAAATTACTGCAAAGAAGTGGGACAACACAAGAACCTATACAAATTTTCTTTCGTTTGATGAAAATACCGCTGTCAGAGGCAACATAAAATGATTGGTAGTACTCTTGTAAAATCATAAAGTTATCTACCGAAATGTCGGACGAATTCTGAAAAGCTACACCCCAAAAATATTGTCTCAGCTAGACTCACCAGGATTCACACAAGCAAAAATTTTGTTTAGCCCGACTCACTGGGACTCAGCTCGCCAAAACATTACTCAGCAGAAGTCACTCCAACTCAGACTCACAGCATAATCTGAGTCCGAGTCCGATTGAGTCCGCTCATGAGTGTGTTAGTCAAGAGTGATCTTTTCCGACCCTGATGTCAATGCTTCATAACACCAATATCTCACGTAAGTGGTGCTTTTCTTGTTGCCTTTCGATATTGTATACCTTCAAATACGAGTTATGAGTGCTTTTAAACCTGTAAAGCCACTTCTATTGAAAGGAAGAAATAAATATTTAACAAGCACTTCATTGGAAGAGTTGGTGGCGTGAGGGGGAGTTCAGGATCCCCCTCCTCACGTCATTTGTGCGTCTGATCATGAAAATTGGAACCGTACGTTTCACTTGATAGAAATACGTGCGTGTAAACGTGAGTATAAATGTGGTCATAGGTAAGGCTGATCGTAAAGATGAGGATGAGTATATATGGCTATAGGTTGGCAGAGCAAAGTGAAAATCACTCAGACTCACTCAAGAAATAAATCTTGCACTTTGAACTCACTCGGACTCCAAATCGCCAAACTTTTCCTGAGCAAAACTCACTCGAGCTTACAATCACGAAAATTTTCACCAACTGGACTCACTCGGACTTAGTATCACCAAATTAGTACTGACCCGTACTCACTCAGACTCACAGTCAAGGCTCAATTTGAGTCCGAATGAGTCGACTTATGAGGGAGTTCACCGACTATAACGCCTAGTTAAGGGGGTAATTACGAGAGCACCCAGACGTAAGCGATAGATAGATAGATAGATAGATAGATAGATAGATAGATAGATAGATAGATAGATAGATAGATAGATAGATAGATAGATAGATAGATAGATAGATAGATAGATAGATAGATAGATAAAAAAAGTGCTGGCAGTACGCAAAGAAATGCTTTCTATTTAAATAATATGAATATTCAGGGTACAGAATCTTTTTTTTACTCCTCCTCTTCCTCCTGCGAATAATAATAATAATAATAATAATAATAATAATAATAATAATAATAATAATAATAATGAAGTAACAGCATCGCTTCAAGCAGAAGAAGCACTGAACGCGATAGCAGTGAGTGGAAACGTTATAAGAAGAAACGCTAGCAGCAAGCTCCGCTTGGATGCAGTCAAGTGTAACTATATGCTAAGGGTATGCGAATAATCAAACTTTGAATTCGAATTTGGATACCTGGTATTCGAAGATTCGAACAATTTAAAAAATGAGGCAAATCCAATTGTGAAACTTGGTTACAGATGGGGGGAGGGTTGGCTAAAACGAATGTTAACATCATTACACTAGGTCATTCCTTCAAAAACATCGCAAATGGGACGAGACGAAGGAAGAAACAGACAATACTTGCGCCGTCTAACAACTCACTGAAGTAATTGGAGGGGAAGCAAGTCACGCGACTTTTCAAGCTATTCGTAATTAGAAAAGGGGTAGAATGAATCAGTTTGCCAACGAGGATAAACATTTTCAGAGTGCACCTTGGCAAATGAAAGGTAGGTAATATCTTCTGTGCTTAGTTTTAAGGATGGCTTACTAATGCATGTTTGATGGCGAAGGCGTCGGGCATCAGACGGCCGTACATGCTCGTATATATCTTGCTGTGAGTTTAAAGTCTCGGATGATACGCACCCGCACATGCTGCAATAGAGCGCCATATTGCTCACTTGTTTTAGGCCATGATTGTTGTGAAAAAGTGCAAGACATTATCGGAGCTCTCGGTTTGTGGGCGATGCTATTTAACCCGCTTAGGCTGTACACTGTTTCCTGGTGAAACGTATTCCAGACCTATTATCATTATTGGCTTTACGCGGCGTATTGAAGCTTTAGACGACATTATTATTAGTGTTATAATAATATGAGCTATTCAGTTGAGAAACTCATAAGCGATTATCACAAGGAACAGAACAGCGCCTTGAACAGGTTTTGGGTTAGCGGCCCGCTCAGTCGTTAGTGCCGCCTTTACAGGGCAGTCCGGGATTACGAGGCATGCCTGGCAGAACTGTCGCAAGTTGTTGGATGTGGAAACACTTCGTTACTCGTCCAGCGCCAGCAGAAAATGTACAAGTTCTTGCAGGAGCACCCTGTCTGCGTTGATCATGTTAACGGTAAGCCTCAATACAGCGTTGACTAAACATGTTGATTCAGCGCCAGAGAATGACCTACGAACGCATTCCTTGTGGAAGCCTTGACGTTATGGAGCTCATTGATTCGCTGAGGAGCTCGTGCTAGAATATAGCATTTATTATAACAATATATAAAACAGAAAACGTAAACACGTTACTGGTGAAAATTTCGTGCTTTTTATAAAAAAAACGCTAAACATGCAGCATATTGAGCTTTTCGGCGAAGCGCAAAAAAAGTCAAATTGAAATTAAAATTGGCTATCATGAGTCATAAAGAAGTAGCGCCTTGGGAATTGGGAAAAATTGTTCCATAGTAGTTTATCGAACTAGTAATATTATACAAATTATTTAGCGAGATGCAGTTTCACTTGGGTGCCAAAAGTTTAAAGTGCCCTCTAGGCGGCATAATCTTTTTTTACGAAATATAACTCCTCAATAACTCCTTATCACGTTCAAATTGCACGATTTTCTTAAGCATGATTGAACATGAACAAAAATTAACCGGGTTCACTTCATATAAATGGTCCCTGTCTGGAAGAAACGACTACAAAAAAAATCGAGACTGGTCCCAGCCCGCCAGTGTGCCAACCATTGTCGTCGCATGTAAATATCGTTAATATCCGTAATTATACGTTTCCTTATAAGATAGTTGGTGGAGGTGCTGGGCACGCCTTCCTGGTTCTCCCGGCAAGTCAACACCTAACTTAGAAGCGGTCGCCCCCTTCATTTTATGCAATGGCTCTGTGATGACGTTTATTGAACCGTATGCTCCACTACAGCTCGACAGGCTAACCTGCAATAGAAACAGCAGCCGCAGCAGCAGCAGCAGCTGCTGCTGCCTCCTCTCTGGAAGATTGGCTCGCATTGTACGAGCGCGTCAGTGAATACTATAGGTGGGACTCCTCATTGGTGCTGACCAACGTTGTGTTTTAATTGAGGGATACGGCACTCGTCTGGTATGAAAGGCATGAATCGAATTTGACCAGCTGAGACATTTGCAAACTAAATCTCATCAAGTTGTTCATCAGGCCATTTGGATGACAGCAGGCCGCTAGGAAAGACCTGGAAAGCCGCGTGCAGACACCGACGGAATCATGTGTCTTATATTCAAGACGAACTGGGCCTTTGTCGAAAGGCTGACGAGACCATGAGTGAAATTGACAAAATCGCCCACATATGAAAGGGAATAGCCGAAAACAACTTTAATCGGTTGATCGTTAAAAATTGCACTACCGTTGACGTGGTTGTGAAGGAAAGTCAGCGCTTGGAATATGCCAATAGCCGTCGCATTAGCTGCCAGTCTGTGCGTCTGCCTAATACTGCAGCCAGATCAACCTGCGAAGGCTCCCCCAAGTTCACGTAAGCTACATCATCCGGAAATGTCACCCCCTTGGTCCGCCTTGAACTCGAAGCAATGTCTCCTGACGCCATCGCTTCCTATGGCCCTCAAGCTAACAGATCCATCGTTTCCCTCATCCAAGCCGGCGTTCGCCAAGAAATTGCTAATCTCGGCTCTGCACCTGTTTGGGCTTCTCGCACTACCGAGAGTTCGGCTTCGGTCAACCAGATCCTGGTGTACCTTCACGCTACCCTTCCCGCTGCCGGAACCCTTCTGAACGGAGGACGTCGGATGATCAACCGATCTGCTTCCGTTGCTCTCGCCCTGGACACATTGTGCGCTACTGTTACAATTGTTGGACGTCCGATTCCACCTGGAACACTGGGACATGGCGTCGCTTTGAAGACAACTCACGCTAGTTTCCTACTGCATACAATCTCCAGGCTGCTGCTACTAACGTTCAGGGCCAAAGGTTCAGCCAATCACCATCACCTAAAAGCCGCCGACATCTCTCGCCGATGATTCCTCGATCCAAGTCTCCTTCACGACCTGGGTCCTCAACCTTGAGAAATTATACCATGCAGCTTCCGGATGATTCCTCGATCCAGGTCTCCTGCATGACCTGGGTCCTCAACCTTGGGAAACTATACCATGCAGCTCCCGGAGGTGACGCTGCCTTAACGACCCGGTCTGCAATTCCTCTGTTGACGATTCCTACCCGCCACAATATTTTAGATATTTTGGTGGATGGCGTTACTGTTACAACCCTCACAGACACTGGCACACAATTATCAGTCATGAGCGCTGCTCTCTGTATCAAACTGTGCTAAGTGATCCCGCCTCCTCTCAAGTGTGCAATAATAGTTGCCCTTCAGAGCACATCTACATTTCTTGGCATGTGCACCTCTTGGGGGTGTATTGCTGGCCGTCAGACCGTCGTATTGTTCACCGTGCTTGAGCGCTGCCCACATGACGTGATCCCTCGCCTTTACTTTCCCTCGGCGCACTCCGCCCTTATCGACTGCTAGATGAGCCTTCTTCAGCTGGAACTGCCTTTTGACGCCGGCGTTGCCCATGACGCTCAAAACCACGTATGTGCCACTGAGTTCGTGCATCTCCCGACGCAAGCCGCGACTTTTGCGCAGCTCATACGAGTGTGACCCGCCTGCGCGCAATGATGAATATGTCGTTTTACCAATTACCGACGTTGTGTTAAAGCATTCCATTGCTGTCCCGCACACCGAGTACGCCACAACCAGGCCTATTAGTCTCTTTCAAACTTTGGTTTCGCCGTGTACGTGCTGCCTGGCTGCATTAAACTAGGGGTCGTGTCGTCGTTGCAAGAGAACGATGTCTCTAAGCTGTCAGCTGAACAACTTACTCCACACGTCAACTTGCTCACTGCGCCGAACCTTTCAAGCATTCACATTGCCAAAATGATAGCGCCACACCTTTCTCCCTCTGAAGCACAAGACTTCCACCATCTCTTGAAATCCTATGCAAACATGTTCGATCTTGAAACCCCGCTTTAGGCCAGATATCAGTTGTGACATATCGCATCAACACTGGCGATGCCAATCCAATTTATCTTCGCCCTTACCGTGTCTCCGCGGCCGAACGCTCTGTCAACCAGAAAGATGTCGATAAAATGCTCGCCAAAGACGTCGTAGAGCACTCATCTAGTCCGTGGGCATCCCCGGTTGGGCTTGTGAAGAAAAGGACAACACATGGCGGTTTTGCGTCGACTATATACATCTTAACAAGGTCACTAAGAAGGATGTTTACCCCCTTACGAAGAATATATGACGCCTTGACTGCCTTCATAGCGTCAACTTTTTCTCGTCCATTGACCTTCGATCTCGCTATTAGCAGACCACTGTTGACCCACGGGACCGAAAGAAAACGGCATTCGTAACCCCCGATGGGTTATACCAATTTAAATTAATGCCGTTTTGGCTTTTGCAGTGTGCCGGCCACATTTGAGCGCATAATGAATTTCCTCCTGCGTGGCTTCAAGTGGTCTACTTGCTTGTGCTACTTATATTATATCATTGTTTGTTCACCGACATTTACGAGCCATCTTCAGTGACTGCCAGTATTCTCCAAGTATTCCGCAACGCTGGTCTCCAGCTGAACACCTCCAAATGCGGTTTCGGCTATCGCAAAATAACTGTACTTGGTCACTTCGTTTACGCATATGGGGTACAGCCCAATCCAACAAAAAAATGCACTGACTCAATTTCCCGTACCCTCTTTTGCCAAGGATGTCTGGAGCTTCCTTGGTTTGTGCTCCTATTTCCGCCGCTTCATCCGGAATTTCGCAGGTATCATGCGGCCTCTCACAGAGCTTCTGAAAAAAGACGTCTTCTTTACTTAAATTTCGCCTCAAAGTGCTACATTTTCGGCGCTTATTGCAGCCCTCATGACAACGCCAATATTAGCCCACTTAGATCATAACGCAATGACATAAGTTCGCATTGACACGAGTGGGCACGGAAATGGTGCTGTTTTAGCTCAGCGTCAGCATGGACGTGACTGCGTCATCGCCTACGCTATCCGCCTTTTGTCCCCTGCAGAGAAGAATTATAGCATCACTGAAAGAGAATGTCTTGCTCTTGGTTGCGCTGTCGCTAAATTTCGCCCGTACCTGTTTTGTGGCAGTTTTAGTGCTGTCTCTGATAATCATGTTCTCTGCTGACTTTCATCGCTCAAGGATCCCACGGGCCGTCTCGGTAGTTGGTCTCTCCGCCTCCAAGAATACACCTTCTCGGTCGCATATAAATCTGGTCACCTCCATCAGGACGTCGACTGCCTGTCACGGTACCCAGTGGATCCGCCAGACGCCACAGAGAGAGATACTGAGGCTTGCATCTTATCATTATCAGACTTTCTTGATATCGCTTCTGAGCAACCCCGTGACTCGGATTTACTTGCCTTCATAGAAAACCTGAGTTCCGCTACTCCACCAACTTCTCTGAATTTGTATTTCTTTCACGAATGGTTCTATACTGCCACAACCTGCTCCCCGATAGACCTAACCCCCTTCTCGTCATGCCTTCCCATTTGCGTGTAGATGTTCTCCGACGTCTTCACCATGGACGTACCACCGGTCACCTTGAAGTCACCCGCACTTATGATAGCGTTCGGCGCTGTTTTTTCTTGCCACGCCTATATCGCTCTCTGCAAAACTATGTCGCCAGCTGCGACCTTAGTCAACATTAAAAACGACCAACAACGCTTCCAGCTGGCCTCCTTCCCGCCATTGAGATCTCAGCTGAACGATTCCATCACGTAGGTATCGACTTTCTCAGGGACATTTCCCACTTCTGCATCCCGGGAACAAATGGGTTGCCGTAGCGACCGACTACGCGACGCGTTACGCTTTCACCCGCGCTCTCCCAACCAGCTGCGCTATCGATGTCGCCGACTTTCTACTGTATGACACCACTTTCCATCATGGTGCTCCTCGACATCTCGTCACTGACCAAGGTCGATACTTCTTATCTCGCGTCGTCCAGGATGTTGTACGTTACTGTTCCACGAACCACAAATTGTCAACGGCATACCATCCACAAACTAATGGACATACAGAGCACCTGAATCGCACTATTACCGGCATTTTGGCGACGTATGTTTCTCCAGACCTCCACGATTGGGCCGCGACGTTTCCCTACGTCACCTTCGCTTACAACTCCTCCAGTACATGACACCGACAGACTATTCCCCCTTCTCCCTTCTTTATGGACTTGAACCCTCTCTGCGTCTTGATACACTCCTTCCCGCTTGTTCAAGCTCCCCTGTGACATACGTCTGCGATGCCATAGAATGAGCCGACGCAGTGCGACAGATTGCCCGAGAACGGCTCATACTTTCTCAAGCCTCTCAAAAAGATCGGTCTGATCGCCAACACTGTGAAGTTTCGTATACACCCAGTTCACTAGTACTCTTGCGTACCACAAGTTGTCACATCGGCCTCTCTGAAAAGCTGTGATTGTGCTATGATGGACCATTAAAAGTTCTGCGCAAGGTGACTGACCTCACCTACGAGATACAGCGAGTCGTCGATGCAGCACACTCAATGCCACCATCATCTACTGTTGTGCACGTCGTAAGACTGAAGCCGTATGTGTCGCCCAACACTCAGCTTCCGTGACGAAATTCGGGTCAGCGCTTTTACGCCACGGGGTAGGGCCACAAGGCAATAGTGGAATTTGGGCAAAAAGGGGTAAAGGGTCTCTGTCTGGAAGAAAGGACTACGAAATAAGTCGAGACGGGTCCCAGCCCGCCAATGTGCCAGCCATTGTTGTCACATGTAAATATTGTAAATATAGGTTTCCTTGTAAGACTATAATGAACTGCTGACAGTGCGAGTTGGAGTAGGAGTTCTCGAGGCATACATCCAATAACTTGACAATATTTTCCTACATTTCAAAGGAGCATGTCTCGTTGCGCGAATGACAAAGCTGGATTTCTTGCTTTTGCTTGAATCACTGCGAAGATACCTTGCGTATGAGGTAGCCAGTTTCACTGTTCTTATTGGAGAACAAATTTAGTCTAAATGAGGTTCTAGGCGTACGCTTTTTGCCTTGACGAGTAGTACTGCGGGGCCTGTTTCGCCTTGCGATTGTGCTCGCATTCATAATTGGGCGTTATTTTGTTTCAGTGTCCTCGACACTCGCACCGGAGACACTTTTGTCGAAGTCGGCCGAATGCTTGATGCAGGAGGTATGGACTATCCAGTTCATGTGTGCCAAAAGTTTCCATGACGAGGTGGATGAAATACGAGAGCGCAGTGGCGGACTGTCCGGAGAAATTTGTGGGTAAGCACTGTATCCTTCAATACAGGACGCTAATAATTCCCACTTAGAGAATGTTTTCTTGCCCTGCTCATTCGTTTTCTCACACATTTCACGTGAACACGCCCTTCGTGGACACTTCCTTCGGGCCCGGTCCGTGATGGCGCTGGGGAATGCGGTGGTACTAGAACACAAAAACAATTACTTATGCTTCCTTAATGCTCCGTCTAAAGAACCTTAAGCAGACATCAAGTGCCCCATCTCCTATTGTTTAGTTGCTCTACATTCACTTAGTAGCCTTTAAAATGAAAGAAGACTGATCCGTAGCGAGCACTATCGGTAGCCAAGGAGGCAGGGTCAACTTCCAACCCTGCTTAACTTTTTAGCCTTGCACTTATAGGGTCACAACATAGATTCCTCAGAGGGGGTTGAACCCAACCGCCGTTTCGAAAAGGAAATTCTGGCTACGCCTGTTGTAGTTGGCCTATGCTTACTAGAAAGCATCCTGCTCCTCCAGTGAGCTCAATCAAATTAAGCACTCTCGACGAGTTGGGCTGCACTTTCTGTCCGCATGTTCACCGCAATGAAACCTAGCAGCGCTGTAAAAGCGGATCTCAGTGGCCACGGAGCAATGTGCCGTGACGGTAACAGCCATTTGTAAAAAAAAAAACATTGCTCAACTCATTCCGCTCATTTTCATTGCTGAAGCTGCCAAGCAATTGTCCGATAACAAAATTTATGCACCGATGTCGCGTGCACGACTTCAGTATATGAGTCCTCATTTGCTTACTGGGCACAAGCTAACAACTTTCATTTAGCTGTGAATGATTGGGTGCTTCTTTAAAAAAGGATGCGGCGCAAGTGGCACAAAATCCTCCACCTGCTGTTGTCTGTCTCTTCTAGTCAGCTGTCATACAGCATCTTTGGTAAAACTTGCCGATGGGCCGATGAGGGAGGAATGAGATTATGAAAGGGACCACAGTATGTATTTTAAAAGACGATTGTCTTTCTTGGAATACTTGAACGCCTAAAATTTTTTCTTTCCACCTGGTTGCCTGGCACACAATTCTCCCACCTAGTCAACTTTTGAGCACTTGATGAAGCCCAGACTTCTTGAACTTGTGGCTGCGTTTACATTTGTGAACATTGTCGATCAAAGACCGAATATATATTAATTTTTTCATTTAGTTAACCTCAACGCTTTTCGGCATTACAGAGTGGAGTGGGTTAAAAATAAAAAAAGGAGCAGCAGTTATAACAAAGGAACACAATTCATAATTGGTACAATGTTCGCTAATTATGCAACGTTAGCTGATTATGACAAATATCACACTCAACGAGAACGTCAATAATTAGGAAATGTGTGAATTTCCTTGCTTATGCTGTATAAGCTGAACAGGTGAAATACAGTGATTTACGAAAAATTGCAGGTTCACTTGAAATGAGTGAATGAGATTTCAAGAGCTGCATTAATGGTATGTCATAAAAATTGTTCAGGTGACATTAGTTCGCACAAACGCGTATTATTGTACAATGTTGTGTAATGTTTTACGAAAGTTCTCATTGTTATGAATATTAACAATATCAGCTGGGAGGTCAATTCAATCATGTGGTGTACGAGGTATAAATGAATTTGAAAAACATGTGGTGTGACACGCACAAATTCTAACTCTGTGTTGATGATCAATGCTGTGAGATAAGTAATATAGTAGTGACGCCCCGTCACGGTGGTCTAGTGGCTAAAGTACTCGGCTGATACGCACGTCGCGGGACCGAATGCCGGCGGAGGCGGCTGCATTTCCGATGGAGGCTGAAATGTTGTAGGCCCGTTTTCTCAGATTTGGGTGCACGTTAAAGAAGCACTGACATCAAATTCACTCATGCCAAGATTTTTGGGTCAACGAGCAGCTATTGACCCCCTAGTAGCGATTCGCGACCTAAAACGCATCTGAGTGATGAATGAGTATTTGTAACATTGATTATTATATTCGCTATTAAACGCGATTCAAAATGGGTGAAAATCCCGCTAAGTTGTAGTGCACACTGGCGGCGCTACATCGCGGCCAGCCGAGGCCGCTGCACAGCTGATGCCACTTCCACAAGAAATGGTGATGTCACACTGGCGTTTCGTCTGCCAGGAGCGCACGTATAGTCAGTGCAGCTGTGTCTATGAAGGCGTAGACATGCCTCTGTCGCCAACATAGTCGTCCCCGCCATCTTCTTTCTCGGTCAACATCGGCAAGTGATGATGACAGCGACTTAGAGTTAGATATTGCCGCGATTCGCGTCGATCCTTGCTTGACAAGCTCCGCCCTAAATGCAATGTATTAATCAGTCCTGGCGGTATTGTCGTAGCTCAGGAATACCAACTACGCACCTCATGTCGCGGACATGTGGCGAGTGAACCGCAGCAGGGAACACGGTAGGAATAGCTCCGGCCTCGAGAAGAGGCCTAGTACTGCCAGTGAAACCTAACTGGTTCGCCAACACAGCTGAATTTACCCTTTTGCAACTCGCCGCAAAGTGAAAGGAGCAAATGCGGCTGTTGTTGACAGGCGTGTTGTTGACAGGCGTCCAGTACCTCTATCCAACGGCGCGTACGAAGTCAACCCATTGGCTGCGATGAGGTTCGTGGCTTGGAAAGGCATGAAACGCCCCGCACTTCCCGCTTTTCCCACACCTTGACGTGCAGGTTGTCACTGCGCAGCAGTTCCCCGACATTCTGGCACGTACTGTCACCTTGAATGATAGTACTCATGCTGTGGCACACATGCCAAATCAGTCGATGCGACACAATGAATCGCACGCACGCTTCAACACAGCAAGGAGAGCCACTAGTGAGAGCATGGCTGGGAATCGGCTCCAAACACACCCAGATCGCCGACGTCATCGTTACTAGCGTATCGTCACTCAGAATGGTATTTGTGGAATGTATCACACCGAACACGTACCACTAGTGTTGATGTCACAGGGCAGTTCATTTTTCCTTCTTTCTCCTTAGCTTTTCTACGCTTTTTGACGTCGAAATAAAATAACTTCGACGCGACAGATGCCATTCAAAATTGGCCAATAAGACCTATGCATAACAAGTTATTGAATGATGGGCACATCTTGATCTTGAAAGTTTATGTTAGTGCTCTTTTAAAGAACGCCAGGTGGTCGAAATTTCCGGAGTCCTCCACTACGGCGTCTCTCGTGATCATATGGTGGTTTTGGGACCTTAAACCCCACAGATCAATCAATATGGTCGTGACATGAATTTCAGATGTAATGTGCGATGTAGATACAACTTATGAAAGAATGATAAGCGAAAGACCTTACGTCGTGAAACTATAGTGATTCGAGATGCAGGTGCGCTTTCATTAAAGATGCGCTGGATGTTCGGCTGTAGTCCCTTATAATAAATTGACAAGAGTTATTTTAGATTACTTCAATGGATTGAATAAGGTTGTGGGGATAAAGGTCCCCTATAGTTAAGCATACTCTAGTTTCAGCCTTATCATGTTTTATAAAGTAGTAACCTTAATGATGATGAAGCGCAAGAAAAGTTACGGCACAAATAACCCAACAAACGATTGGCTTGATTAGTTATCCGATATATGTATTCTATGTTAGGTTATATGTTATATTCACACCCAAGTTTCATATGCATTCGTAGTTTCTAACTAAATGTTATTCAGATGGTGTACAGGCAGGTTACTGATTGATATATGGGGTTTAACATTTTAAAACCACCATATGATTATGAGACACGCCGTAGTGGAGAGCTCTGGAAATTTCGACCACCTGGGGTTCTTTAACGGGAACCCAAATCCGAGCACACGGGCCTACAACATTTCCGCCTCCATCGGAAATGCAGCCACCACAGCCGGGATTCGATCCCGCGACCTGCAGGTCAGCAGCCGAGTACCTTAGCCACTAGACCACCGTGGCGGGGCAGGCAGGTTACCGTTCGATCTAGATACTCTCATAGATTTACACTTTTTAATGTTAAGCTTCATTAGCCACACATGACACCAATTGCAAACATTATTTAGACCAGATTGAAAAGTAGATATATCATGCGGTGAAGTTCTTTCTCTAAATAGTACGCAATCATCGCCAACCAAGTGTATATTCGAGGTAATTAACTACCGAAGTGGAAGCGTATCTGAGGCGCAACTTCTATACGTAAGTATTAGGTGGTGTGTTTCTTCGCTAGAAGTACACAGATATGTAATTCTGAAGACGTGGTGTTCGTTATGTTGCGCTAAATGTTTCTACGCTATGCACATAAAAAAGCGCTCTGCCGAAGATGTGGTGCTGCCACCTGGCAGTGGTCCAGGGTTCTGCACAGGCTCCTAGTTTCGCGACGGCACTTCCAAATGGCGCCCGTATCTCATGCAGCGTAGTGTTACTGTATACGCTCCCTACGATAGCAGAGTATAAAGCCTAACACGCCATTATATTCAACTGCTGCGCAGTGAATTCACTCGCCGTGGTTGCAGGAGACAAATATGGCGAGGATGACATGCCGCAGGCTTATTCGATGATGATTGATTGATATGTGGGGTTTAACGTCCCAAAACCACCATATGATTATGAGAGATGCGCAGGCTTATTCGCATGCGCTGAGCAAGATCTCACTTGTTCTCACACATCGCCTCTACGGACAAAATGACGCGTTCAACGCATGCACAGCGTTCGACCGATCCCGGGTGCAGTGCAGGCTGTCGAGCAGTAGCTCATGCGCGTGAACCAAGCGAGAATTAATGTGAGTCAAACGTTCTGCAAATGGTGACCGAGCTAAGAAAACGTGATGAGTGATTTAAATGTTCAGTTGATTCACGGATCCCCTAGCTGTGAACCGAAGGTATATTTTGGGTATTTAGTGAAACTACTTAACTATATTAGTTCATTCATTCGTTTACTTATTCATTTACATTTACTGTAGCACAAGGGCACAAGCACTACGCAGTGAATTCAGGACAGACAATGCACCTGGCAGCTTTAAACAGGCATACATCATACAGAACATACAATTACTATTTAAAAAACAAATATAATCAAAAGTACAACGCATGAAGGTTTACACAGAAGTGGTCATCGGTGAGCGGAGAGTAACACACTCGCGGACACTACACTCAGCGAACACTGTTCTATATGTTTCAAAATTATTATCACCCAAGTCAGGCAGTTTATCAAGATGACGTATTATTATTTGATCTCAAGTGAAAGCATACAAGCCACTTATCACCGGGAAAAAGGAAGGTAACAACGCATATATATGGTTACATGGAAGAATAATAGGCCAGTACTATTTTTTTTTCTAATTCTTCTGAAGAGTTACTTTTAGTCAAGTTATGCGGCAGCACGTTCCACGCTTCAATCGTTTTCGGGAAGAGACAATATTTAAAGATGTCACCTTTGTAGGTATGGGCACAAATTGGTCCTCACGGCCCCATTCAACAGACCGTGAAATACGTGACATTCTGTTTTGTATGTATCTGTAAGGGTCAAATTTAATAGAGCCGTGTTTCGCTAGGTGAATGAAATTTCAATCTAGCCACTTTTCGCCGCAATGAATAGTGCCTGGTTTGCATCGATGTGAACTCTTTCGTGACATAATCTTTGTAGACATGGCCTCATCAAGTGTGAGGCCCACGGGATGGCTTTGCGCTCTTCCATAGCAAAGTATACGAATTACTCTAAATCGTTAACCATATAAACACACAGCATTTCGGTTACTGAATCCGTGTACCTATATTTTGACGACCGCGCTGATACGTGGTCAATTTCTCGACAAGGTGGAGAATTACATTCTTGTTATTGCATCGAATCTTTAAAACTATTATATACAGTCATCAACTCCTGTCCTGGCATCTTTGGTGGTAACTACATCGCACGTATGAAATAATCTTGCACCCGCAGCTCCCACATCTTGAGCTTAAAGCCTTTATTTGCTCGTACTAACACATTCAAATTCAGTTTTTTCCCACGTACTATAGACTTCTGGAATTCCCTACCGGGCAGTATTCGTTCACTATCATTCCGAAATTTTATTGATGCCGCTATTGCCCATTTAGAAAATAGGTAGAGATAGTGCTCGCAATACCATAGTGATGTTTTCTTATGTATTGATGGAATGTATTTCAGTTTTATTGCTGTTTTATTGTTGTTGCTCTGTTTGTATTAGTATTGTATAACTCATCTACTCATGCTATAGCCCTGCATAAGGGCTGCAGTATATTCAAATAAATAAATAAATAAATAAATGTGACGCGTTGTACGCCGTTAAATTGATTTATCTTAATCAAATTTCATTTATTTATTTATTGTTCTGTTCTTATGGTAAGTTTCTTATTACAATAGATTAGTTGCACTTATGTCAATGAGACAACCACATTGGAGTCCGAACATGTTGGGACACAAACTTCGTGCTGCACGTTCCTCGCAGGCCTGGCGCATTAAAGTTCCATCGACGAGAGGCCAAACAACGTTCCATCGACGTTATAACACGGAAGCAGGTTAATGGCCACGCGCTTCTACTGCATTGACGTGATCTATTTGGAGCCATGTTTTGCGTCCCAGACGTCACATGCGCGCTATATCCTCACATCAAAAAGACATTATAAATGTGAAGCGTGTGCAAAGAAAGGGTGTAAGATTTATTTTTGGAAAATGCAAAAGAGAACGTTCCCCGTCACTTATAATGCTTACCAATAAAACAAGTTGACTAGGACATTGCCGTACATTCAGTGGCCTACAGTTCTTACACAACATATATAAAAGGCGAAACTGGCCTTCAGTTGCCTCGTTTTTTAGTGCCCCTAAACACACGGTCGACTAGACACAGATACAACTTTTCTCGTATGCTAATATTTTTCAAAACCAAATCTCACATGAACAGTTTTTTTCCACGCACCATAGGATAATAGAACTCTCTACCTGTTCACGTCATACAATCGAAGAACTTTACAAAAGAATGAGAAAACTATTTCTCTTAATATTGGGTATTATTATGAGCAGTGTTCAAACTTTTCTTGCAATTCCGTAATGAATCCCATGCTCTGTGTAGTGCCCTGTTCTTGTCTTAAGAGTTTTTTTTTTCGTAGTGAACACCTGTGTAAATTGATTTGCGAAGCAAGCGTCTTGCACTGTCCGTTTTTCTTCTTGCATTGTTAATATTTTGTGAATGCTTTGCCATAATATTATTGTATTTACCCCTCCTACGTGGGCCAGTATATTGGCCTGCAGTATCTATATATAAGTATATAAATAAATAAATAAATGTATATAAAAGGAAGATCGACGCATTTTTTTAGTTTCGTGGAGTCACCGAAGTACCGCAAATCCAGATGATGTAACAGATTTCTATGTATTTTTTTCGTGTTTGAGCTACGTTCACTCAATGAGAAAATTGAAAATGAGATATGTTGTTTTTGGCTACTCATACGCAAAAAAAAAAAAAAAACGTTGAATGACGCTTTGTAAATTCCGAACTGTTCGGTGAATGCCTCAGGCCATTTGATGGACTATGCCGTGTTGTCTTTAACACTTCCAGTGGAATAAAAGTTGAGGCCACATGTGTTGCGAGTGGACAACTCCGATTAATCGACTCACGCCAAGAAAGCCGCGAATGGGCGTGAAAATTCGTTTACACATTCGTCATTGGTAATTAAGGCAGCACCAGATGGTCGAGCCTTCCGAAGGCTGCCACCGCGACATGCCTCGTAACAATATCGTGGCGTTGGCGCATGAAATCCGAGCCAATAATAATAATAATAATAATAATAATAATAATAATAATAATAATAATAATAATAATAATAATAATAATAATAATAATAATATAATAATACGGTGATTCCACGAGAGATCTACACGGGTCAAAATGTTGATATTTTAGATTTCATTGAGTATTTTAAATTTCGTGCACCTCTCACCAGGTAGCCCGAAAGTCAACTTCGTTTTAAGTTTAACGGCGTAACGTACGAGAAAAAAATATCAAACTTCACCAACACGGATGCACCAATTTCGTCACCTGTCATTTTCGAAAATTGCAGATGCTATAAAAAGACAAATATTTTTGTTTCAAGGAAGATATTTTTAACCTGAAATGCATGTCTAGAATGAATTCATACGGTTTCAAGTTTTTGGACCTTGAGAAAATAGCTTTTAAAAATGTCTAATTTTGCGACAGTTTAAATTAGGTTACGTATTCCCCATTTTTTTCTCCGAAAGTAATGCAAGCAGCGTTTTCAAACTTGACACGTTTTAAGGATATAGTGTTTTCATTAAGTACATAAATATTGCTCCCGTAGGGCAAATGTAAATTTTTATATATTGCCTCAAAATCTCATAATTGCTCCACTGAAATTTCAATAATAAAAAAACCCCATCTTCGATTTTTCTAAAAATCCCGTAAATAGACAACCGAAAGCCATCATACAGTAATATAGAAAAACATGTTGCATTATTTTGTTTTTAGCGACAATATTCGTGGTACAAGTCAGAGCTTTTCGAGAATGCGCTGATAAGTTGAGAAATCTAGAAATCGGAACGGAAAAGCGGCAATGAGCTTCAAACGCGAGTAAACGTGACAGCATTTGGTGAAGAAAGGCTATTCTAGCAGATAGGAGTAACTATTTTGAACACGATATTCTACAGTATCTAAATTCACTCTTATACGTAGAGCACTGAGACTTCTAATATGTGGTGCCTCTCCATTACTGACACACAGATGGAGCTGCTGTGACGGCCATGTGTTTGCAACACGTTGGGTAAGAGAATTGAAGGTTGAATGAGTTCATAAACAATTCATAACAAATTTTTTATCATTTGGGGCTCGAAGACTGCCAAGAACACGCTTTAGGGCAAGTTGTCATCCGTCGTCTGCTCTACTGATGAATTGCTGTGTGCCGCATCTCGGAGGCAATGCTTTTGATCTAATGGTTCAAAGTAGGGACAAAGATTACGCCTCCCGTAATTTTATCGACAAAAACATTGTGAAAATCATTTTAACGTACTATACTTCAGTTTTGCATTCGCACTGTGGATACTTGCGCACGCTGTTTTACGTCTGCTCTCATTAAAGGTGAGAGACATAGGAACAGACGACAGATAGATCACTTTCGTGCTGATGGTATCACGCATCGTTGCACTGCCATCGCCACGCTCCTTGAGCCTCAAGGAGCGTGGCGATGGCTGACCACTTCAGCCGGGATAGAGTTTTTTGTTCAGATTACCTCATGTTGCATAAAAAAAATACCTTATCAAACAAACTTCCGCAAGGTCGAAGACATCGGCCTGTTTGCCCTCCAGGAGCTTTTGCCGAAAGCTGCCCGCCATGCACATAACTACGACCACGTCTGCCAGAACTGCTTCAGACGCCTCATAGATATGCTGTCTTCGTCTAATGGCTTCTCAGCTGAAACAGCTGATGAGTTTTTGCCTGAAGAAGAAAAAGGCAGACGTCAAGAGCGGTGCGTAAACACGCCTGAAGCATTGCCACATATGCGACTGGAGGAGCTGCATGCGCAAAATAGCAAAGTTCATGCAAAGCCAAGACAACTTAGCAGGAATTCTACAGTAACCGTGAAATGCCACCATAACGTGTGTAACCGCCACTTTCAACCATCAGATCTAAAATGCAGTGTGTGTGCCCAGTGGTTCAAGAACTTCAAGCAAGCCTATGAAGCGTGTTCTTCGTATCAAGAGCGCATGCGTTTGTTAACACTGTTGGCGAGCGATATAGAGTGCCGAAAACTCGAAGCGCTTATACCAAACTAGTCAGCTTACATGATATACAGATCCCGACGCTGGCGCGCAAAACACGGGATATGGTTAGCACCAAATGCGGTAAAAAGAACACGGCTGAACCCAATGGACGTCCAGGCAGCTATGGCGTACTACTCCAAAGATGAGTATAGCTGCTCTCGGTAGAGTCCCAACAAAAAAAATGTAGTATCTGTTATCCTTGACGGAAAAAAGGAGCTTGTTTCGAAAAGGCTTATGACCCGTTCGGTGCGAGAGGCTTACCATCTCTTTAGAGAAGCTAATCCGAAAACGTCTATTGGGCTCTCAAAGTTTTATTCACTGAGGCCGAAGCGGGTTCTTCTTGCACCACACCAAGACGTGTGCCTTTGTATATACTGTGCTAATGCCACGGAGTGTGTTTCTGCCCTACAAGACGTCACCGAGGGTGCCTACACGGCGGACTTCTTGAAAGAACTATGTCTTTGCAGCTCCCCTAGAAGTGATTGTTTTTTAGGCCATTGGTATTATTGTGTTAAGGAGGACGCTCTAGCAGCCACATGTTTAGAAATCCCTGAAGATATTGAGGTAACCTATGCAGTATGCGAAAATGGCGATCTAGTAAGTAAAACAGCCCAGGCAAGTGCTTTTCTGCGAGAGCTAAGTCTATGGTTCGTGAAGTGGATTACCCATAATTACATAAGATATATTCAAGAATCAGCAATACGCCAGGCGAAAGAGAACCAAGAAAAGAAATCTTGCATTTTTCACTTAGATTTCGCCGAAAATTGGACAGCCATTTTACCGAATGAAGTACAGTCGTATCAATGGCACAAAAGACAGGTGTCTATATTCACGTGTGTCGTCACAAGGAAGCAATCAATTCAAAGGTTTGCCGTCATCAGTGATGACACATGCCATGATGCTGCACATGCCTGTTTTGCCATACAAATAATCCACAACTATATGAAGGAACAACTTAAGCCTGACACGCATGTTGCTTATGTGTCTGATGGTGCATGTAGTCACTTGAAAAACAAGTACCAATTGTTCGAGTTATGTCAGAAAGATCATATATTAACAAAGTGAATTTTTTTTCGGCCACAGGACATGGCAAGAACTCTAGCGACGGCATTGGTTGCCTACTAAAGCATCAGGCTACGCTCTACAACCTCAGAGCGGCAAGCTCAGCTGTGATTATGTCAGCATCCCAAATGGTGGCGCAAATGAGCGTGAAGCTCAAGATAGTCAAGCTGCTGTGTGCAAATGCAGACGAGCTAGAAACATATCGTCAGTTTGAGAAGAGCCAGTGGAAATTGTTGCCACGTGTTCCAGGCATACGTTCTTGGCATTTTGGCTAAGCACATCTGAGGGCACTGATTGTGGTGGTGTTTTGTTAGCGTCACGTACTGCTAAATGTGTTCTGCAAAAGATGCAGCCATTTTGAGCGCATCTCTTGTTTCACGCAGTCACCACAAAAATTCCAGTGAAGGTACTTCAAGCGCATATGTTTTTTCTAGCGAGACCCAACACTTGCGTTCGAACATTTTCATGTTTAAGCTTATCTGCAAATATAGACAGATGTTTTGCAAGTGAGTTACAGTGTCGAAGATTTCACCATTAGAGCTGTGTTATCAGGAGCATAAATGCGCCTTCATGGGTGCGTATTTGTCACAGTGCTATTTGTCACAGTGTATTTGTCTTCACGAAATGCGGTCACGTTTACTCGCGTTTGAAGCTTATGCCACTTTTCCGCTCCGATTTCTGGATTTCTCAACTTATCAGCGCATTCTCGAAAAGCTCTGATTTGTACCACAAATATTGTCGCTAAAAACAAAATAATGCAGCATGTTTTTATATGTTACTGTATGATGGCCTTTGGTTGTCTATTTACGAGATTTAAAAAAATCGAACATGGGGTTTTTTATTATTGAAATTTCAGTGGAGTACACTTTTGCCAATAGGAAAATTTTGAGGCAATATATAAAAATTTACATTTTCCCTACGGCAGCAATAATTTATGTACCTAAAGAACACACTGCATCCTTAGAACTTGTCAAGTTTGAAAACGCTGCTTGCATTACTTTCGGAGAAAAAAATGGGGAATACGTAACCTATTTTAAACTGTCGCAAAATTAGACATTTTTAAAAGCTATTTTCTTAAGGTCTGCAAACTTGAAACAGTATGAATTCATTCTTCGTTAGACATACATTTCAGGTAAAAAATATCTTCCTTGAAACAAAAATATTTGTCTTTTTATAGCATCTGCAATTTTCGAAAACGACAGGTGACGAAGTTGGTGCCTGCGTGTTGAAGTTTGATATTTTTTTCTCGTAAGTTATGCCGTTAACAAAACGAAGTTGACTTTCGGGCTACTTGGTGAGAGGTGCACGAAATATAAAATACTCAATGAAATCTAAAATATCAACTTTTGGACCCGTGTCAATCTCTCGTGCTATCACCCAATAATAATAATAATAATAATAATAATAATAATAATAATAATAATAATAATAATAATAATGACTGCCAGTTGGGCGTGTTGGTAATGGTTCATGATGAGACAAGCGCAAAAAATACACACACTCAGAGAGGACACAGACAAGCGCTTACTAGCAACTGAAATTTTTATTTCGAAGCGAACACTAATAAATACATCACACACATGTACGTCACTCCCAACTTCCCCTGTCATCATCAAAAACGTGATATTACAAAATAAGCACGCGCCCACAACCGGAAACAAACACGTACCAAGAACTAAGAAACGAAAACGTAAAAAACAAAGAAACAAAAAAAACGTAACACAGAGAAAAACACTGGGTTATGTGACGTCCAAAAAAGCAAATTCCGCATCTGTTAGTAGAACTGACGCTTGGCTGACGCAACTGTCCCCTCCTTTCCTTATTCTATACGCTTCCACTATTTCTCTCGTCGTCCGCTTGTTGTGCCTGTCAATTATTCGTGTGTCGTAAAATTTTGGTTGGCATGTGCATTCCTTGCAGTGCATCGGTAAGTGCGAGTGAAGGGCCCCCTTTAGTGAACTCTCATGTTCACGAAGGCGCACATTTATGCACCGACCCGTCTGACCAACGTATTCCTTTCCACATGTGAAAGGAGTTCCGTTATACAACATCTTTTTTTGCACTCAACGTACCTCCTGCCATGCTTTATGCTGCATTTTTTCGATTCTCCAGTTCCTTTCTTGTTAACTAGCCTTTCCACTGCTGGACAAATCTTTGATAACTTGTTTTCAGCTGAAAAAACAACCCGCACGCCATACCTTAATGCAACTTTTTTCAATCGATGTGAAATATTGTGCAGATACGAGATCCCCACTGTCCGCTCTCTTTCACCCTCAACTTGTCTCCTCTCTTGGCTTGTGCCAATGATTGCATTTTTTACTTCCCGACGATTCTTCTCACAGGCCAAAAGGATACAATCATCTTGGTAAGCGGCTCCTCTCAAGCGCTTGATCTGCGCGGAAGCACTCTCATTCAATGAGTGTACGCACGATTTTATGAGGGCAGCTTTGATGCAAGAAGTTGCAATCCTATTCTTTACTATCTTCGAATGTGCCGAATGATAGCTCAGCAATGGTTTTTCCGATCTAGGGTGATACATCGAACACGTGTGAAAAGGAGACAAATTAATTTTTATTTCTAGGTCCAGAAACTGAATGCGTCGTTCCTTTGGCACCTCAAAGGTAAACTGTAAGCCACACCCGTTTTTCCTAAAAGCTTTTAAAACAGTCACTAACGTGCTCATACCCGGATCGTTTTTTACCAAAACAGATGACTACAGATGTCTACAGAAACAGATGACTTTTTTGTAGATGACTACCTTGTTTTGTTAGCAGGAGGCTAGGCTTGCGTACATTTACGCACGTGACACACACACACACACACACACACACACACACACACACACACACACACACACACACACACACACACACACACACACACACACACACACACACACACACACACACACACACACACACACACACACACACACACACACCACTAAAAAAGTTCCACTCGGAGCAGGAGGCTAGGATTGCGTACATTTGCGCACGGGATGCGAATTCTACTCCCGATTTTTCTTTACCACTTTCAAACCGCATTTTTCAGGTCTGTGAAGCGCTATTATGGCTGCCTGGAAGCCGCGGTTCACGAAGGACCCTGCAAGGAGAACGCCGACCTTAGGGAACAAGCCGAGTATTTTCGCAATGTGCTTACCTACAAGTACAGCGATCTGTGCCCCGACGAGTTGGGACTGCCCGCATCGAGGCGCAGAGGTAAGCCCATGGACGTACAGTAAGAGTGCGATGAACACAAGTACTTATGCAGAAAGAAGTGCTTCACACATTCTTTACGATGTCAACAGACGCAAAGAATGTATTTTGAAGTTAATTGCAAAGAAGTTAATTGTGGTGGTCATGTTCCGTGGTGTCACAGCTAATCGTCGTACGGAAAGATGCTGTTAAGGAGATAAGCCTGGTTCTTTACCTTTGAATGTGCCGATGCAGTCACTGACCAAGTCAAGGCAGAAAATAATTTACAGCATATCTACAGAGTGAATGATAATGACTGGGTGAAGCATCCGTCCGTCTGTCCGTGCTTCTGTCACTCTCTGTCTGTTTGTGTGTACATCTGTCCGTCCGTGCTTCTGTCTGTCTGAATGTCTGTACGCTTGTGCGTGCGTCCATCCATGCTTCTGTGTCTGTCTCTCTGTCTATCTGCCCGTCTGTCTGTGCGTGCGTACGTCCTTCCTTCCATGCTTCTGTCTGCCGATCTGCCTGTCTGTCTGTCCCTCCGTTCTTCTGTGATTCTGTCTATCTGTCTGTTGGTCCGCCAGTCCATGTTTCTGTCTCTGTCTCTCCATACGCCCGTGTGTGTGTCCGTCCGTCCATGCATCCATCTGTCCGTCTGTCCGTCCGTGCATCTGGTCACACCTCCGTCCATTCATCCGTGTTTCTGTCTGTTGGTACGTCCGTCCGTGCTTCTGATCGTCCATTCTTCCGTCCGTTCGTGCTTCCGTCTGTCCGTCTGTCCATGTTTCTGTCTGTCTGTCCATCCGTCCGTGCGTCTCTCTATGTCTTTCTGTCCGTTCATTCGCCCGTCCGTATGTCCGTCCGTCCATCCGTGATTTTGTATACCTGCCCATCTGTCCATCCATCCGTCCGTGCTTGTCTGTCTGTCCGTCCGTCTGTCTATGTGTCTGTACCTTCGTCTTTCTGTCCATCCGTCCATTCGTGCGTCTGTCTGTCTGTCTGTCTGTCCGCCCGTGCTTCCGTCTGTCCGTTCGTTCGTGCTTCCGTCTGTCCGTTCGTTCGTGCTTCCGTCTGTGCGGGCTTCTGTCTGTCTGTCCATCCATCCATCCATCCATCCATCCATCCATCCATCCATCCATCCATCCATCCATCCCTCCGTCCGTCCGTCTGTCTGTCTGTCTGTCCATCCATCCGTCCATGCGTGCGTGCGTGTGTCCGTCTGTCTGTCTGCCCATCCATTCGCGTGTCCATCCGTCCGTCCGTGCTTTTGTATATTTCCCTGTCCGTCCGTCCGTCTGTGCTTCTGTCTGCTTGTCTGTCTATCCATGCTTTACTCTGTCCGTTCATCCGTGCTTCCGTCCATGCGTGCTTCTGTCGGTCTGTCTGGCCGTCCGTGTGTGCGTCTGTCCGTCCGTGCTTCTGTCTGTGTGTACGTCTGTCCATGCGTGCGTTCATGTGTCTGACGAAATACACAACGCCATCTATTTTGCAATTCATAAACTAGAGGTGGCTACATACTACTACTACTACTACTACTACTACTACTACTACTACTACTACCACTACCACTGCAACTACTGCGGAGAGAATGACCCATAACCTGAGGGTTTTCGCCCCTAAAACACGGAAACGTTCGGGACCCATGCGGGTTGCTTGTTCACACTCAGGCGAGGCAAATAGTTTGAAAAAGGAACCCGTATGGCTCCCGAAGCGTCTCTGTGCTTTTTCACCTTGACTTGGTCAGTGACCACATCTACATGCTTATCATAATATTTGACCAGACGAACTTTTGTCAAACTCTTGCCTGTTTCCCTTTTGTTACAGCAATTCCTTGTGCTTACTGATGTGTAATGCCTAAAACAAAGATTATATTTAAGGGATAAGGCTAAAGTTGAAATTTGACCGAGTTGATCTTTACTTGTTAAGTACTTCTAGCGGAAATAGAACAGGGACGAAGAAAGATAACTAGCGGTTGTACTGTGCGCATGTCTTATTTTGATTGCAATTATGTGGACACTCTCGGCAGGTTTTCGCCACTCCCGTTTACGTCGCCGCTATGTTCTGTATGAAGTCGAAATCGATAACGTCCCTCTGCGCAGCAGTTCTGCCCATGCTTAAAGAAGCGCGAGTGGGGGTGACAAACTTGGCTGAAATGGAGATTAAACGAGCCTGCGCATTTCGGACACGCACGTGATAACGTTACCGTGCGTGCGAAGTCTGCCGTCGATTTGCTCAAGCAGAGAAGAAACGCCCCGGCCCTCTTAAGCTAGCATGAGGAGATGCAGAAGAAAGAGGAGTGTCACTCGAGTCGACACTGCGAACTTTGTTTCTAAGGGTGTATGCAGAATCGTGTTGTAGTTTGTTCCATCAGCGGTATATTAACATGGTGGCAAACATTTGCGAAGGAATTGAAATTCGTGGCCTCTGATATTATGTAGTGACTTTAATTGCAAACACGCCATGAGCACCACCGTTGATGCAAATTCTGGCTTTCAATGTTCACATAAATATTTGCAAAAACCAATAGTGTAAGAATATTTTTCGTTACAAGTAGGCAAAAAAAAGAAAATCAGGTGTCTTTAGCTTGCACACCTTCTGCTACAGTAGAGTTCTACTGCTCACTCTTGAAATATATTTAAAATATACTCTGAATGACGATTTCGCGAGCTTTAGATGACAACGGGCAGTTTCTGGCGCAGTTTTAAGAAGTGTTCATGAACGTTCACGCGAGTATAGAAGTGGTCCCTCTTGCGCTAGTGTCGTCTTCATACAGTATTGCTTTATACAAAGTTCGAAATGACATGTTCATTGAGCCTTCCCACTAACAATCTTCTGACGAGCGATACGCTCCGTGCACGTCTGGCACCTTCTCAAGTAAAGGTTCTTCGCGCAATCGGGGCCTCGAGTGGCAACTTGGAGGCGCAGTCTTGCCAGGAGGATAAGGCCACCAAGGAGTTCTTCGCCTGCGGCCTCCTCTTCAACGTCATCGTAAGCCGGAACCCTCCTAAGGAGAGAATATGCACGTCAGTCCTTCTGAATTTTCTTAAATTTATTTCTGAGCATGACGTCGGTATAACAATTCTACTCGTTATCACATGTATTAATGCCTTTAGGTGTTGCGTAAGTCAGCCAGCAATTGAAGATACTTTACGTAAAAGTTAACTGTTGCTCCCCTGAGGAGTGTCAGGAAGGACAGTCAGTCTCATGAAAAGTAACCACGTGGTAAGGGGGAAAGGGGGGTAACGTTTTGTATTTTTGCAGTTGCCTTCAAAAGTGAGTGATGTGTGTGGCAGGTGGGTTACTCCTTGATGGAGCAACTTTAGTACGCCCTCTCCACCTTTACGTATTGTCTTAGAATGTTGCGTTGGTGCCGTTTTTTTTATTACCCAGGACATAGGGTCATTCACATCCTAAAAAGAAAGTGGATCTTTTTGTCCTTAAACAAGAATCGCCTTCTGACTTGCACGCGTTTCCTTTCTTGAAAAATTGGCAATCGTCACTTGCCTATCATGAATTCTATACGTGACTGTCACGACACGCATGCCAGTGTCACAGGTCCCGTTGATTAGGGAGGCAATCGCCGGGCTAATTCCAAGGGCCGAAATATCGGCCCCCTCAACTGCACCACGAAAGCGTGGTAAATTTAGAAGTGGTCCTATTTGGCGCGCCAGCGGACGCCGGCTGTAGCCCAAAGAACAAGTCAGAGCTGAGAGTTCATAACCAGCCCCGCCGCGGTGGTCTAGTGGCTAAGGTACTCGGCTGCTGACGCGCAGGTCGCGGGTTTAAATCCCGGCTGCGGCGGCTGCATTTCCGATGGAGGCGGAAATGTTGTAGGCCCGTGTACTCAGATTTGGGTGCACGTTAAAGAACCCCAGGTGGTCGAAATTTCCGGAGCCCTCCACTACGGCGTCTCTCATAATCATCAGTGGTTTTGGGACGTTAAACCCCACATATCAATCAATCAATCAATCAGAGTTCATAACCAGAACAAAATTATATTCTCAACTATGGCAGATCAAAACAATACAAAAATATGCACACTCGACAATAGTTGAATACGATATGTCGCCAATCAAACAACGTACTACACAGTACAATCAGCCACACTCGAAACAATGGACACAAACAACAATACGCACTACAATGCAGTCGCATGCATCGAACAACCACGATACTTAAAGACTAAAAAGTTCGAAAAACTTATTCAGTCCAAAGTCCTTGGAACAAAAGTCTGAATGATACTCTTCCGAGCATCACTCACTCAAAGTCCAGCGCTGTTGTGTTTCCGCTGCCCCCGAAGTCTCTCTTCCAGCAAACTTCGCGTCTTCAATTGGCCGCTCTCCAAGCACCAAACTTCTTCGCCTTCCCACGGCTTCCCACGCGCAGCTGTTGCCACACGTCTTCGCTCGCTGGCGGTGGACACACACTTCTGCCTGTAGCACGAGTCTTCACCTCTCAGGTGGAAATCCTCTTCTTCTCCTCCTTTGTCACTGAGGATAAAACAAGGCGGCGGAAACACCCTACACACATTCGCGTGAAATTCCTTCTCCTAATCTCCCATCTCCGCCGCTCGGTTAAATACCCTTCGCGCTAGATTCCGGAAAATTCTCAACGTTTCCGTCGGCGCGATGCGCAGCGTAGGCTGGGGAAAGCGCGAGAAGTTTCGAGGGTTGTCCGCGGCACATGAAGCAAATCAGTATCACCACGCCCCTTTCCCTCGAGAACCTTCCAGGGCTTGCTCGGCCGCCAATGTGAGGAGGTTTGTCGGCGAACTACGATTCCGAGGGGAGAGAGACGCGCGCCCTGGGAGCCTTTGAATGTTTGTTTTCTTCTTTATTGTTGACCTTGAGGCGTCTCTCTAGCGCTTGGTCGCGAAAATTCGGCGGCGCGCTCTTTTTTGAGCGCTCGTTTGTGACAGCCAGTCGTGGCCAGAAAGTTCCGGGAGCACAGTAATAATGCAAGAAAAGGTGTGCAAGGTAGACGACGGCTATTGTTGTGGGACAAAAATAGTCGCTGCTTACATGCTTTTTCTTTAGTTTGGCGCCATTTCTCCGCAGGGCCTTACCGTTTCTGAATGGGGCATAGGCCAGAAAAAAAAAACGTTTATGACGCAAAAAAAGAGTTATGAAAAGAAAATTGTGGGTATGTATTGTAAGTAACCGCTCGAACGTTTTGGTACAATTGCAGTAACGCACTTCAGAGTGCTTGCTCTTCCTAAGACATTTGGCATTGAGGAACACCGTAAAATAACAAATATTTTGGAAGCACACGCTCTTCATTTCTAAACTCTCATTTACCGATATGTTCGAATCCAAGCTAAAGTAGAAAAACAAAAAAACAAACAAACCGATTGGACAATGGCTGCCTCTCATAGCTGGCGCTTCTTCTACATCAACGCTGTTTTGCCAAGCCCCAATGTCATCACTAGCTATAGCCGAAAGAGCCACGCTGCTTATCTCGTTGTGCCTTGTATTCACACTCCCACAGGGCGTACAGGAACATGGAGAGGTGCACGAGGGACCTGCAGTGCGCCACTGCGACGTCCACTTTCAACTTGGTGTCGATGCGAGTGCTGGACGAGCTCCTGGGCCCGTTCGACAAGTACTGCCGGGGCTTCGTGGCACCCGACGTGTCGAACCGCACCGTGCCACCGCCGCCGGCGCCCACTCCCGCGCCGACGTGCAACGAGGATCTGTACCTGCAGAAGTATTTCGAGTGCGGCCTCATGTACATGTTCAACTTGCCCGGCGCCAACGAGACCGATTACGACAAGCGCACGAACCTTGTGTGCGAGTAAGTGTGACGGCGAGTTCGTCGTGTTTTGACTTGCGGGACTGTTCAGCGGTTGCTTCAGGCAGACCGATAATTGGTTGGAACACGATCAAAGTCGTGCAAGTAACTGCGTAATGTATACCCGCATTTTACAGCTACTGTTGTCCCTTGAGATCTTTTTGTTCACCTTTTACTCTCTGTTTTATCATACGCTTCTCGCTCTTTGTTTCACTTCTAACTTGCTTCGTAAAAAGGGATGGAAACACACACTGTACACTTATATGCTCCACCTCGGCCGAAACGTCAAAACAACCTTTTGCTGCTGCCTTTTTCTGAGAAGAGAAAAAAACAGAGAGAGGTGGATGTTTCTGATATGATGCGTGTTTCAGCGCAATCTATTCCGATGATAACATGTTTAACCTTACTTGTATATAGCACCTGCTTTTAGGTGACCTCATAGTTCTACGTCATGTCATCGTAAATCATCGTGACAGTTAGCACTACATTATACCCTGCAGGCGATGCGCTCCTCGTTCTTCAGCCACCAAAACGGATTACTCATAATCAGCTCGTGAGGCCGCTCAGACGACAGAGATAGCACATAACTAAAGTAACTTAGCGGAAGCCATAGAAACACAGGTGTTTTACAGCTGAACGATTAACATCGTTTAGACAGCGTTTAAATGTAGAGCGAGACATTCCTTCTAGCTTGAAATGCGTGTCTTTACTTTGATCACTGCCGTTAATTTTACTACATTTAGTCCAGTTTTTTCACAAATTATTATTTGCACAGCCTCATACATAGTCACAAGGCATGCGTGGACCACGTGAGGACGTCTACCCACTGCCCGAACGGAATTCCCATTCAGAAAAACCTCGACTACTTCGACAACGAGCTCCGCATGACCCCCAAGGAGAAATGCTCCACCCTCGCTGCAAAACGCGCAGGTATGGCCTAGCCACTAAAAAAGCTAAATAGCCTCGCATTTTTTTTCAAACATTTCAAGTAAACGCACGCACTGTATTCGGAATGCTTCCACAAACGATGGCAGTGTTGAAGCCATGGGCGCGCTGCAAATTTAAGAAAAAACAATCACTTCTCTTCTCTGGTCCTTTCCGGCTGCCTCGGTGACGTGCGCCACGTGAATGTGTTGCGTCTGTGATGTCATAGATATATGACGCTGCAATTGGTCGAACAAGGAGAGACCTCTTGGTCTGCAATGAAGCAGATGCCTGCACTCCTTGCTGTTCGTCGTGTCACCCGCGTGCGTGCGCTTGCGAATCGGCAACGTCACGCAGGTGCCGAATCGCCAGAGTACTAACGCAGTCGTGTTGATGGTCTGATAAGCGGCGCAAACTTAAAGCGTGTAACCAAGAGGCACGCAGTTGGTGGAGTCACAGTAACGGGAAGTGAACACTGCATCGAAGAGTGCGCCGGCGATTACGTATACATCACGTGAGTTTGGAAAGGACACTCCGCAAGGTAAGCAAAGTGTAAGCAAAGAGAGTGTACCTTCCCATCTTTGCCACCCTTGCGACAAGAGCTATGTCCTACTTTCTACTTATTTCTTCACAAAACAGGTGTACAGTGTCACCACTGAGCGTTGATCCAGTCAGGGTTTCGAGCTTTTTGGCTACAGGCTTGCTGTCTCCGCTTGTGCAGAAGCAAGCGCATAAAAATAGGTGAAATCAGGGGCGCGATTCTCGATGAATTCATTCAGGGCACCGTCCACTTCGGCCTCCAATGACTGGCTCGAGCTCGGCGAGCAAGGTGCCCCCCATTCCCGGTCATTCTCCCGCAATGTCATTTTAACGTCACGAAGCTTTCACAGCAGCCGACAAAAATGCGAGAATCAGTGTGCGTTTCACCGCAACTATTGCTGCCCAGAGAGAACCATTTTAGATGCGGAGCATCTTATACTCGCGCCTTGTAGTGCGCCGTCCGCGTCGTCCGCGCCGTCCACACCGCTTCTCGAACATTCGACAGCTGACGCGCGCGCATGCGCCGTCGCGCCGTCGCCCACTCTTCCACCATCTGTGCATCCCTTCCTCCTCTACACACCGCGTTTGACATCTACAATTCTCCTGATTCTCCAGTGGACGCGCACGTGGCGTCGCGCTTCGAGAACATTCAACAGCTGACAGTGCATGCGCCGTCGTGCTGTATATATACTCAAGGTCGGCGCTCGCTCGCTCAGTTGCCGCTCGTCGGTTGGTTTGTACGGCGCGTCGACGTCCAAGGTCGCGGTGAAATGAATTCCAACGAATCCACAAACACAATGATCGACGTCCCTTCGACCAGCGCCGCCCTTTCGCATACGTGTGTACGTGTTCACTCATTTAACACCCCCTCCTACAACCACGTTAACCAATTTAGCCATCGACCCAAGTAAGTCGCACTTTAACACCCCGTTAACCAATTATATGGTCCGCATCCTCCTCAGTGTTCCCCCGAGGGAAGCTGCGGGCAATTTTTTTTTGACTGCACATCTTGGAGGCCGTGCCCAATACCTAATCAGGTTAGCCCTTGAGTTGGGTTTAACGTGACCGCCCGCCTGACGCACCAGGAAAGCCGATATGCATTCCCTGCATCATCCTCCCAAAATCTCAGTGCGTTCATATATGCAACTTCATACTTACCAAGTTTCTTTAAGACTCCTGTTAGTGTACATTTCATGCACTTGCTTTCTCTTTGCGCATGGAATGTGTAGGCGGGTTCGGTTCGTCGACGTGGTCAAGAGCACCATGACGTCATGGCTCGTCGCTTTTTCGAGTAACTGAAAGCTATCCACCGAAGTCGACATGTAGACTGACTGGGTACTTGTAGAATAGCTCCCCAGTGGATGTGTCACCCCCGATGGTGATATGAGACAAGGCATATGGAGCATGCGAATGCATAGCGAAGCAAGATAGGGGAGAATTCGTAGCATATGTCTATCTTATATCGAACGACCGAGAGCCCTTTACGTCTCCACGTCACGGAAACCACGAATGCGCTCATCCTTCGATTACTATCAGGGGTTGTTTAGGGGCCCTTCTAAAGAAAATCAGCCGATAAACGGAGGGTAGGGAAGCAAAAAGCAAAAGAAGCTACCGTCAGACAAAATGACGGCTGCCTTCTCGCCGCCTTTCACTACCGGCACTGTTTCTTTCACGCCATTTATTTATTCGCAAAACACGGGGACAGTGTCGACACTAAGCGTTATTTGAGACTCTCAGGATTTGGCGCTTTCAGCTGCTTGTTGTCAACAGCTTGCGCAATCGAAAACGTACGAAACTACGTGATATTAGTCGAGTGGGTGCGATAGCCAGACGGAGCGAGGCATACTGGGCGTACGCGTACTATTTAAAAGTGGACTGGGAAATCAAAAACTTCGCAAGTTCATGCCACTCGCATAGAAACCATTCGAGCGCTTCTTTCTTCATCACATCCCGTAAATACACCGCACGTGTAAAAGACTGGGAATGTTAGGAAAGAATAACACACGCATTCTTTGCATGTTGAGTGCTTTTTAGGGCTCCTAGAGACATCTGTCATGTTTGTAAACAGTGGTAGTCACCATCCACAAACCGAGGTGCTTCAAGCGTGCTCGCCCGTATGCGTGCTCCACCCGGTGTACAGCTCGCCACAGGGCACTATGATCACAAGACAACAGGCACGTCAGCTGCGAAGCTGCCTCCGAGCACAGCCCGTCGGGGAGGACGTGGCAAGCTTCTCCCCGACTGGTCGACCATTGTTTTGTTGAGTTACGTAAGGTCGAATCCAAGACAGTGAGCTGCTAGCCTTATACTTCGATAACATTCCCATTTGTTGCCCTGGAATTCAATGCTTTGCGCTTGTGTCGTGATTACAATATTTTTATCGGTGATGGCAGGTTATTTCTAATAATGATTATATCACTCTATCCGAAAACGCCGTAGTGATGGAACTGTAGTTTTTACTTTGCACTATGTATGCGTCCAGCCAACATATCGTGCAGTGCTTGGTGCTTGGACAAAGAGACATTGAAGGCGATGGATTAGCTGACCAGCTAGCCACTTCTGCCCATGTAACTGCTTCTAATGCACTTATCGGTGTTACTTTAACGGACTTGAAGCCCCTTGTAAAGTATATAACTCAGGGCGTTCTGGCAAAAATTGTGCGATCCAGAAAGACATGATAACTTACACACGATTAAGCCATACGTCGGTAGCTGAACAACTTCTTCGAAGATACTCCACAATGAAGTAGCATTATGCAGACTTAGAATACGGCACACAGCCCACAAGCATACCTTTTGTCCGGTGATGGGCTACCCAGCCGTGATAAATGTGGCCGGCCTATCTCAGTCCTTCACATCTTGCTAGAAAACAGGGAACTTGAAGCACTTAGGAAGAAACATTTTCCGGTAACATTTCGACAGCGAATCCTACAACATCCAGTAATGTTCCGTGGCAAAAATCCTTTCTTAAGCTTGATTGTCTCTTACGCTATTTCGCGGAACTTAGAAGCTGTCACGTCATCTACACACATGATCCGTAAGCACGACCTCTTGGGAGACAGCGATGCTGCTATAGTTAAATTTATTAAAAGAAAGAATGTACCGCAGAGCCAATTGGTCTCAAGGGCATTTGTGAGGCTTTCAAGCTACCTCCGTACTATACTTCATTGCAAGAACGGCTCATCTATCGTCATCACGCACAACTCATGTCACTAATATTATTTTAGGAATTAAATGTTTTACGCACTTTTAGTGCGAAGATCTTTAGGCCCTTATACAGCCACCTAACACCACCACTGACCGCATCCCCTACTATGACCTGGCACTCATTCGCCACCACTGGTTACCGCTGATTCAGTCGATCACTCTGCTTCGGGTTTTTTTATCATTTATTTGCATAGTCGGCCACGCATAAGATGATTTTTCGCTCTCAATCAACAACGCCGATTTGACGCCGACACCACAATTATACCTTCCCTAGCTGTGTCTCTAAAAGAGGGTTACAACAGGGGAGTAGATGAACTTCGCGAGTTGGCCGCGCACTACACGCTGAAACTGCGCACTAAGTGACAAAGATGTTAAATACAGGTCGTGCACTTCATACGGCTATTCTTTCACGCAGCGCGAAGGCGGTTCCGGAGTTCGGTGCCACGCTGTCACATCCGCGAATACGCTGGCAGCTACTTTACGTGCGGTATGGCTTTCCTGGCGGCTACGTTTCCTGACCCACCACCGCAAGACGAGCAGTGTAGGTAAGTGTCACGTTTCTTTTCACTGTTCAGTGCGGTGCTGCTCGTATTACACCCTTTGGAGGCTGCAATAATAAGGTAAGTAGTTTCAACAGAAGACATGAAATACACGGGCAACGAAGCTTGGTGAACATCATGCTAGAAGGACGAAAATTCTTGGCGCGGACATGCAACCAAAATTGGGCAAATCTCGCTACTCACCACTGTTCTCGGCCAAAAATGAAGGGAACCCGCTCACGGCAAATACGGAATACAACTTTTGGACAGGCGCCATCAATATTTGAAGAAGACTTTAGTGAACTGTTGGGATTAACGCAGGGATAAACATGGGTTCAGCTTGTTTGAACAGTTAGCAATTTGTTTGGAATAGTAGGAAGACAATATTTTCTTCTATTTTTGTTTTTATTCACATCTTCCAGGCACCGTGGCGCCTATGAGTGGTAGCAGCCGGAAACTTTGTTGAGATGATCGAAGTTTTGGACTTGTTTGAAGCAGCAATGTCGCTGCTTGTTTTCTCACGTTTCCGGTCATTTTGAAACATTGTGAACGGCCTCGATATTAACGCGACTATTTGAGTTTCTCAAGTTGAGCGAGAGAAAGAAAAAAAAACTAGATTGATTTATCTGCGAGTCTTGATGCTCACATGAGTAAGCCTCCCGTTCAAATTTGCGTGGCAAAAAGCTGTGATTGATTAAGATGGTTAAATTTAGTAAGCGAGTAGCCATAGCCGGTGAATGTATGCAGTACCTATTTTGTGTACGAGTAAAGCAGCTTCCAGGTTTGTACCTCAAGTATCAGTTTTCGCGCCTAGTTCATCCACTAGCTCTACACGGTCACAGGGCAAACAGTACACTCTAAGCCAAAAATGGCCAAAATGGGAGCAACGGCTGTTTTTACTCCTTCAGACCGACTGTTACTCTCCGAAAAGACCAAGCGGAACAAGATGGCCGACTTGTTCGAGAATGGGGGAGCAACTGTATTCATCTTAAGTTTGTAAGGGAGCAACGGAAGGAGGAACCGCTGTAAATGCTCTCGTCACGCAACGGTTACTCCCCGGCAGGACACCGCACACAAATATGCATGCCGCCCACATTGATATTCATGGGCCAGATTATTGTTTGTTCTGTGTGCCAAGCTTCACCAAACCAAAACAGTGATTTATTTTAGCATCCGTAGATAATAAGATAGCAGCGCTGGCTGAACACAGAAGGCCTGAGAATACAGTACGGCAAATACCTAACACACGCAGCAGCAGAATGGAGAGTTGGCACGTCAAAGCGGACCGAACGCCGAAACACGTGCAAAACAACAATAAAAAAGCCTAGACACGCCGTTCGTCCGCGAAGTAAGGGCGTCAAAGTCGATCAAGCACCAAAACACGTGCATAAGGAGCCCCCCGCCCAGATATATCGGAGAAGAAAAAAAAAAAAAAAAGCGGACCCAGACGCGCTTCTCATCAGCCATACACTTAGTAGCACGCTTCACAGTGTAGTTTGATGGCAGAATGACAAATCTGCGCCATCTGCGCCCGCACGAGAAGTGTGGCGCTAGCGTAGCAAACGATGTAAGTTACAAAGTAGTTTTTATTCAGTGTTTATGTTGACAAGCTATAAATAAAAACTACACTCAACTTTTTATGTTTATTTATGAGTTTTAGTGTACCTCAGTTTTTTTTATAATTGTATTAGGAAAACACACTGAAATTATTGCGCTGACGCCTGAGCTGCCACTGCTCGACGTTTTTTTTTTCTCGGCGCAACTAGGTTCGCGTTCGCACTACTTACTCATTTTCATATGGTCTGTGGTTGGCGAGCACATGGACGTGCGAACTTGTGAGCTATGTTTTGATCGTGTGTGTGTGTCGCAGATTTGCGTTTCTGCTTATTCGTGATGAAGGTTAGTGTATATTTATCTTTATGGAGCGCGAAGTAGTTGTGGATTTTGCTGCTGGGTGGAACAAACACATCGTAAACACGTCTTCAGCCATCTGCAAGCCTGTTCGCTCGTCGGACAAAGGACTGTGCATGCATCAGCGTGCAGGTGAGTGGCATTTCCAGCAACATTTAATGCTCTTACAATACATTGTTGAGTGGTTGCGCTATTGAAAGAGAAATGATTTGCTCTTATTCACCGTATCCATTGCTAGCCGTATCGGACTAAATTACCTCTATTACCGCCTGCATACCCTCTTGCTTGCCCTGTCACCACTGCAGTGGCAGTGTACTTTTGCAGTTAAAAGTTCATTTCCGCAACACTACCTCGCTTGAAAAAAACATTGGGGCGGGGTTGTAGCTGCATTCATACTGGCACTTTTCTACCATTGGCTTTATGTAATGTTAACGGCTGAGTGTTGGGGCCTTGGGCCGCATTTTTTAGAGATGTAAAGTGTATGTAAATCAGTAAGTGAACAAATCATTGTCGCATCACTTCACTGGCATAGCCAGGCGGTTGCGCACAGAATTTTTTTAGGCCGGGCGTAGGGAGCCCAAATTGACGACCATATTCGCTTGCCCGGCCTATTCAGATAAGCGGACCCCCCCCCCCCCCTCCCCTCACGCCTAAAAAAAAAAAAATCTGCCCACATCACTGCGTCACTTGCTTCACCTCTGCGGTGAACGTACTATTTTATAAGCGCACCATCAAGCGAGCAGTTTACATATTGACAGAACAATTGGAGGAGGAATGACCCAAATCTTTCAGATTTCTTTAGTGATACAAAACCTTAGCAAAACTGAATATTGTAAAAGACAATCATAAATGCTGTATGTTCTCGTTAGCGCTGTCATTATTCTGCATCATGAAATCTTTATGCGCTGTGAAAACTTGGCATGCCGTTCAAGTCACATATCGACGTTAATACCAATCGACGAAAATTTCGACAACCTCAATAACGCCGTTTGGGATTTGCCGCATGCACATAATTTGGCTGATTCCCACTTGGCTGTTCTTAACCTGACTTCACTGCTACCAAATGAAACAATATTTGATGCATGTCTTTTACTTTTTTTTTCAGGGATATGACACAAATTTGGTTATACTGCAGATAAAGATGTTCCCAACGATGCTAAAGTACAGAAAGCCAGTGAATTTTGGTAAGTGCAGACTTTTTGTACTACGTATATGAAAGCATCGCTTGTTAGGGGCAAACTGTGCATGTGTTGGCCAGAGAATAGTTCATTATGCCACATGGTTACACTGGCACTGACAATTCGACATGGCTCCGCTGGCCCGTGTGTGTGCTCACACTGTTACCGTTAAGATAAAATGTTTATGTTTTCATTGCAGGGATTGCTGTTTGTACTAAAAAGCCAACTGCCAAGATTTGTTTATGCTGGTACTCCTAAATGTATGCTCTCCCTATTTACATGGATTTTGGCTTGCACAAAGCATAACACTTGGGCCTAGATTCACAAAGCTGTCCATGCGCAGGCCTTCATAACAGCGTTTCTTGACTTGCCTTTACCCTGTTTTCTGCAGATGTTTCGTGGGTTTAAAAGTGCCACAGCATGTTGACCTCCCACACTCTGAAATATTCGCGTTCAAAGTTCCGCAAGAGTGGGCTTAACTTTCTTGTGCACCTCTTTGCTAGTCCAAGATACTGAAGTGTTATGCTCTTACTAGAGGTGGCAGTGTTTCTAATGTTTGTATTTCCATCACATTGACCAAGTATGCGATCTTGGCTTGACTGGTAGCACATCCTCAACAAATGTCTTTGTGGCACATGTAGAAGGCAGTACAAAATAAATAGGCAGACATTCACACCGGGAGCTAACTTCTAATAATGCTTTTTTTTTTGGAAACCATGGTGTGCTTATTCCAATTTGTCTAACAAGCAGTAACCTGTTTGGCTGTGAACCAACAAGACGTTGAACTAACGAAAGCTTCACATCTTGTTGCTCTCAAATATATATGTATTGGCAAGCTATCTGTGACACTGTCAAACAAAGAATCAGAATATCTGTGCATGCCTTAAGATATATTGCTTCGTTTACATATCTCGTGGCTGTGACTCGTCAACCGAGTGAACGAATGCACCCTAGTTTTCTAAATTTAAAGCATTTTTTGAAGGTAGCACGGTCTACATTTATTTGTCTATAGTTTTGTCCAGCCGTTTGCGTCAGGTACAAAGAACTATACTGAGGATTATCATGTAGCCTCTGCAAATGGTTGCTTTCAAGCAGGCTTTGCATGCTTGGCTTGTGTCTACAGGTATTGCACAATTCAAGACGCAGCAGCGTATGATAGAACAGTAGAATCGAGAGCAACTATGTGCACGAGCTAAATAAGTATTTTAACATGAGCGGACAGTACGTGTTATTTGCCACACACATGACCTCATTTAGAATGCCCATTGGTGAATGGGCTCATAGAAATGTCACTCAGCTGTGTATAGGAAACAAGTTAACTGTACCTAAGGGTATCTTTAACTGCTACAAATATGCCTTGTTGAGGTGCTGCACATTTTCTTCCAGAATATTGCTGTCTGAGACATCATGTGAAGAGCGTCTACCACATCAGCATTTATATGGCTTGCCAAGTAACGTTTGGCCGAACCTTCCTTTTTTTTTACATTTCGTTTTGCAGTAGACATCCTAGAATGTAAGCGCTGCTGCAGTGTGTGTGACTCATTGTTATGAATTGATTCTGGCATGTTTAACCTCACACTTCTATTTTTTTTCTTGCAGCAATGAGATGCTTCACATATGCCTGCGGTGACGTTCTGCTGCACTAGCCTGATGGAAACACCAGCTGCGAAACTTGAGTTCTTCAGAATTGGAGAAGTTGCCCTTCTCTCACCAATGATGACACAGACTGCCCTACGCTAGAAATTCAAGATTGTTTTTCCACGGATGACGCAGAAAACCTTTGATGTATTATGGTGTTTGTTTAGTGCTGGCTGTGGTGTGGCGAAGTCTACTTTTACGTGTGGTCACACGTCGCCTCAAGAAAAGAACAATAAAGCATTTATTTTCCTTTCACTATTGTCCACTTTTTGTGTTAGAAGCACCCAAGCAGTGCTCTTCCAAGGAGCTCTCGCCATGTGTTAAGCGTGTGACAAGCATACTCGAGATAAATACTCATTTCCCCAAGGAGTAACTGGAAGCATGTGCAGTTGGTTTTCAGAGAGTAACTGCGAACACGTGGGAGGAACGGTAAAGAGTAATCGTTGCTCTTAGAAGAGCAACTGGTGGGAGTAATGGTTGGTCGGCAGGGAGCAACTGGTGGGAGTAACTGTTGGTCTGCAGGGAGGAACTGGAGGGAGTAACTGTTCATCCCCCGAAGGAGGAACTGAAAGAAGAGCAACGGTTCCTCCCTCTGCAGTTACTCCTTTTAGGAGAGTAATGGGAGTGGCAATGCAATTGCTCCCTGAAAGGAGCAACCCCTATACCCCTGTTGCTCCGTTTTGGCTTAGAGTGTACCAGAACTAAATTAGGAATGTGTTCCGCTTCTATGAAAGGGCCGACTTCAGAACGTTCATCGCGTCATCATACGTCAGAAGCGCTTGCGAAGAGCCTTTACGACCTTCACATCCGCAGCAACTTGTGTTCGTTATTACTTACTGCTGGCGCTTTTCTGTTTTGTCCTCGCCGCTCCACACCGTGTTATCTACTGTAGTACTTCGCAAACACCGAAAACATAGAATATTAGGGGAAGGTCACCTATTAAACAAAAAAATCGCATATAGCCACAGGTTTCGTTCGCTGCTTGCCGACTTCATTCTCTTGATATTCCTCAGTTCTTTTTTATCAAGAAAGCGCCATAAAATAATATTGCCAGTGACAGGACATGCCTCAGTTGGTGCTGGTGGTTCGGTATTCATGATAGAACTATTTTCTCTGCACATTTTACTTCGTGCTTTCAGGTGAGCTGACCAGGCTTGGTTGCAGAATGCAATGCAAGCAAAATCATAAGTGAAGCCCGTTTTTGGAAATGTATTTGATATTACTGAGAAATTCGTACTGAGGACCTGTTTATAATATTTTTCCAGCATGACAGCAGGCCTTGCACACAATTTGTGCAGAACCGGAATTAGGAAGAGCTTTTTGCGTTATTTACAATTCTGTGCATATTTATCTTCCTAATTGTTTCCGTGACATTCATTTATTTTATTTTGTTTATTTTGTACATTACTGCAGACAGTAGTCCAAGCAGGAAAAGATGCACATTGGCACGTTGTCGCCCGGCGCGTTTTGTTTGAGTCAAGCGGAATCAACGCGTGAAGGGGACACTGCGTGGGGCACAAAAACACCCTTCATTACACACTCAACCACATACAGTACATACAGAAGGCTAACATTTTTTAAGAACAATTCGGTCCCTCAAACCACGTCTAGCTAACGTCTGTCTAAAATCTGGCGGTTGCTACGCACAGTCGGACGCTGTCAAAAGATCCTCGCTGGTGAATCGCTCGGCAGCGATGTTTGGAGGCGGCTTCCTGGCGAGGAGACACGTGCCGGTAGGCACTCCTGGCACACCCAGCCTCCTCAGGCCCGTGAGCAGTTGGCTAGGCAGATGGGTGTCTGCGAGCCCGGGCCCGTTGAAGATCGGCGGCGCAACTGCTGACCTGTCCCGTCCACTCGCTGCATCGCCCGCCAGCTAGATGACCGGAACCCAAAGACTGGTAGCTCGCCGAGGTGGCCACTCGGGTAGCTCGTCAAAATAAACAATGTCGGCATAGGACGCGAGAAGCGTGATGGATGTCGTTAGCTTGCGCAGGATTGAGGTCGGGTGCAATCATCTTCGAGAAACGATTTGGCAAAGAACAGGTGCTGTTAGCTACAGGAGACTGAAGTAAGTCAATCTCTGGTGGTGAGAAGCCGCTATTTCAAATTCGTTAGCATTAGTTACGCTGGCAAAGAACATGCCACGAGGAAGCACTTGAGGGCACAAGCTGAAATTGAGAAGTAGGAAGCGAGGTACAGTTATCAGTGACAGTCACAAGCGTATGGTGAATGGCCGATTTCGCGGCTCAAAAGGACGTCGGCAAGAGGAAGGAGGACATATTGACCATCGGGAACCGTGCGGCTGTGCGGTCAAAACGACGTAGGTGGCTGCCTGAGGAGACAGTCGCACATCCAGAAGAGAGCACAGGCGCGGCGGGGTAGTGGGGGGTTCAGCGACTATCTGAGGTAGCTCTAGCTGAAGGACGCCGGTAGCACAATTGATAAGAGCAGAATAATTCGACAAGAAGTCCAGGCCTAGAATAACTTCATAAGGGTCAATCACGGATAACGTCAATGGTCAGTCACTGCTAAAATGACAGAAGTAGTGTGGTACTTCATACATAAGCGGACAGTGCACAGACCGAGAACCACCGGCGTTGCGCCATCGGCCACACGGAACATTTGTGCAGCCGTTAGTGTCGGAACTTTCTTTAAACCTGTGCGTAGGCTTGAACCTATGACCGAAATGCTTGCGCCGGTGTCTACAAGTGCTTGTAAAGGTACGCCAGCTACTTCAACGTCTATTACAATTTGTCTGATGGGAAGAGAGAGGGGATTTGCTGCGGAAGTCGTCAATGCAGCACCACCTCCGGGGGCTCCATTTCTCAGTGTTCTGAGACGATGCGGCCGGAAGCCACGGGGGACGAGAAGCGCTGGTACTGCGGTGAACGGGACGATGGGCGACGTATTTGCGGCAAATGAGACTGGTGCCCACGTGGTGAAGGCGAGGGGCTGTACCAGGCGTTCCGAGAATGGTAAACAGCATTGGACTCTTCGGCAAATGAAAAAAGTGTGGGCGGTACCGTTGAAACGAGTCATATTGGTCGTTGCACGAGGTGCCGAGGACCATGTGTTGCGGCAGTAATGAACAATATGCCCAATGCGGTGGCAGTTGAAACATATAGGGCGGTCATCTGTAGTTCGCCACTCAGCCGGGTTTCGAGTACGGGGAGGAAACCGTCGGTTGGAGGAGGGCATCGCGAAAAGGCGTTCTCTAACTCTGGGTACGATGACATGGCACACGGAATGCACTCCGATGTTTTCAAGCTCCAGGCGCACGATGGCGTGAACAAGAGGAACTGTAGCAGGAGTGGTATCGGTACTACGCGAATAGAACGCTGAGGGCGCCATTGCTTCCAGTTCGCGAGGAACAATGCCTGTCAGGTTTCCCGGCGGCGACGGATGTTGTGGTGCGGATTGGTCCTCGCAAGTCGGTGTTGCAGCGATGCTTTGGAAGTTGGGCGAACGTTTGCAGAATGCGGCGACTTTTCACTTGCTCAAACTGACGACACTTTTTGATGAGCGCGTCCACGGTGGAACAGCCCTTGCATATCAGGAGATGGAACGCGTCGTCAGCAATCCCTTTCAGGACATGTCCAACTTTGTCACCTTCTGTCATGTCGCTTTCGGCCTTTCGGCAGAGGGCCAGCACGTCTTGAATGTATGCGAGGTATGATTCCGCAGGGGATTAGGCCCGGCAGACCAATTCCTTTTTGGCTTTTGCAAACACCTCTCGCATCTTTAATTTGCATTGGTTGCAGCTTGTGAGCTCTTCTTCGTTGTTTTCATACCAAACCTTGGCCGTGCCTCTCAAGTAAAACCGCACATTAGCCAACTGAAGTGTGGGATCCCATCTGTTCGGCACACTCACTCGTTCGAACATGGCCAACAAATCGTCAACGTCGACGCCATCAGTCCCGCAGAAAGTACCGGGATCCTTAAGTGGCATGAAAACGTATGGTTGCGACGCTGTGTTCGTCGGAAAGGCTGACGTTGACGCCGAAGGCGCAGCATCGGCCATGGCTAGAAAACCGATGGGACGTCTGCTGTGGAGCTCCATTGCCTGATGTTTACCCAGCACTTATCACCAATATGTTACGGGGTTGGTGACTTCTGTGCGAAATGCATTTACAGAGGAAAAACCACAGGCAAAAGCCATAATGGCTGATTGCCACACTCGCGTGCCTGTCAGCTGGTTGTGTCCTTCCTTCCTCTGCCTTTACTTCATCTCCGTAACAATATCAACCATTATCATTCGTGCTTCGCATATTCATCGATTTCCAGTGTACGTGGGATCTGCCAATGTTTTCATTGCGAGTTTGTGTTTTTGAACGCACAAGAAAGTCCCGCCTTTTTACGTGTACCTTAAACGCTAAGCGGCGTTTGCGTCTAGATAAAATGCTGATAATCACACCCGTCACTTTTCACGGCGTCACAAAAGGCGTGGCAAAATGAACTACTTCGCGTAGTGTTACATGTACAGTAGGTCCACCAAGCAGCTTTTTTCTTAATCGCCAAAACCAGTTATCCATGGGCACACTGCGCTTCTAGCCGTAGAGTTTTCTATGCTTTTAACTCTCCGCTGACGAGAACGCCTCAAGCAGCGGCCCGCGCGTCCGTATGGTGACAGAAGCTACAAAACGCCGCAGCCGGCAGCAGTGTTCACGCCGACTTCTTTGTGTTTTTCCGCAGTTTTGTGAAGCGTTTCTTTTTTTTTGGCGGTCACGCCATGGCTCAGCCTATAGCAGCAGCAGCGTTTGTTGAGTTGTTGGGTGTCACAATATCATCGCCGCCTAAATCGAATCACTCAAAAAAATGGCAGATCCCACGCACAGTGGGGATTGATGATATGCGAATCACGAATGAGAAATGTTTATATGTCACTTTAAAATCAGCACAACGTTACGAGGTGGAGGTAAATGATGCCGTACACAGCTTCCGTGTCATGATGATCATGTTTGGATGTGTTGTTTACCTTCGTCATCTATCCACGTCACGTGATACCAAATTTAGTATATTGCCACAGAGACTAATTACACTATCCGACATTATGAAGAATCAGCGTCCACAGTTTTATGCGCGCTCGTGCTTGTGGCCGCATGACTCATGCCTCTCGTTCACGGGCACGAGTCACTCTGGGTTGGACCTGTGATCAAGAAGAAGGTGTGTTGGCGGATGAACAGTTTTCATTTTGGAACGCTCTAACGGACTCTTTCATATTTCGCACAATTTTCAGGGAACAAGTTCGCCCATAATAAACTAGTTTTTGGTGTTTATTCTCTTGAATCCATTACATTCTGGTGGACGGTGCGGGGTATGATTGGAAGCCCCCTTGGTGCAAGAGAGCGAAGCCCCGATTCTCAACGACTGGAATGTGGCGAACTGACTTCGGTACACCTGGGTTCAAGCCGCCACGTTCGAGGAGAGCCGCCTGAATTCGCACCCCTCCCCAGTGCTCCAGCAACACAAGCAGCGTCCACAGACAACGAACGATGGCTTGCCAGGTGACATCATCGGAACTTATTCTGCCCCCCCCCCCCCGTGCTTGCCTGAGTCCCTTCCTCGGCGACACGTTCGAACATGTAGACGATTGGTTAGAGCACTTCGAGCGGGTTGCGAAGAGCAATAGCTGGGACGAAGCAAGGAAACTGCGTCGCGTGTACGTCGCATTAGATGATGCAGCGAGGAACGTGGTATGAACACCACGAAGCCTTCATACCGACAAGGGAAGAATTTCGACGAACAAATAGTAGCTACATATGCCAGCACCGATCGTCGGGAAAAGGCGAAGAACGCTGTACACTCCCGGAACCAGCGCACGATTGAAAGCGTAGGCATGTATATTGAGGACATGTCCCGCCTTTTCAAACGCACTGACCCGAACATGACCAAAGAGAAAAAGCTGCGTCACTTGATGCGAGGTGTCAAACAGGAGTTATTTGCCGGTTTGGTACGTAACCAACCTCCCATAGTTGCTGAATTCCGCACCGAAGCCCCCTTTATAGAGCGGGCATTGCAGCAGCGCTCCCGTCACTAAAATCATGATGCCAGTAGTGTTCCGGCGGATGGCCTCTCATCAAACCTGGGCAAGCAGCAGCGAAGCGTCGAAGGAAAGGGTGCGATCCACTGTGAAGGAAGAGCTCCAGAAGCTACTGCCCCCCAAGTCGCACCTGCCATTTTCGTCTTTCACTACTTCTGATCAGAGATGAAGTTCGCCATGCCATTCTACAAACGGAACCCGAGGCGCAACCTGTTCGACTCGAACAGCAACTGCATGAACGCCCCGTACCGACTTACGCCGATGCTGTGCGCCAGCCCGCCGTGCATACTGCTTCGTTTGCAGCTCCCAGTGGCTGCCGACCAGCTTCGCGTGGCTCAAACTATCCAGCTAGTTCGAGGCCACTGGAAAGTGACGTGTGGTGCACACCCGACAGTACGCTGCTCTGTTTTCACTGCGGCGAACTTGGACACCTGTACAGAAAGTGCCCTTATTGACGAGTTGGTCTCCATTGGTTTCCTCGAAATGCGCCATGCCCCCAAAATTGCGGAAGACCCGTTGAAATTGACGATTACTTGTCCAGCCATCTGCTTCCAACTTCTAGTTTCCAGCATCAGCCTAGATCACCAGCACCTGCTCACTATCGATCACCAAGCCCTCGACGATTTAGTTCACCTTCTCCGCCTTCAACCTGAACACGCCGTCGTTCAAGCAGTCCCCATCAGGAAAACTGAAGCCAGTAACCTATGGAGGCAAAGCCGCTGATGTCCGACCAACTGAAGATCCTCCGTCAAGGTCCCAGTGCAGCATTGACGAGTGTAACACTACAACTAGGTTAGGCAAAGACAAAATTTCTTCAGACTTACGCTTAACCGTAGACGGGTGTGAATTTAACGTTTTAGTTCACACAGGTGCCGATTATTTGGTTGTCAGTCACGCTGCCGCAAAGGATTTAAAGAAAGTAGTGACGCCTTGAAGTAGAACCCGAATACGCATGGCTGGGGGTCATCTCATTACACCTCTGGGAAGATGTGCCGCAAGAATCATAATTCAATACGCTACTTACGTTGCTGGCTTTGCCGTACTTCCGGAATGCTCTACAGACGTAATACTCGGAATGGATTTTCTGCTAGCAAACGGAGCTATAATCAACCTGCAGAATTCTAGTGTCTCTTTTTCGACGAAACGGGCCATAGACACAAATGAGCCACAAACGTATTACATGTTATGGATTGTGATGTTACCGTGCCGCCACGATGCAGCGTAATGGTCAGTGTAAAAAATGAAGCATTCATTGATTCTGAAGGTATAGCGGATGCAGACATCGAATTACTGCTCAAGAAAGGCATTTGTGTAGCTCGAGGCATCATTCAATTACATGGTAGGATGTGCCGATATATTGTTCATGAATTTTGGAAACTAAATTCATCATGCTGCAAAGCACACTGATATTGCCTTCCTGCACGGTTTTGAAACAGGGAAAGACTTATGTGGTCAGGGCCACCTGCTTCGGAACCTACACCCGATGTCGCGGCAAGAGTTTCAATCAGCCAAAATCTATCACTAGCCAAAAAGAAAATCATTCAAGACCTCATAAGATCTAGACTTTGCCGGATGTTTCTCTACCTCGTCGAAAGTACGGTGGACCCATGTTGTTAAACACCGAATAATAACAGATGAAGCTACAAGGCCGGCACACCAACAACCGTACAGAGTATCACCGAAGGAATGACAGATCATAAAGAGCTTAGTGTAAGAGATGCTGGAGGACGATGTCATACAGCCATCTAATAGTCCGTCGGCGTCGCCTGTAGTCATTGTGAAGAAAAAGGACAACACGTTGAGATTCTGCGTTGATTACAGAAAGCTGAACAGCGTGTCCAAGCCGGATGTCTACCCTTTGCCACGTATTGATGATACGTTGGATCGGCTACGGCACGCAAGGTATTTCTCTCCATTATATTTAAAAAGTGGTTATTGCCAAATTTAAGTGGACGAACGGGACCATGAAAAGACTCCTTTCGTAACCCCGGATGGTCCATATGAGTTCAAAGCACTCTCATTCGGCCTCTGTTGTGCGCCTGCAACATTCCAGCGCATAATGGACAGCGTCTTTCAGGCCTCAAATGGCAGTCGTGCTTAGTATACCAGGATGACGTTGTGGTTTTTACAGCAACGTTTGGACAACATGTAGAGCGACTTCGGTACAATTCAGGCTATCCAGTCAGCCGGCTTGACGATTAAACCGGAAAATGCCAGTTTGGATTCGAGAAGCTTCGTTTCCTTGGTCATGTATTCAGTGCTCAAGGTGTTGGCCTGGACCCCTACAAGACGGTGGCCGTTGGTCTGTTTTCCAAGCCAAAAGACAAGAAGGAGGTACGCCGACTTTTGGGTTTATGTGCTTATTAAAGCCGGTTTGTGAAAAATTTGCTAAAATTGCCGAACCTATAACAAGACTCACGAAAGAGGACGTGCCATTTATTTGGTGCACCGAACAAAAGAGTGCTTTCAACGAACTAAGGAAACATTGGCAAGCCCCACCTATCCTGGCCCACTTTGACGAAACTGCTGATACGGAAGTTTATACAGATGCCAGCAATCTTGCCCTAGGTGCGGTCCAGGTGCAATTTCAAAATAGAGAAGAAAAGGCGATAGCATATGCAAGCCGCACCCTCTCAAAAGCGGGAAGAAACTGCTATGCAACCAAAAAAGAGTGCTTTGCAGTCATATGGGCGATCAGCAAGTTCAGGCGATACCACTATGGCAGGCCGTTCCGTGCCGTCAGCGACCGCCACTCACTTTGTTGGCTGGCAATACGAAAATACCCATCGGGATGGCTTGCAAAATAGAGTCTGAGGCTCCAAAATATAGACATTGTGGTCGTACATAGGTCTGGCAAAAAGCATGATAATGCTGACTGCTTATCACGTTCACCAGTCGACTCAACTCTTTCAGAAGAAGAGCACTCCTTTGTGTGATAAAAACCGCAGAAATCGCCGAGCATCAGCGGGCTGACATGGAATTGCTCCCATTGATAAAGTATATCGAAGGGCACGACGAAAGAGTTCCTCGCGTATTTAAGAGAGGGTTATCCTCAATCTGTCTCCAAGATAATGCACTTTACAAGAAGAATTTCGAACACAACAAGGAGACGTTCCTACTCAGTTGTACCATCAGCCATGAGACATGATGTCTTAGAAGCCTGTCATGATGAACCGTCTGCGGGTCACTAGGGCGTGAGTCGAACATTCACCAAAATTCATCAGAAATATTATGGTCCCAAGTTGCCAGCGTCCGTGAAGCATTACGTCAAGACATGTCGTGGATATCTAATGCGCAAAACACCACCCCTCAAGACGGACTGGCCTTCTCCAGCCTATAGAGCCTCCTGTGACTCCATTTAAACAGGTTCTGAATAGGACCTCCTCAGACTGTTTCCAATGTCGGCATCAGGAAAAAGATGGATAATAGTTGCTACTGACTATTTGACACGATATGCTGAAACCGGCTGCCTTGAGCGAGGAATGGCAACGGAAGTCGTGAAGCTTTTCGTTCAGAATAATGTTCTTTGCATTGAGCCCCACTCGTCGTGATTACCGATCGAGGAGCAGCGTTCACGGCTGATTCAAGCAGTCCCTAATGACAATGACTAACACCAGTCATAAGAAGACCACTGCATACCATCCCCAAACCAACCGGTTGACAGAATGCCTGAACCGCACCATCGTTGACATGTTGTCGATGTACGTTGACATTGAGCATAAATTGTGTAACGAAATCTTGCCATACGCAACCTTCACCTACAATACGGCTGTGCAGAAGACCATCCGCGTCACACCATTTCAGCTGGTCTACGGTTGCACTGTCACTATGACACTCGATACCGTGTTGCCAGTAGACAACAATTACGAGCCTATCTGAAGTTGACGACTTTTTGCAAAGGGTTGAAGAAGCATGCCCGTTCGCACGACACCAAATACATCAACAGCAAAACAAGGACGCAAGCTACTACAACCTGCGCTACAGAAAAGTTCAGTACGACCCAGGTGAGCGAGTGTGAATATGGACACCAATCCGACGCCACACCTTATTAGAAAAGCTGCTTTGTCGATACTTTGGCCCCTATAAGGTTCTCCGATGAATTAGTGACAAAAACTACGAAGTCATTGCCGATAGACACATCCGTTCAAAGCGACCAAACAGAGCAGAAGTCGTACGTGTCGTTCGTATAAAGCCCTATTATGAGAATCAAAGAAAAAGCTTCCTTTTTTTGTTTGCCTCCCTCCATCGCGCATCGGTATGATGCGTATTTTGAAAGGACTAATGCCACAGAGAATAATTACACTATCCGATAATATGAAGAATCAACGTCCACAGTCTTATTCGTGCTCGTACTTGTGGCCGCACGACTCATGCCTCTCGTTCACAGGCACGAGTCACTGTTGGTTGGACGAACGGTTTTTGTTTGGAACGCTCTAGCGCGCTCTTCCATTTTTTGCAGATAACTTTCAGTGCACGAGTTTGTCCATAATAAACTAGCTTTTCGTGTTTATTCTCTTGAATCTGTTACAATATGTGGAGCTAGCGAAGCGGCCGTAAGCACGCTGTGAGCGCGGTATGTTGTCATGTTCCTACATAACACGCGTGTCAGGATTATCGTGTTTGCACCAGTCATATGTTTCGTCATCGAACGACGTTACGTAACACCAAATTTGATATATGTGGAGCTAGCGAAAGAGCCGCAAGCGCATGATGAAAGGTCCAATATACTCCATCGTAGCGTTGACACACACGCACGCTGGCCCCAGTGGCGCAACGTGGTCGTATCGTGTGCAGCATGCTGCAAATGCGACGTGCTGCATTTCGCGCCGGTTGCCGTCGTTCCACGCCGACGGACGCTGGTGGCGCCTGGCGTCAGACTTTAGAGCACTCGCGTTTTGCTAGCGTTGCGTCGCTGGGCCCAGCGTGCGCACGCGTCAACGCTACAATGGAGTAAAATGGGCCTTCCTGATACGCTCGTGGCCGTTTTGCCAGCTTCACATATACCAAATGACATGCTGCATTCCGCGCTGATGCGCTACACAAACAACACTGCACCTCCCTTCTTTTCGTGACGGAGGGACGCCGTACGCGCTGAAACCCGCATGCGCCAAATCAACGCAGCATGGCGCGCACCTGCGAATATATGGCAGGAATGGCGCCTGGAGCGGCAACGCCGGCCTGACGCGACTAAATGAACGCCGCCGAGCACGCGTACTGTGTCACGTCGAAATGTAATGGTGCCTTGACTGTGGCATGTAGACATGATCTCACATGACAGGTATCTCGTGATTATCATGCTTGCACCAGCCAAATACCTTCGTCATCCATTCGCGTCACGTAATACCAAGTTTGGCATATGTGAAGCTAGCGAAACGGCCGTGAGTGCATCAACAATGCGGTGTGTAGTCATACTCTTACATGACACGCATGTGGTGATTATCATGTTTGGACGTGTCATTTGCCTATGTCGTCCGTTCGCGATGCGTTATACCGAGTTTGGTGCATGTGAAGCTAGCGAAACGATCACGAGCGCATCATGAGCGTAGCATGTAGTCATGTTGTTACATGACGCGAATCTTATGATTATTATGTTTGCACCTGTCACATGCCTTCCCCAATAATTCACGTAACGTACTACCGAATTTGGTATAACTGACGCTAGCGAAATGGGCGAGAACGCATCGTGAGCGTGGCATGTCGTCATGTTGTTACATGACACGCATATCATCATTTTCATGTTAGGGTCTGTCGCTTGCGTTCACCATCAATCATGCCATACCATACCGGCTTGGCAAAATGGCATGTGAACGAAACCACCGCAGAGCTGCAGCACCGTGAAATGCCAATCATGACATTCATGACATAAACTTCATAATTTTTATGTTATGACTAGTCAAATGTGTTCTTCATACAGTCCTGTTATGCTATACCCAGTTTTGTCTCAATACCACTATCGAAACGGCCAGGAGAGCTAAAAGTCGTAGGCGGATAGATAGATAGATAGATAGATAGATAGATAGATAGATAGATAGATAGATAGATAGATAGATAGATAGATAGATAGATAGATAGATAGATAGATAGATAGATAGATAGATAGATATGATAGATAGATAGATAGATAGATAGATAGATAGATAGATAGATAGATAGATAGATAGATAGATAGATAGATAGATAGATAGATAGATAGATAGAAATGCTTCGCATTTAAAAAACGTCTATCCCCTGCCTCGAATCGAAGACGCGCTCGACTGCCTCCATGGTGCCAAGCATTTTTTGTCACTCGATCTTCGATCCGGATATTGGCGAATTTCAGTAGTTGACCACGACCACGAGAAGACAGCATTCATCACACCTTTAGCAGTTCAAGGTCATGCCGTTTGGGCTGTGTAATTCTCCTGCAACTTTTGAACGCATGAGGGGCTCTATACTACGCGTTTTGAAATGGTTAACGTTCCTTTCCTATTTGAACAATCTCATCGTGTTCTAGCCCACGTTTGAGAGCCTCCTCTCACGTCGGTCAGCCATTCTTGACGTATTTCGCCGTTCTGGCCTCTAACTGAATTCGTATAAATACACTTTTGGGTGCCGTCAAATTAAGCTACTTGGCCACCTTGTCGATGCTACTGGAGTCCAACCCAACCCCGACAAAGCCCGCGCTGCTCTTGGTGAGTTCCCCATTCCGCGTTCTACAAAAAAAAAGTCCTCAGCTTCCTGGGGCTCTGCTCATACTTCCGCCGCATTGTCGCCAACTTCGCGGATATTACTAGACCCTTTTCGGATATCTTCGAAAAGGACATGGCTTTTTTCTGGGGTGCGAACCCAGCACATTCCTTCGCATCCATTTCCGCTCTCACTTCACCACCAGTGCTGGTCTACTTCAACTCAGCTGCACAAGCAGAGCTTTGCACTGATGCAAGCGGCCATGGCAATGGGGCTATACTCGCTCAGGTACGTAGTGGCACAGACCATGCTGTAGCATATGCCAGTCGCCTTCTGTCACAGTCTGAGAGGAATTATTCCATTATCGAGCGGGAATGTTTCTCTTGTCTGGGCCTTCGTTAATTTCGTCCGTGCCTGTATGAACACCCGTTTGCAGTCATCATCGATCATCATGCGCTGTGCTGGCTGTCAACACTGAATGACCCTACTGGAAGACTCGGCCGCTGGGTGTTACGGTTGCATGAGTACACGTTCTCCGTGGTGTACAAATCTGTGAAGTTGCACAGCGATGCCGACTGCTTATCCCGGCACCCGGTTGAACCACCCGACTCCACTGAATTGGTAGCTGACGCCTGTATTTTCGGCCCGCCGCAGTGGTCAAGTGTCTAAGGTACTCGGCTGCTGACCCGCAGGTCGCGGGATCAAATCCCGGCTGCGGTGGCTGCATATCCGATGGAGGCGGAAATGTTGTAGGCCCGTGTGCTCAGATTTGGGTGCACGGTAAAGAACCCCAGGAGGTCGAAATTTCCGCAGACCTCCACTATGGCGTCTCTCATAATCATATGGTGGTTTTGGGACGTTAAACCCCATATATCAATCAATCAATCAATCAATCAATCAAGCCTGTATTTTCGCCCATCATAGACTTTATGCACGTGTCAGATGAACAACAGCGACATCTATCACTACTCGCCCATCATTGACCGCCTTCAGTATGGCAATGGCGACTTTTCCTTTAGCATGTTCTTGCTGCAAGACAACGTTTCCCTTAGCATGTTCTTGCTTGCAAGACAACGTTTTGTATCACCGGTATCTACTCCCAGAGGGCGCACAACTTTTACTCGTCGTTCTACATCATCTTCGCAAAAACGTCCTTCAAGAGCTTCCGACGCCCCAACCTCAGGACTCTTAGGCGTGACCCGAACCTATGACCATGTTGGCGGTTTTGGTGGAAAGGCCTGTATCGCTCCGTTCGTCACTACATTGCGGCTTGCGACCTCTGCCAACGTCGAAAAAAACTTACGACTCCCCCTGTCAGCCGCCTCCAGCCTATTGACGTCCGAGCTTGACCTTTTCATCTACTGGGATTGGACTTGGTTAGTTCTTTGCAATTTTCGGCAAATGGAAGTAATCGGATCACAGTATCCACAGATTATGCCACTCGGTACGCAATCAACCTAGTGCTGCAGACCAGTTGCGCGACCAATGTTGCTGATTTCCTCCTATATGACGTCATTCTTCAGCATGGTGCTCCTTCTCACCTACTCACAGGCCATCATGGTCACTGCTTTCTATCTCGTGTGGTCGACGACCTACTGCAATCTTGTGCTACCCGTCATAACTTTAGCGCGTCTTATCATCCCCAGACCAACGGGCTCACCGAACGCCTCAACCGTACAGTTACAGACATGATTTCAATGTACGCTTCCGACTGCAACACCGATTGGGACATTGCCCTGTCACCCTTGCCTATAATTCATCGTGCCAAGAAACTGCCAACTATTCACCCTTTCATCTGCTCTTTGGGCGCGATCCTTTGTTACTATTTGATACTCTGCTTCCATGTGATCCAACATCTACGACTTCATACGCTCAAGATGCGATCACTCGAGCTGTCCTCGCACGCACGGTAGCCCGCACTCGGCTCTCACTGTTCCAGGCTACACAAAAGACCCTGTATGATAGTCGACACAGAGACCCTGATTTTCCTCCGGGCTCTCTCGTTCTACTGTGGCTCCCATCTCGTCGTGTTGGCCTCAGCGAGAAGCTTCTATCGCGATATGTCGGGCCCTATCAAGTAGTGCGCCAGGCGACCATTGTTATCGATGAGATTTATTCCACAACCAAATCATCAAACTCATCGACTACTACTCTCAAAACTGGCATAGTATACGTCTCTCTCCTGAGGGTCTACAATGGTGACACGCCCTTTTAGTGATAGCTGAAACTGAGACGCTGGCTTTACTGGCCGGAGTAATGTCACGGGTGTAGAAATACCTTTCCAGTGGAGCAGCTGAAATGTCCTCTGATGACGACACTTGTGTTGTGGGGCTTAGCCTGGGTTGCCCTGTTATCTGGAATTTTGTCCGCCCTGTGCACTGTGATCCCGCTTTTCTGCGGATTCACGACCCCTATATAAATACTCCCTGTAACAATATCTACGTGCAGCCATTCATCTGGAACAAAATTTTACCGCTTCCCGAAGGATCACTGGGAGTAGACGCACCAAAGCGGAATACCACATGTCCGCCGAGAATCGTGAGTAAAGTTGTTTCACTCACTCATGCAGAATAGCTGTCGCGAAGACATTGTTTGACTCTCATTATCTGTAGCGCAGTATTCATTGAACAAATTGGGAGCCGTAAAAAATAGATGAATTCGCAGTAAGATATCCGTGGGCAATGCTAAGGCCAGTTAACAGGAGCATTTAGTATGCCAGCCACTTCATTTTCCCATCATTTTAAAAGAAGGCTTGAACAGTGCATTCATGTGAACAGTGCAATAACGCCTATGCGAGCTTTGCACATTCCCACATTCTTTAGGTTCGATATAGCAATGACCATTCATTTCATTCTAGGCGTGTTGGATGAGCAGTTTGTCTTTAGGGCTCTTTTTGCGCTTGTCATGCTAAAATGTTATTTTTGTCAGCTAGCTTTAAATGACTTTTTTTCATCAGTATATAGACATGACTATTTCTCAACAGTATTTAGACTTGTTGTGGTTTGACTCAGATTCAAATGAAGCGCACGGAGCTTTTATTGAGTTGCCTTCGATTCACTTGCGAATCATATAGCAGGTGAACGGCCACTGTCGCGGAGTCATGCATTTGCCAGCTACACCTGCTCTGCAGTCGCAGGTCACGTCGATGAGGCACACGCTGCGAGAGCGCTTTAAAAAACTCCACCCGCATTTTACCCCGAGAATACTCGAGTAATAGCGTTGCAGAGTGGGGGGGGGGGGGGTATCGCGTGAATGTTGCGCAATAGGATGTGGTTTGGGAATGCTTAATTGTTATTTCGTCTATATCATTCTCATTTATTGAATTAAGGAGAAGCGTTGCTTAGCTTCTCTTTGCAGACCGGAACGTCTCCGGCGGCGGCACGCACGTCCGTGGTGTTATAGTTGATTTAGAACGCCGCGGCCGGCGCCAGTGTTTGCACTGCCTCCTTCCTGTGTTCCCGCAGATTTGCGAAACGTTACTTCTTGTTCAGCCGTTCAGTGGCTCCTGGTGGCAGCAACAAGGCTTGCTCAGTTGTTTGCTGCCACAACATTAACATCAGTTCACCTGGAACAACGTTTACCACTTCCCGAAGTATCACTGGGAGGAGAGGCGCCAACGTTCGATACGACGCATTCGCTATCTATTGCGAATAAAGTTGTGTCCCTCCCTCATTTACGCGCAGTTGCTTTAGTGGAGAGATTCTTTCAATGTCGTTGTTTTTAGCACATCCTTGATGGAGCAGACTACCCTGTGTGGTCGAAATTTCCGGAGTCGTCCACTGCAGCGTCTCTGGTAATTATATATTGGCTTTGGGACATTCAACACCACAGATCCATGAAACAGAATGGGAGCCCTCAGAAAATAGCAGAACTTGCAGTAGAAATTTCGTGGGCATTGCTAAGACATGTGAACTGGAGCATTCAGTCTACCACCAACGTTGCTTTCCACTACCTTACAAGATGACTGAAACAGCTCGCTCGAATGGGACATCGGCGGATGTCTGCCCACAGCTTGACAGCAAGAAATGTCGTGGTTGTGGGGTGCTCAATCCAACTGAAAACCACCAGTGTGACCCTAGGTGCCGCCTTTGCAAGAAATGTCATCTTACAGGGGACAAAAAATGCAAAGAACGGTTTAGGACCCCGTACCTTTTGAAGAAAAGATGGTGGGAAAAGGAACAACAACAAGGCGATGAACAAAGAGAAATGATTTTGTCGACCACTAGAGCAACACAGGCGTGGAGGGAAGAGTATTCACCAGAAAATCCAACGAAGGAGAATGACAACGCCACTCAGGACAGAGGAGGACGACGCAGAGATCGTTCCAGCTCCTTCCCGCGGCTCGCCGAAGGGGAAAGAGAAGGGACTCAACACGAACCTCAATCTACATCCAGATCAAGGTCCACTCGTCAACACAGATCCAGGTCACGGGCCAAATCCAAGACAAGGGCAACGACATCATTTCAAGGACAGTCCCACGAGGGTCCTGACGGCGGTCGGGGCAGTCGACAAATGGTGAGCTGGGTGAGCGAGGTATCAGGGGAGTCTCTCTGGTCTGGGAGTTTGCCTGAGGTTGTGGCAGAAGGGTCCACCCTAGGTAAAGAGTTAAACCACATTAAGAAAAATGCTAGAGCAACTCACCCGTGAAAACGCGAAACAGAGGGACGAAGTAAAACAACTAAAGGAAGAGAATGCTAAACTCAGGCAAAATCAGCTGCGTGAGTCAACTAGCTCCATGGCATCGTGTTGTCGATATTTAACTCCAGCGCCTCCACAGGAGTCAGGAAAGCATGCAGCAAAACGACGAGCAGAGAAGATATCTCCTGTAGAAAATGAAGACCTCTCGAAACCCCTGGAAAAGAAAGTCGACAATATGCTCGGAGAACTTACTAAGGTAATGGAACAACAATTCGCAGGATTGCAGCTGCAGCTCATAGAAATAAAACAAAGAATAGATAGCATAGAAAATCGACTAACGCTGGTGGAGAACACGCAAACAGATTTGAGGTCTATAGGAGCAGGCCCGGTTAAAACTACTACTAAACCCTACAACCGGCCGACTACGACCGAATCAAACTCGCAGGGGAAGGGACCGTTCCTAAACATGGCACGATGTAATAAGTATAAAATTTGGCAGTGGAACTGTCGTGGATATCGCTGGAAACGGAGTAACTTACAACAGTTACTCAACGGAAAGGAGGCACCAGACGTCATCGCCTTACAGGAAACTGGAGGAATGGTTAAATTGTCCAATTACAAATCCTATGGTGCCCCTGATGAAAAAACGTCCGTAACAACCCTCGTGCGAAGAAATCTCACGGTGATAGAACATGATACAGAAATCTGCGATGTCAATGATGTTCTTGTTGAGTTAGTTCCATCGCAGAAGAGTGGTGAAAGTCTATTCATATTAAATGACTATAGCAGCCCTAGACAAAAAACCAAATTTAGGTCACTTTTTAGAACGATCAGCATTACTAAAACGTAAGCACTGGTTATTGTAGGAGATTTCAACGCGTTGCATGCGGCATTGGGTTATGACAAAGACAATATCAAAGGTAGACATCTCTGGATTGACGCCCAACAGGTGTGCCTTACGTTAATGACCGACCCCCTTTTCCCAACTAGGATTGGAAACAGCGTATCCAAAGACACGTCTCTGACCTCACGTTTACTAAGAATATCATCGAATCTTATTAGCTTAGCACACAAGAAAATATGAGCAGTGACCACTATATAATTGAGACCACGTTTAAAGCAGGCGAACGTAAAAGAGGAGGCAAAGAAATAAGGATGGTTGAATGGGATAGTTTTAGAAAAATCTGAGAGAAGGAAGCATGTGATGTCATCGAAGACTTAGATGAATGGCTAGGGAACCTTAAGCAAAATATTCAAATGGCAACTAAGACCATACCAAAAACAGAAGGACTAGAAAGCACAGACAGTAAGCTCCTACATATGTGGCAGGCAAAAAAGAGCCAAGAAAAACGGTGGAAAACACAAAAACACAACAAATGCCTTAGAAAAAGGATAGCCACCCTCAGTAAAGATATTGAGAAGTACGCGGAGCAACTATGCAGACAACAATGGGAGGAAAAATGTGAGGCAATGGAAAAATAAATAAGTCTCTCTAAAACTAGGAACCTGTTAAGATGTCTGATAGACTCGGAAGCGAGCAAGACAGCACAACAACGAAACTTTATTAGACTTATCCGTAAATACAAAGGCACAGAGGAAGAACTGATTGAAGAAATCAGACAGAGATACATTGGGGATACAACCAAAGAGCGATTAAGCTCGTACAGAGGTAAAGAAAGTGATTTCCTAGACCAACCCATATTAGAGGCCGAGGTACAATCGGAACTGATGAAACTGAGCACAACATCCACCCCGGGCCCCGATGGGATCACGAATAAAACGCTCAGAAATTTAGACGACAATTCTATCACAGCCCTGACCGAACATATGAACAAGTGTTGGGAAGAAGGTAAGATACCCAAGCAATGGAAAACGGCAACAATCATACCGATTCCCAAGCCAGGCAAGAAACTAGATCTTGATAATATTAGGCCTATTTGCCTGACATCCTGCATAGGAAAGGTATTAGAGCATGTCATCCTAACTCGCCTGTCAAATTATATAGAAGACAATGAGCTCTTTCCTCATACGATGGTAGGCTTCAGAGCGAAACTGTCCACACAGGACATTATGCTTAAGGATAAACACCATATAATTGATTCGGGTCTCAATGCACACGACACAAAGGTCATAGTTGGCCTAAATCTTAAAAAGGCATTCGATAATACATCACATAAAGCTATACTTGCCAATCTTCAAGCGTTGGGGGTAGGGAAAAGAGTATACGATTATATAAAATACTTTTCAACTGACTGGACTGCAAGAATAATACTAGGCAAAGCACAATCACAAAAGTTTAGTCTGCGCAGCTGAGGTACGTCACAAGGCTCTGTCCTGTCTCCCTTTTTTAACGTGGCCATGATAGCTCTCCCTACCAGACTGAAAAAAAATTCCAGGACTCCACCATAGCCTCTATGCAGATGACATTACCTTATGGATAGCAGAGGGTAGTGACGGATACATAAAGGAAACGTTACAAACCGCAGTGAATGTTGTAGAAAAATATGCCACTCATACAGGATTACAACGTTCACTGGAAAAATCGGAACTTCGCTTCTATAACCCGACATGTAGGGGTCGCAAAAGTATCCAAGAAAAACCTAACATTGAAGTCTTTGTTGCAAAAACGCAAATACCTACGGTCGAAAGCACAAGAATTCGGGGACTCCGAAACAGCTCGAACAGCCATAACGGAGAGGCGATAGGTTTACTTGAAACCAGTGCGCAGCAAATTTTACGTCTACTTAAACGAATTGCAAACCGGCACACTGGTATGAAAGAAAATAATATGATAAGACTGGTACAGGCTTTTGTCGTCAGTCGTATTGTATATGTGATTCCGTACCTCAGACTGCAAGTGGCCGAGAGATAAAAGATTGACAGAACCATTAGACGAGTTTTCAAACAGGCGATCGGACTTCCAATAACTACCTCTACTGATAAATTACTTCAATTAGGGCTCCACAACACAGCAGAAGAGCTTATAGAAGCTCAAATAATTGCACAATATGAAAGACTAACGCAAAGTAAAACAGGTAGAGCCATACTAGAGTAATTAGGTATAAACTACGCAAATTAATTTGGAGCCAAAAAGGATATACCGTATGAAATCAGGAAATGTTTAATAATCTTACCGATTCCAAAAAACAAGCACACCGAACATCACAAAGCAAGGAGAGCTGAAAGAGCGAAAAATATACATAACAACGTAAAATATTTACCAGAAACAACATACGTAGACGTGGCCAAATACAAAGGAAATGACATGACTATAGCAGTAGTGGACTACAAAGCAGAATAATAAAGTCAGCGGCACGGTGAGAACGAGCTTTGCAGAAGAGGCGGAGGAAGCAGCTATTGCAATGGCCATAGCATCCACCTCGACCTCACTAATTGTTAGCGACTCGCAGATGGATGTGAGAAACTTTGCATAAGGGCGAATATCCCAAATAGCTTTAAGAATATTGGCTGGATGCAAAGACCAACGAAAAATAGAAATAGTCTGGGTACCCGCTCACTCTTCCTTGCCCGGCAATGAGGCTGCACACCAGACAGCTCGAGGACTTACGGACCGATACTCTGGATTGCCCTGGTCGAACGGGGAGGATGATGAGAGATTTGGGCCGATGACCACTTGCAGAGATATTACGCAATATTACAGGCTAAGCAGGAAAATTTATCCTCCCGCACACTCGTGATTGAACAAAGGACAGGCGGTGGCTTGGCGCCTACTCCAGACCCACAGGTTTCCTAGTCCGGTAACAATGAACCGCTGCGTGCCGAACTTCATTCGGACAAGTGTAAATTTTGCCACAACAGGGCGGACTTAAGCCACATTTTATGGGCATGCCCGCAGGCCCCCAAGAGAGGTGAATTTCCAGACGGCAGGGGATGGGATACCGCGCTCCTCAGCTCTCTGACTCTCAATTCCAAGCCCGCTTAATACGGCAGGCCGAAGACGCCGCCAGGGCCCATGGGTTCATGGCCGTCGTCTAGGTTTGGTCCTCCCTTCTCCTCTCGCACCTGAAAGGGGAGGAGGACCTTTCTGCTAAATAAATAATGTTCGTTCATCATCATCACAGCATATCCACGGAGTGAATGATGATGAGTGAGGTGAAGCGTCCATCCATCCGTCTGTCCATCCGTCCATCCGTCCATCTGTCTGTCTGTCTGTCTGTCTGTCTGTCTGTCTGTCTGTCTGTCTGTCCTGTCTGTCTGTCTGTCTGTCTGTTCTGTCTGTTCTGTCTGTTCTGTCTGTCTGTCTGTCTGTCTGTCTGTCTGTCTGTCTGTCTGTCTGTCTGTCTGTCTGTCTGTCCGTACGTCCATCCCTCTGCTCCTATCACACTAGAGCCAGACATCGGATGGATGGACGAAAGCTTCGTCCCACTAATCATTCACTCCGTGGATATGCTGCGAATTTCTATATACGAAAACCACTAACGTCATCTAGTGGTAATATTTCCAAGGACATATACACACAACGACATCAAGTGAGAAATTCCTGAAAGTAAATAGAAGGGGCCACTACAACATACTACGAGGGAATGACCCACACTCTAAGGATCTTCGCCTTACTACACTCTAAAAAAAGAGCGAGTAAAAAGGGTATCTTTTTGTCCCACAACAATAATCGTCATCTATATTGCGTTCCATCCTTGCGCTATCACCCCACGCCCGATACATTCCGGTCCTGATCGACATGCCCTTTGTCAGGGGGTCATTGCATTCTCGAAGGAAAGTGGCCAGCGCCGAGTTTTCAAGAAAGGAAGCACACACAAGCCTGATGACGATTAATGTTGTGGGACAAAAAGACACCCTTTTTACTCAATATTTTTTAGAGTGTAGAACTCTTCGCTCCTTATTATGTGCTTTCGTGCGTCCTCGATGTATTTAGTTGTAGGTAGCCACCTTCTGTTTAAATCTTGGAATATCTGCTAGATGGTGGCACTTGTATATGATGAATATATTGCTGACGGCAGTAGTGGGATTGCGGCAAAAAGTGTTCAATATCGAATGATATGGACAACCGTCCTTTAGGCAAGGCATCAGTTGTGACCCATCACATCAACACCGGCAATGCCAGCCCAATTCATCGCCGCCCTCACAGTATCTTCGCTGCCGAACGCTCTCTCATCCAGAAAGAAGTCGAGAAAATGCTCGCCAAAGACGGCGTCGAACACTCATCTAGTCCGTGGGCTTCCCCTGTCATGCTTGTCAAGAAGGACCATACGCGGCGGCTTCGCGTAGACTATGCACATCTCAACAAGGTCACTAAGAAGGACGTCTACACCTTACCACGAATAGATGACGCCCTTGTCTGCCTTCATGGCGCGAAGTTTTCTCATCCACTGATTTACTATCTGGTTATCGACAGATTACTGTTGACTCAAGGAAACGAGAGAAAACTGCTTTTGTAATGCCCATCGAGCTATACCATTTTAAATAAATGCCGTTTGGGCTTTGCAATGCGCCAGGCCACCTTTGAGCGCATGATGGATTCCCTGCTGCGCGGCTTCAAGAGGTCTACTTACCTGTGCAATCCTAAGCGTCATCGTTTTTTCACCGGCATTTTCGAGCTATCTGTGGTGACTGTCCGGTATTCTCCCAGTATTCTCGCAACAATCGTCTCTAGCGGAACACCTCTAAATGCTGTTTCAGCTTTCGTGAAATAATAACACTTCGTCACCTCGTTAAAGCATCTGGGGTACAGCCTGATCCGGACAAAATTCGCGCAGTGATTCACTTTGCCAGCAGCCTCTTCTACTAAGGGTGTCCGTAGCTTCCGTGGTTTGTGCTCCTATTTCCGCCACTTCATCCAGAATTTGGCCGATCTTCAGCAGCCTCTCAACCGAGCTTCTGAAAAAAGAATGTCACTTTTATTTGGAATCCCCCTAAAAGTGCTGCATTTTCGGCACTCATTTCTGCCCTTACTACTACGCCAATATTAGCACACTTCGATGAGACCTGCACTGACAGAACTTCGATCTGACGAGAGTGGCCACAGAATCGGTGCTGTTTTAGCTTAGCGTCAGCATGGACGTGACTGCGTCAACGCCTACGCCAGCCGCCTTTTGTCCCCTGCCGAGAAGAACTATTACATCACCGAAAGATAGCGCCTTGCTCTTGTTCGACCTGTCGCTAAATTTCGACCATACCTGTTCGGCCTCAATTTTACTGTTGTAACTGATCATCATGCGCTCTGCTGGCTTTCGTCGCTCAAGGATCCCACGGGATGTCTTGGTCGTTGGTCTCTCCGCCCCCAAGAATACACCTTCTCGGTCCTGTATAAATCTGGTCACCTCCATCAGGACGCCGACTGTCTGTGATGGTATTCAGTGGATCTGCCAGACGCAACAGAGAGCTACTGAGGCTTGCGTCTTGTCATTTTCAGGCGTTCTTGCTGTCGCTTCTGAGCAACGCCGCAACTCGGATTTACTTCCCATCATAGAAAGCCCGAGTTCCGCTACTCCACCAACTTCTCTGAACTTTTATTTCTTTCACAAAGCAGTTGTCTACTGCCACAACATGCACCCCGATGGACCTGACCCCTTCTCGTCATGCCTTCCCCTTTCTCCTGCCCTTTCCTTTCTCCTGCCCTTTTCCCACCCACCGACTGTTCAACAATCGGCCACTGCCATTCTTCCACCCAACCGCCTAGCCATGGAGCAGGAAATTCCGGAGGTCAAGCCTGCGTGCCACCGACAACATCAAGGGTCCCTGCACCCCCAAAGTACAGCCCAAGTGGTCGCCAGGCCACCCCCAGTCGTTCAAGCGCCCGCCCCATTGACACGCCGAAGCTGCCGCACGACCTCCGTCTTTTGCAGCGGGTATGCCGGCTACGTATATTGACGCGACCCCTCACACACAGCTCCAGCCCACCCTGCAGCCTTTCCAGCCACCATTCTCTCCGTCGGCTCTTGCGACATGGACAAGACCTACCCCTGTGAACCAAGGGTCCACACTCGACAACCGGCCCATCTGCTTTGCCTGCGGTTACGCAGGCCATGTAGCACGTTATTTCTTGCACGTATAGCCAGCCCCCATCTCATCACCTGTTGCTGGCCAGATCAGCCATCCCTATCACGATTAACCACCGTCTATGCCACCGCCGTCTCGCCTAGCTCCATCTCCTGGAAGGTCACCGTCTCGACGACGTCGTTTCCCGTCCCCCATGCGGCCAAGTACAGCTGCTAACGAGCGGGAAAACTAGTCATTGCAGTCCCCAATCCCCGAGGCAAGGACTGCAACGCTATCGCATTGTGAAAGAAGTACTTTGGTTTGGGCTAGTTGGTTCATAGTGCTCACATAGAAAAGGCAGCGCAAAAACTCGGGAAAAAAGGAGGACAGAAGAGACAAAGCGCTGTCTTTCAACTTATCCTGAATGCGGCAACCAATGACCGACAAGAAAAGATCACACAACACAGGAGCCACACCTGAACCAATGCATATGCCCTTTCTTTGAACATAAAACTTATCATCAAAATTCACAACTGTAGAAGACAAATAGAACTCTAAGAGTCTAACAAAGGCATCAGCAGAAACACCTGCTTCACCTGAGAACTGAAGCTCACGATATTTCTGAACCCTATATCGAAGAGCCAGGAGCAGTCCTCATGAGCCACAGAATAATAAAGTTCTTTAATGTCGACCGAAAAACCGTTAAAAGAGCCAGATATCAAACCTTGTAGGTGCAGCAAGAAGTCCTCAGACTTGCGGATGGCAAAGGAATCATCTTTCACTAAAACTTGTAGGTGCCTTTGTAGGTAACGGCTTACGTGGCGTTTCCAGGTAGCATCTTCAGAAACAATGACACGAAACGGAACATCGGGTTTGTGACTTTTCACGGTAAAAAAACTTCAAGGAAGCCTTTTTCTTCTTTCTTTGTCCTCGCCTTGAAGCTCTGTAGGTTAAATTCCTCTAGCAGTTGAAGTGCATGCCGTTTCTAATTTGAAGCATCAAAGGGTACGTCCTTGAAGTTCTTGACCATTGCCAATTGTGACTTCTCTCGAAACAGAAGGTTCGGTGGGACAGCGAAGCTTCCTTATCTATTTCCAGTATTGTTAACTGCAGTTCCTTCAGCGTCCTCAAATGCTTCTTTAGGAGCTGATCCATCGAACGATGGGAAGACGTGCATCATGTCAAGCACTCAATCGCCTTCGGCAATAACTCGATCTTTCTCATTTTCACCGCAACACTCAGCCACTTGACGGACCAGGGAGAGGAGGCCCTGGGGTTTAAGACAGGGCTCATAACTGAATTTCGGTCCTTTCTTCAGAACATGCTGAACGTCGTCAGGAACTACGGCATTACCAAGCGCAAAAACGTTGCCTTGCTTAACACAAAAGGCCTTGCTCTCAGAAGTGAGGTTCACGAGAGCACGATGCCACAGGAACTCAGCAGACACAGCCGCTTGTTTCTTGAGAGCATGCAGGCGACGCGATTCTTGAAAGGCTCAGCACCAGTTATCACGAGAACACGCAACCAGTCCTGAAACATCCTCACCTGTCGCCAATATTCTGATTTCATAATCTTGCAAAAACGCTTGCAGTGGCCCCTGAAAGGTTGGACATCACCGAAAAGACAACACCTAAAAGACTGCACTTCTGTGGGAACCTGCTTCCGCATGATGCAGTAGGACATAAACCTGATTTTCATAGGGTTTCCGTGATGAGGTTGGCACAAACCAGATGTTTTAGTCAAGGATGATTCCTTTGTCATCAGCAGTCTGAGGACTTCTTGCTGCACCTACAAGGTTTGAAATCTGGCTCTTATAACGGTTTTTTGGCCGACATTGAAGAACTTTAATATTCTGTGCCTTATGAAGGACTGCTGCAGGCTTTTCGAGATAGGGTTCAGGAATATGGTGAAATTCAGTTCTCAGGTGAAGCAGGTGTTTCTGCTGATGACTTTGTTAGACACTTAGAGTACTATTTGTCTTCTACATTTGTGAATTTTGATGATAAGTTTTATGTTCAAAGAAAGGGCATATGCATTGGTTCAGCTGTCGCTGCTGTGTTGTGTGATCTTTTCTAGTCGGTCGTTGGTTCCCGCATTCAGGATAAGTTAAAAGTCAGCGCTCTGTCTCTTCTGTCCTTCTTTTTTCTCGAGTTTTTGCGCTGCCCTTTCTATATGAGCATTGTGAAAGCCCTCAGAGCCGCTCATCTAATGTCATTGACGTGCTTGTGGATGGGGTTCATGCATCTGCTCTTATCGACACTGGAGCTGCCGTATCAGTTATGGACGAAAACCTTTGCAGCTTGCTTCGAAAAGTGACGACACCAATTTCTGGGTTATCCCTTCGTACCACTAGTTCGCATTGTATTCATCCTACAGCAGGGTGCACAGCTCGCGTTGTCGTTCGGGACGTTCTGTATGTCCTCCAATTCATCATCATTCCTGCATGGTCTCATGACGTCATCCTGGGATGGGATTTTTTCTCGTGCAACGACGCCACCGAAATTGAAATTGTGCCGCCACCGAAATTGAACTCGCACCCTTCTCGCATTTCACGCCAGAAGACAGTCCCCTGATACTGAGCAAGATTCTTCTGAAAGATGATACCATAGTGCCTCCAAGCTCGACCGCGGGTGTATGGGTCTACTGCGCCAGTCTCTCCGACACAATTCCACTTGTTTCACCATCCGACCGTGCTTGCAGAAGATAAGGGTTGCTAGTACCAGGGAAACGCTGCTATTTTTGTGACCGACCCATTTCCGTACACTGATACCTTGGTTCGAGGGGAATGCCTCGGCAGAGTTGAACCAGTCGATGACGCACAAGTAATGGACGTACCCGATGACTTGCGTTGCCCGGATTCACATACCACCAGTGCTGTTTCCACTTCTTATCCATCATCTGATGTAGTTGGCCCCTCAATTGATGACGACCTTACGTCGGTACAGTATTCCCAGCTTCTGCACCTGTTGCAAGAATATCGTTCTTTTTTCGATGTCGGGCAAAGTTCTCTCGTTCGCGCGTCCACTGTTACGCATCGTATCGACACTGTTGCCCATCCGCCATTACGGAAACGTTCATACCGCGTGTCATCTGCTGAACGTCGGGGAATTAACGAGCAGGTTGACGATATGCTCCGACGCGAGGTCATTCGGTCTTCGGACAGTCCATAGGCGTCTCCTGTTGTTCTTGTGGCGAAGAAAGATGGTTCTGTGTGGTTCTGTGTGGACTACAGACGGCTCAATAACATCACTCGCAAGGATGTTTACCCACTGCCGCGCATCGATGACGCGATTCACAGCCTTCACGGAGCCGATTTTTTTTTTCTTTTCTCGATCGGCGCTCGTGGTACTGGCAAGTACCCGTGGCTGATGACGCTCGACCAAAGACCGCCTTCATCACACCCGACGGCTTGTACGAATTCAACGTCATGCTGTTTGGTTTATGTAATGCACCTGCGTGCTTTGAGCGCATGATGCACACAGTTCTGCGCAACTTGAAATAGCACACGTGCGTGCGTTACTTCTATGACGTTGTTGTCTTCGCTCCAGATTTCCCCACGCATCTCCAACGTCTGAAAGAAATTTTTGCACGTGTTAGCAATGCCGGCTTGCAACTGAATCTGAAGTGCCCCTTCGCGGCACGGGAACTCACCTTCCTAGGGTACGTCAATCTTGTCGAAGGATGGCATTCTTCCTGACCCAGCCAAGCTTCGAACCATGGCCGAATTCCCCAAACCTGCGTCCATCAAAGAACTGCGTAGTTTTGTGGGCCTGTGGTCATACTTCCAGCGCTTTGCCACGGTCATATCGCCGCTGACGAAGCTCGTTGGAAGTAACGAGCCCCTCAATTCATGGTCGTCCGAGTGCAACGACACGTTCGCGAAGCTCCGCTATTTGTTGACGTCTCCTCCCGTTCTACGCGACTACCACCCTATGGCCCCAACGGAGGTGCACACGGACGCCAGCGGTGTAGGCCTCGGCGCAGTCCTGGCGCAGCGCAAACATGGATTCCCTGAATATGTCGTGGCATATGCAAGCCGTACGCTCACGAGAGCCGAGACCAACTACATCGTCACGGAAAAAGAGTGCCTGGCGATCGTCTGGGCCCTTACAGAGTTTCGACCTTATTTGTATGGTCACCTATTCGATGCCGTCACCGACCATCATGTACTATGCTGCCTCTCATCATTGAAGGATTCCTCAGGCCGTCTCGCCCATTGGGCTCTTCGCTTACAAGACTAAATATCCGCGCGCTCTACTGCAATGGACGCCAGCATGCTGACACCGACACCCTCTCGCGCTCCCCTCTGCCTGAAGCTGACGTGCTCTGCTCAGTATCCTCGGTTGCTGTTTCTGCCATTGATGCTGACATCATCGCTACCGAACAGCGAAAGAGTAATTGGATCGCCCCACCGATCGACTTGCTCTCTGATCCGTCCGCAACGATTTCGCCATTCGTGACGGCTTCCTACACCGACGCAATTATGACGCCGATGGCTGGCAGTGGTTACTCGTGATACCCCGAAGTCTGTGGTTGGAGATATGTGAATTCTTCCATTCTGATCCGCAATGAGCGCACTCTGGGGTACCATCGCATTAGACAACGCTACTTTTGGCGCGGGATGTACCGCTACGTCCAGCAATTAGTTTGCTCCTGCCTTGCTTGCCAACGCCGCAAACCGTCCGCACGCATGTCACCAGCCTGTCTGCAACCGTTACCTTGCCCTGACCGTCCGTTTGGGCGCATGGGTATCGATTTGTATGGACTACTTCCTCTGACGTCTGCTGGCAACCACTGGGCCATCGTCGCCGTAGATCATTTTACGCGATACGCCGAAACCGCAGCTCTCCCTGCGGCTGCTGCGCGTGATGTTGTGTCCTTCCTACTGCATCGATTCGTACTGCGCCACGGTCCACCCCAGGGGCTTCTCAGTGATCGAGGCCGTGTCTTCTTGTCGGAAGTCATCAAAGCCATTCTGATGGTGTGCCATTCTGTCAACCGCAAAACGACTGCTTACCACCCGCAGACTGATGGCCTCACCGAATACTTTAACCACATCCTCGGCAACATGTTTACGATGTACGTCGTCACCAACCACATGAATTAGGATACTATACTGCCCTTCGTCACCTACGCTTACAACACCACCCCTCAAAGCACGACCGGTTTTTCACCTTTCTTCTTGCTATACGGAAGGCACCCGTCACACACCATTGACATAATACTCCCGTAGACGCGGGATCCATCTGAGTGTACACCTATTTCTTAGACAGCCAGGCTTGCTGAAGAGTGCCGTGAGCTTTCCAAGACATTTACGACGCATGAGCAAGAGCGGCAGAAAAGTATTCCCGATGACTCCGCCACTTCTGAGCCCACGTTCCTTCCTGGTTCCCTTGCATTGCTCTCAATCCCGACCTCTGTAGCTGGCCTTTCTTCCAAACTACTCGCGAAATATGAAGGTCCCTACCTGTGTGATCGAGCGCACATCTCCAGTCAACTATCTTATCGAGCCAATTGAACAGTCTTCGGACATGCGCCGTCACGGGCGCATACATAGTCAACGTGGAGCGCCTGAAGGCTTACTATGACCCGCTCGTAGTGACAAGCTGTTAGGTCACCAGGAGGCTCCCTCTTCGACCCCGGAAAAATTGTAGAGAAGCCTCCGAACACTGAACTGGGTCGAACTCTCAAGTGCTTTCCAGTGGGTCTCCCCAAAAAGGACGCCGCTCGCGTGGTGAGTCCGTGCTTGGCCGTTGCTATCGCAATTGTGTATGCTCGCTGTGGGCCAGATATTAAATGCCCTAACATGTAAAATAGTTTTGGTTAGGTTAAAGAAAAAGCATTCAAAAACAAAAACGCACATAAGGTAACCCATCGCTAACCTTGAAACGATGTATACAATTCAAGGGTTTTAGCAATATGAACAACATTCGACCTATTTACACACATATATCACGGAGATATTTCATGGACAGCTTTTCAATAGCGACGCCATTTGTTTTCTGCAACTGGTTCAACAGTTATGGCAGCTGGTAACAGACCATTTGCTTCCCATTGTTTGTGCGACATCGTGCCACTTCCCACTTCTCTGGTTGGCACTTCCATTCCTTCTCCCTGATTTTAGGAGAATGAATGGCCATTTGACGTCCTTTGACGCCCTTGTGTGAAGTGCAAAGCAGCTGCAACGTGCAGTTGAGCTTTTTGGTGTGGCTGCAGCTCCAGAGTGGAATTTTGTTTGAAATGAAAGACCGTTGTGAACTTCGTGACCTGATTCGAATCAGTGAGCCGAATAGGCCAACGTAGTAGGCGTCACTGCTAAGCTGTTGCTGAACTTCGTCTTGCAGCTATAGAAAAATGTTTGCTAATAGCTTAGCCCACAAAGCGACCGTGAAGGGACGCGACAATATCCACTGCCGTTGCTCACACCAAACAAGGCGCAGAGATGGCACTCGAGGCAGGTCGTCAACAAACACGGGTTAATTTACGCAAGATACCGCATAGTGTGACAATCCTGGGCCAGCAGAGAACTCAGCAACACCAGCTGAGTCTACGCTACGTTATACTCGCTTGGCGTAACCTCCTTGGTTTTCGAAAGGTTTAACGAGCGTTGGGCCGCAGTGCCATAAATACAGTGAACTAGCATATACCATGAGCTAGAGGTGGTTAAAGGTGAAGCAGGACTGATAGTTGGGCTAGTTGGTGATACAATATAGGCAGTACCAGCGCAAAAACTCACAGAACAAAAAAGAGACACAAACAGCGCTTGTTTGTGTCTCTATTCTTCGTCCTGTGAGTTTGTACGCTGGTACTGCCCATAATGGTCAAAGGTGGGATGTAGACACAAAACGCAAGCTGTAAGAAAGTGTGCGTGTGCCACCTCTCGATTAGTCCACTGAATGTCCGCTGGATGACGGTGCTTCTTCATGGAGAATATATGATGAAAAGATGCGAAATGGTCGTACTTGGAGTGTTGAATAGATGGACGAACGGACACACAGACAGATGCATGGACAGGCGCACGCATGGCTGCACGGACGGACGAACGCATGGACGGATGCAGGGGTGGATGCATGTAAGAACGCAGGGGCGGACGAAGAGTCGACGTGTGGACGCGCGAACGAACAGACGCGCGCACGGATGGGCGGATCGACGCACGGACGGTCACACAGACGTACGTATGGACAGACGGAAGCAAGAACGAATGGACGGACGGATGCTTCGCCCCACTCTCGATCATTCACTCCGTGGATTTGTTGCCCCCTTTTTTTGTCATTGGAGCGAAGGCTACAGAGCCTAATCGCGGGCATGCTAACGTCAGTAAATACAGTTCCGCAACAGTGCCTGTATTTTCAGCACGAAATATAGAAGATTCCTCTTTATTTTTACCATGCAGCTATTTGAGACAGGACACAGCGCCCACCACTAAGATAGCCGTAGTTAGTTTTATTTATGCGTTGTGACTTCGCGTTTTCCAATGTGCGAGAAAGCCCCGCCTTTTCGTAGCAACACTTTTCGTAGTGTTTTTTCGTGGCGAAACTTCGTAGCAACACTTTTTCCAATGTTCTGCCTAAAGGTTGTGTAGCGCGCTGAAGTAAATGCACTTCCTGCTTATTATTCTGTCGTTTCTCGTCATCTACGTTCAGGTTAAAGTGAGAAATGTGCCGTCTGCCAAGAGCAAGTATGGAGGCTTTTGGAAGATAGCCAAAATGTAGTGACCGTATACTTGCAACTCAAAGAAGCTGTCCAAAGCTCTCCTAGATTTAAGTGTGAGGCCACGGGACGGCTCTATGCTCTCCCATAGTGGAATATCTAGTACTTTTAATCGTCACCTCCTTTTGTGCGAAAACAAAAAAAGAGAAAAAAATGAAAAAACAGATGGAAATTTGCTGTGTTCGACTTAACGTAATCCAGTTTATGTTCATATTTTACATGCAAAGTATTTCTTAGCGAACTTCGGCTACATTGAGCGTATCTATCTATCTATCTATCTATCTATCTATCTATCTATCTATCTCTATCTATCTATCTATCTATCTATCTATCTATCTATCTAGCCGCTTACGACTTTTAGATGCGGAGCATCTTATACTCGCGCCTTGTAGTGCGCCGTCCGCACCGCTTCTCGAACATTCGACAGCTGACGCGCGCGCATGCGCCGTCGCGCCGTCGCCCACTCTTCCACCATCTGTGCATCCCTTCCTCCTCTACACACCGCGCGCGCTTCACTCCTCCACCATCTGTGCACCCTTCCTCCTCTACACACCGCGTTCGACATCTACAATTCTCCTGATTCTCCAGTGGACGCGCATGTGGCGTCGCGCTTCGAGAACATTCAACAGCTGACAGTGCATGCGCCGTCGTGCTGTATATACTCAAGGTCGGCGCTCGCTCGCTCAGTTGCCGCTCGTCGGTTGGTTTGTACGGCGCGTCGACGTCCAAGGTCGCGGTGAAATGAATTCCAACGAATCCACAAACACAATGATCGACGTCCCTTCGACCAGCGCCGCCCTTTCGCATACGTGTGTACGTGTTCACTCATTTAACACCCCCTCCTACAACCACGTTAACCAATTTAGCCATCGACCCAAGTAAGTCGCACTTTAACACCCCGTTAACCAATTATATGGTCCGCATCCTCCTCAGTGTTCCCCCGAGGGAAGCTGCGGGCAATTTTTTAGCTCTCCTTGCTGTTACGATTATGGTATCGATATCAAACTTGGTATGACATAACATGACTGTATGACGAACATATTTGACTAGTCATTACATGAAAATCATCACATCGATGTCATGAATGTCATGTTTTATATTTGAATGCCCTGCAGGTATTGCAGTGGTTTGGTTCACATGGAATGTTGCAAAACTGGTATGGTATGACAAGATTGCATGGCGAACACAAGCGACAGATCGTCACATGAACATCATTACATACGTGTCATGTAACACAACACGACTACATTCCACGCTCATGATGCGCTGACGGCCGTTCTGCTAGCTTCACTTATGCCAAATGTCGTATTACGGGACGTGGATAGATGACGAAGGTATAATACTGGTGCCAACGTGATAAACGTGAGATGCGTGTTTTGTAACAACATGAGTACATGCAACGCTCATCAATGCGCTTTTTATATACTAAACTTGCTTTTTCGTGACGGGAACGGAAGACATAGGTAAATGAAACATCCAAACATGATAATCGCGACATGCGTGTCTTGTAACAACATGACTATATGCTACAGCCCATCAATGCACTTTTTATATACTAAACTTGCTATTTCGTGACGCGAACAGACGACATAGGTAAATTAAATATCCAAACATGATAATAACGACATGCGTGTTATGTAACAACATGACTACATGCCACACTCATGATTCACTTACGGCCATTGCGCTAGCTTCACACATGCCAAATTTGGGGTTACGTGACGTCAGTGGATCACAAAGGGATGTGACTGGTGCAAACATGATAATCATGAGATGCGTGTCATGTGAGAACATGACAACATGCCACAGTCAAGGCGCCAAGATATTTTGACGTGACGCGATGCACGTGCTCGCCGGCGTTCACTTCGACGCTACACTTCAGCGTTGCGACGCGAGGTGCCGCTCATGTCATATACTCGCCGGCGCGTGCCCCGCTGCGTTGCTTTGACGCATGCGCGTTTCGGCGCATCCGGTGTCCTGTCGTCACAAAAAGAAGGGGGACGACGTGTTGTCTGGGTAACGCGTGGGTGCCAAATGCAGCATGTCGCATTTCGCACTGGTTGCGCCGACGGACGCTGGTCGCGTCGGTCGTGTCTGGCGTCAGACTATCGAATGCTCGCGTTTTGCTAACGTAGCGTCACTGTGCCCAACGTGGGAGTGCGTCAAGGCTATATCGGAGTATATTGTGCCCTTCATCATACGCTCGCGGCCGTTTTGCAAGCTCTACATACACCAAATTTGGTGCTAAGTGACGTCAATGAATGACGGAAGGATATGTCTGGATCCAACATGATAATGCTGACGCGTGTCATGTAGGAACATGACAACGTACCACGATCATAGCATGCTCGTGATCGTTTCGCTAGCTGCACATATACTAAATTTGGTATTACGTGACTTGAATAGATGAAAAAGGTAAACGACATATTTAAACAGGATAATCATGACACGGAAGTCATGTACGACATCATTCATCTCCAACTTGTAACGTCGTGTTGATTTTAAAATGACATATCCTTTTTCATTCGTTCTTCGCATATCATCAATTCCCGCTGTACATGGAATCTACCATTCCTTTTGTTTTTTTGTTTTTTTTCTTTTTCTCATTCTTTTTGCCTTTTCTTGTTTTTTTTTCTTCTTCACGTTTTCTTTTTTTAGTTTTTGACACGTGTTTGTTTACCGGTTGTGTGCCATCGATTATGGAAGTGATTATTTTGGTATATCGCGCTTGATCATGAGAGAGGGAGGTTGGGAATGACGTACATGTGTGTTATGAATTTATTAGTGTTCACTTCGGAACAAAATTTTCAGTTGCTAATAAACGCTCGTCTGTGTTCTTCCTGAGTGTGTGTAAATTTTAGCGCTAGTTTTATTGTGAACCCTTACTGACACGCCCAACTGGCAGTCATCCTAAATGTAATTTCTAGTAGAAAGGACCCTGTTCCATGTTTTAACACCGCCTTCCTTTCTAACCCTGCCACCATCACCTCGTTAACCGCTCTATACGCTTGCAAGATTCGCATTGCCTCATGGTACAACCGTGCGTCGCTTTGCCCACCGATTGCGCAACTTTTGTGCGGGTTATTGGCTCCTACTTGTGGAAACAGCAGATGTTTACGCGAAAAACTGTCCTCGAATAGGAGCCATCAGGTTCGGTACTTCAAGAACTGCTTGCGAGTGGCCGTTCGCAGTCAGAGTGGAAATGAATACCGTCATTACCCAGAGTGCCTTCGGCTGTCAGAGAGTGCCAAAGAAGCGTACTGGAACCTGGCACGTCAAGGTTTACCCAAGGAGGAAAGACGCACAAGTACGGAAGGAAAGGTCGTGATCCTAGGAGATCTGACATTGCCCAACCATCATAAAAAGCTTCTTCAACACGGACATCAGTTCTGTGTGGAACTGGTCCTCTCCCCTGCTGAGAAGGTGGAAGTGGCCAGGTCTTTGGTAAGCCGTGTGAAGGACGAGGAAAACCTCAAGTGCAGTACTAATTGCGTGAATGTGTGTTCATCTAGCAATGTAATACCACACATAGCAACGAAAACTGGACCTGTGATTAAGTTCCTGTCTGATAGCGGTAGTCGTATCGCGGTTTCGGATAAGGAGGGTTACTTTGGAATTTTGCCGGAAAAGCTCTATTTTAAGAAGGCGCAGGTCACTATAGAAAAAAATTTCCGGAAAGTTTATGAGAAGGTCAACCTTGTAAAACGTTGGGCCGTTAGGAAGCTAGCTGACGTGAACCTGAGCAGGTTGTCCTCTGTGGTAAAGGGCGAAAAGGGCTTGTTGCAGGAAGCGTTCTTTAAGGTAAAAACACACAAGCAAAACGTTCCGTTCCGAACCATTGTCTAAGAAAGGGGTACCAGGCTACGGCTTGTTTCCGAGTTTTTACAAAAGAATTTGAAGGCACTCCAGTTTTTTACCCATTTTTCGTTTCCAACTACATTGAAGTAGTAGACTATTTAAAAGGGAGATGGTGTAAGGGTCACCGATTCCTTCAGTAATGATATCGTCAATCTGTACTATTCTGTTCTGCCTGGTCCGTTACTACAAAGCGTAAAAGAGTCCATCACAGACGAAAGGATGAAGTGGCTTTTTGTACCGCAAGTGGTGTGTCTGTAGAAGGTATATGGTAATTTCGGCAATTTATCTGAGTTCTTTCACGCTAGTGAGCTGGAATGAACAATTGTACGTCCGGTAGGACGGGATTTGCATTGGGTCTAGTGTCACCCGATCTTGTGCAATGTTTTTTTTTTAATGCGAAGCATTTGTTAGCGAACTTCGGCGACTTTGAGCGTATCTATCTATCTATCTATCTATCTATCTATCTATCTATCTATCTATCTATCTATCTATCTATCTATCTATCTATCTATTTATCTATCTATCTATCTATCTATCTATCTATCTATCTATCTATCTATCTATCTATCTATCTACCTACGACTTTTAGCTCTCCTGACTGCTTCGATAGTGGTATCAATACCAAACTTGGTATGGCATAACTTGACTGTACGGAGATAATATCTGACTAGTCATAACATGAAAATGATATGTATGCCATGATTGTTATGATTTACATATTATCGTCCTGCAGCTGTTGCGGTAGTTTCGTTCACATGACATGTTGCAAACCTAGTATGGTAAGACATGATTGCATGGCGAACAAAAGCGACAGACCCTAACATGAAAATCATGAAATACGTGTCAAGTCGCAACTTGACTACATGCCACGCTCATGATGCGCTGACGGCCGTTCTGCTAGCTTCACTTATGCCAAATGTCGTATTACGGGACGTGGATGGATGACGAAGGTATGATACTGGTGCATACATGATAAACATGAGATGCGTGTCATGTGACAACATGAATACATGCCACACTCATGATGCACTCGTGGCTGTTTCACTAGCTTCACATGTGCCAAAGTTTGTATTGCGCAACGCCAAGGGATGACGAAGGCAAGTGACTGGTGCAAACATGATTATCATGAGATCCATGTCATGTGAGAACATGACTAAATGCCACACAAGGCGCCGGTCCTGTCATATACTTGCAGGCACGCACTTCACTGCGTTGCTTTGACGCATGCACGTTTCAGCGCGCCTGGCATCCCTCCAAGAAGAAGACGCAGCGTGTTCTGCGTAAGGCATCGGTGCGAAATGCCGCATGTCGCATTTCACACCGGTTGCCGTCGGGCCGCACCAACAGACGCTCACGCACCGGTCGCGCCAGGTGTCAGACTATAGAGTTCTCGCGTTTTGCTAACGTAACGTCGCTGAGCCCAGCGTGCACGAGAGTCAACGCTACGTTCAAGTATATTGGGTCCTTCATGGTGCGCTCACGGCCGTTTCGCCAGCTCCACATATGCTAAATTTGGTATCACGTGGCGTGAATAGATGACAAAGATAAACGACACATACAAACACGATAATCATGACACGTAAGTCATGTAAGGCATCATTTACTTTCACCTCGTGACATTGTGCTGATTTTAAAGTGACACATCAACCCTTCTCATTCGTGCTTCGCACATCACCGATTCCCACTTTACGTGGGATCTGCCAATTTATTTTTTTGGCAAACACGACACAGCAGTAGGTAAAAAGCTAGATAATATGGCTCCGAAGCTGATCAGATTCGTAGGTGACTTCCTTGTTTTGATGAAAACGATCGGGGTATGAGCACGTTCACGAAAAAGAGTACTTTCAAGAAAAACGGGTGCAGCTTACAGTTTACCTTTGAGGTGCCAACGAAACGATGCATTCAGTTTCTGCACCTAATAATTAGGTTTTCTCCATTTCTCACCCTAGATCGGAAAAAATCATTGCTGAGCTATTATTCGGCACATTCGATGATAGTAATGAATGGGATCGCAACTTTGTGCATCAAAGCTCTCTCATGAAATTATGGGTACACTCAATGAATGAGAGCGTTTCTGCTCTGATCAAGTGCTTGAGGGGAGCTGGTTACCGAGATTATTGTATCCTATTCGCCTGTGAGAAGAATCGTCGGGAACTGAAAAATACCCATCCTGAAAATGTATGCGCAGGCGAACAAGGACAAAGAAAGGAATACAAACTGGCCTATTGTTTCAGAAAAAGGGGCGTGGCAGAAGCTAGTTGCGGGGTATCTGCAAAAGATGTTGAAGTCGTTGAAAGTAAATGACCCTTTTCTGCTGGCTAATTCTGAGGGTCTCACGGGGTTTTTTGCATCAGATAACAGAAAAAACAGTTGGGGTATCAGCATTGACGCTCAGGACTTGTATTACTCGTTGCCGCATGTGCCTTTAATGCATTGTGTCCTAGAGTGCATAACAGAAAATAATGAAGTGACGTTTCGCAACACCTGTGGTATGCCCGTCGAGTCTTTTCTTGAGCTTCTGAGCTTTTATTTAGAGAACACTCACGTGGGGTTTCGGGGATAAGACGTTCATCCAGGCGAAGGGGGTATGCATTGGGTCAAAGGTAGCGCCGGTCCTTAGTGACATTTTCATGGGCAGCATAGATAGAGATTTGTCGTTTTGCCTACAAGGTGTAGTCTACAGGTCTTCAGGTATGTCGATGACTACTTGGTGTTGGGGTGCGATGTGCACAAAGAGGACTTCAGGGTTTCGGTATTGAATGCTTTTAATTCTTTAGGAAAGGGGTTGACATTTACTTCAGAAGTACCGGTTGAAAATAAGCTACAGTTTTTGGATTTGAAGCTGGACTTTTTGTCAGATCATGTGTGTTGGACCTTTTCGCCTAGGGCAGGAAAGCCGCTTATGAGTTTCGCTTCATGTCATTCTAAGCTGGTCAAGAATGGAATTATAACAAATTGTTTTCGGTCTGCATTGGTTAAATCCTGTTTCCATACTGTTCATGCGTCGTTTCATGAACAGGTCTCTAGGCTCCAGGACGAGGGGTACCCTTTCTCTGTGATGTTGGCCGTAGGCACTAGGTTATTAAAGAAGCTCAGACGGGAAACGGCGCCATGTTTGGAAACAGGTGGGATGACTGGTTCTAGCTCTAAGGTAGTAGCGGTCCCTTATGTACATAGGCTTTCACATAGATTAAAAAAGGTGGCTGGAAAGTATGATGTGAAAGTAGTGTTTTCGGCCAAAAACAAAATAGGAGGAGTGTGCGCGTTGGTAAACCAGAAATGCGACAGAGGGACCAACGCACATAAGAGATGTAGCATAAGACATAAGCTCAGGTTTGTTGAATGTGCACACAGTGTGGTGTATTGCATACCTTTATCATGCGGTTGTGTATATATAGGGCAGACTGGCAGGTGCATTAACACGAGGCTAAGAGAGCATATGTCAAGCCTGAAAGGTCGGCCTGTAACCCATTTGGCAATGCATTGCAATGAGTGCGCATGCTCTCCTTGCTTTGGCGACACTACCTTGCTGTATAGGAGTAGAAACAAGACGTCAAGGGAGATAATGGAGGCATATCATATAGACAAGCAGAAAGACAACTGTGTTAGCCACCCTTCAGTAGCTTTACTAACAAAAGAAATCGCGCTCCTGTCTGTCAATCAATGAAACTGTTATCGTTTTTATGTTTTTGTTATCGTTGTCGTAAGTGCGCAGTGCATTGTGTGTTTTTTTAGGTCACCAGGGAGCGCTGGTCCGAGGGTTAAAAAGAGTCAATGTTTTTCGATTAATAAATCAGTTGTTAGATTGCGCCAGTTTGTATTCCTTTCTTTGTCCTTGTTCGCCTGCGCATACATTTTCAGGATGGATAGATTCCAACTAGGCCGAATCGCAGTTTTGCTTCTGAAAAATACAGTGGTCGGCACACGTGAATAGGGGAGACAATTTGAGGGGGAAAAGAGCGGACAGTGGTCAACTGGTATATGCACAATATTTCACATCGGTTGAAAAAAGTTGTATTAAGGTACGGCGTGTGGGTTGTCTTTTTAGCTGAAAAAAAATTATCGGAGATTTGCCCAGTAGTAGAAAGGCTAGCCAACAGGAAAGGAGAGGGAGAATCGGACAGATGTAGCATAAAACATGGCAGGAGGTACGTTGACTGCAAAAAGCATGTTGTATACGGAACTCCTTTCACATGAGGAAAGGAATACGTCGTTCAGATGGCGTTGCCTGAATGTGCGCCTTCGTGAACATGAGAGTCCGCCAAAGGGGGCGCCTTACTCACACTTAGCGATGCACTGCAAGAAGTGCACCTGCCAACCGAAATTTTCAGACACATGAATAATTGACAGCCACAAGAAGGCGATGACGAGGGAAATAATGGAAGCTTATAGAATTAGGAAAGGAGGTGACAGTTGCGTCGGTCAAGCGTCTGTCCTGCTGAATGATGCGGAACTTGCTTTTTCGGACGTAACAAATCTCAGTGCATTTTTAAATTTTTTTCATTTCATGACAAGGGAGTAATACGGGACAAACCAAGTTTTTTTCAAGTCAGATTTAATTGAAAACAACACCTGAACCACATCTGGCCTCGCTTTTTTCAAAAGGTCTTGCCTTCTTTGCTTGAAGCTTGCAATGCTCGCAATGTGATTACAATAAAGCAATAAGACAGAAAGTCAAACACGGCTCCGAAGGCATATAGGCAGTCCACGTATTAAATTTCTCTACGAGTACTAAATAAAACTGAGTTCACGATATCAAAAAATCTTTGTTGTCGGTTATGAAATAAATGGACGACGAAAAATTGGCAGATGCCCGGTACAGTGGGAATTGATGATATGCGAAGCACGAATGAGGAAGGTTGATATGCCACTTTTAAATCAGCGCAACGGTACAAGGGGGCGGAGGGTAAATAATGCCGCACACGAATTCCGTGTCACGACTATCATTTTGGATATGACGTTTACCTTCATCATCTGTACGCGTCGCGTGATGCCAGACTTAGTACATGTGAAGCTAGCGAAACGGCCGCGAGCATGCTATGAGTGTGTTATGCTGTCATGTTCTTACATGAAACGCGTCTCATGAGTATCATGATCGCCCCAGTCATATACCTTCGTCATCGATTGATGTCATGTAACACCAAATTGGTATATGTGGAGCTAGTGAAACGGCTTCGAGTGCATCATCAAGGGCCCAATATACTCCAACGTAACGTTTACGCGCGCGCACGCTGCGCAAAGCGATGCTACGTTAGCAAAACCGAGCACTCGGTAATATGACGCCAAACGCAACTGGCGTGACCAGTGTCCGTCCGCGCAGCCCAATGGCAACCGGCGCAAAATTCGACATGCTGCATTTGGTGCCAATGCGTTACCCAGACAGCACTGCGTCTGCGTCTTTTCGAGACGGAGGGACGCTGGACGCGCTGAAACGCGCATGCGTCAAAGCAACGCAGCGCGCACCTGCAAGTATATAGCAGGACCAGCGCCTGGCGTGGCAACGCCGGCGTGACGCGCCTGGTCACGTTGAAGTGTATTGGTGCCTTCACTGTGGCATGTAGTCATGTTCTCACATGACACGCATCTTATGATTGTTCCGTTTGCACCAGCCACATACCTTCGTCATCTATTGACGTCACGTCGTACCAATTTTGGCATATGTGAAGCTAGAGAAACGGCCGCCAGCGCATCAGTGTGGCATGTATTCATGTTGTTACGTGGCACGCATGTCATAATTATCATGTTTGGATGCGCCATTTGCCTATATTGTCCGTTCGCGTCACGTAATACCGAATTTGGTGTACGTGTATCTAGCGAAACGGCCGAGAGCGCATTATGAGCGTAGCATGTAGTCATGTTGTTACATGACACGCACCTCATTCTTATCATGTTTGCACCAGTTTCATACCTTCGTCATCCATTCGCATCCCGTAATACCATATTTCGTATAAGTAAAGCTATACCGAAACGGCCGCCAACGCAACATGAGCGTGGCATGTAGTCATGTTGTTACATGACAAGCATTGAGTATTATCATGTTTGCACCAGTCACATGCCTTCGCCATTCGTTCACGTAGCGTAATACCAAATTTTGTATAACTGACGCTAGCGAAATGCCCGAGAGCACATCATGAGC